>CM031895.1:6590584-6746783 GCA_018691285.1 Cucurbita argyrosperma subsp. sororia
CTGCTAGCTAGCTAGGCTGTCCTCCGTTGTTCCCGGGTAATAAGCGTGGAAAGTATGAATTGACCTCTTGAAATATCGTGTTTACTAGGCCTCATGCAAACACATCATCAAAAAAAAAAAACAAAAAAGCTAAAGAAAAAACATAATAGGAATCGGTAAAAAATTGCAATGTATCGAAGTGCCCCGTTAAGCAGAATCTGCTACCGCCCTATCGGGGGGGGGGGGGGACTAATATGTAGGCATCGCACGTTCAATTCTATCTGTCCTAGCGTTCCAAAGCTAATTTGTGATGTGAGGGTTCACAACTATGTTATATGAGGCTGAAGTGTGCAATTCAAACATTGGCAGGAGTATACGCATAAAAAAAAAAAAAAAAAATGTTCAGATATGATTATATGAGCAACGACTGGCTTGCACAGCATTGATTACTACACAACATTATGACGTTAAATTATTAAGGTATGTCGAGTATCGGAATAATGGACAAAGGAATCCAAATTAAAGATAATGAAAATGAATAAGCTAATTTAGGGCTCGGCAAAAAGGTAGATACATATAAGTGTTAAGTGCAAAGTACACTTTATCATAGAGTGATATGGTTGAACTTATGTAATTAAGCATAGAACAGAAATAGTAAAGTGCCCTTTATGATATATTTTTGGTAATATTAAATTACTTATATGAAGAGTAAATTATAAAGAGAATGTAAATATGGCGAGAGAGAAAGCATATATTCCTAAGCCATAGACCACGTTAATGGCTATTTAATCATCTAAATTGATATAGTTATAATGCACATAAATAGGGAGAGCTTTTAAACTGCGTGATTACCTTGTGTATCGAAATCGGTTGAGTTAATATGCATCATAGCGACGGGGGGCTATATATACTAACATGGGGCTTATTTTTGAGATTTGTAACTTACTGCCACAAGCTGAAGATTGATCATGTCAAGCCTTAATGATTCACTATATGGGGCACACCTTAAGGCTATTTTCTAGGTTATTGCGCTAAAATTAAATCTTGAGGCGTACGTTTATCTAAAAGAAAATCTACAAGATGGGCCTTCTTTTTAACATCCATCTTCCTAAGTCTATAGTATATCAATAGATAGACATGACTAATGGCGGCATTATATATACCATCGAAGATGTAAATATGTCTCTCTCCCTCTATTCTATTAAAGTTTTCAGAGTTATGATAGAACTTTCATATAGCTTTAGGCGACTCGATGTTGTATTGGGGCGCTTATAAGCCTTTGATGATATTATTAAATATATAGACGCATAACTTCTACAATAGTGTATCCACAGGAGTTGCCCTAACCGCATTTGTAACTAATGAACACTTACTGGATTTGTCTTCATATTGTGACGTGAATACTCTTTTTTTTTTTTTGATAATTATTGGATGGATATTTTTCAAGTTCACATACACTAATTTCTTGAAGTTTGATTGAATTGGTATGCATATCATACCCTGCATTGTACAACCCATGCGCTTGGCTGCCTCTCAGGTTGGCGTGCTGTTGTGTAAGAGTAAAAAATCCGATGTGGCAATTGGTAGAGGTATAGAATACAGAACCCTTATTTTATGCTTGACATATTCCAGGCGCGTGGGCGACTGTAAAGCCTATAGCCCGAACCCAGTACGCTACTTCATCTCACTCCAAGCCCACTCCACAACAAGGCAGTTACGGCGACCGCGTAACTATTGACGTCAACTGCTGCCTGCCGGCGATTTTCCGCATACTTGCGGGGCCTTATCTCATCTTATATAATAATTTATCAACATTGGTATATATCTACGACTAATGATTGCCTTTATATAAGCGCATAAATACATGTCATATTTTAATTGAAGCATAATTTGTGCATTTATGTATAAATTGTGCTCAAATTTTGATGGTAAATAAAAACTTTAATATGAACTTTAGTTGTTTGCATGAGTCCGGCTAATCAATGAGCATAATCCTCTTTATATTTCCGCATATTTGTCTTCCTAATTATCTTTGCTATTGGCGCATCATATTTATAATTGGTAGATGAGTTAAATTAGTATAGTGTGTCAACGTATGTAAAAAAAAAACCACCCCTAAGATTTGCTCGACATAGATCTAGCAGTCGTCAGCTACGACGTGCTCATGCTCATTTCTAATGGGCGAATTAAAAATCTAAGAAGGTCACTGCTCTTCTTTGATTTAGCGGAATAAAATGTTTAAATAGCTTGCTAGAATTACTATTAAAAGATTGAATATTAAGCACTGGCTGGACCGTACGTGTTTCGTTACTAAGGCATTGTGGCTGTAGTTCTCAAGTAAGATAAAAATAAAACGATCTAGCTAAATTAAATTATATTTATAAAATTGAAATAGAAAATGCAACGGAGCCTTTAATCGCTGGAGACCAAGGACTGTAGTGTTAGGAATTAAATGTATGATGGCAACTTTATCGCTATGCCTGTTGCGGGCCATAAAGGGGCTAGTCTCTGATCATGATAGCCTGACCTTTGAGGTCAATCACCGATTAATCATAGGGTGCCTCATGCTGGCCTTACCTGAGAAAAAAAAAAGAAAAAAAATATGGGCACACGCCAGAAATATTTAGCTCAGGGGATATAAGTGACCGGCGACTTATATGAGGGTCTCCTATGCTTCATATGGCAAAGCATCGATGCGAATCATGTAAGTTAGGGGACCCTTTCAAATCTTCTAATCAATCTTAGGGGTGGGGCCATGCTGAGTGGGGCTCGAACTAGAGATTGGCATGTGTTAGTGATCTTTGGGCCTTAACTACAGGCGTACTCAACAATACGGTAGGCAAATGTGAGTCTGGCACGGGCAGGGGCAGCATCTGCACACGTAATGGAATACGACCCTAAGAGCCCAATCTGGTGTGGGCAAGGGCTAGATGGCTTGTGATGCGTACGTCCGGGGCGGAGGCAGCAGAAGCCAGGCCTCATAGTGTTCTATGAGGCCTCATGAAAGCACCGTCTTGCTATCTGTGTGCTTTCTGCAGGCCTGTTGCTGTTGGCAGATGTGCGTCTGCAGAGCTTCAATCGTACAAGGTGCGCATCCGGCAACGATCATCTATGCATCTTTAGGGGAAGTCAACTGCGTCTATGCCTTATAAACATAACAAAATGCATGTAGGTCGTCTGGTCCGTCTATAATTGTCCAGTCGTGAATTGCTTCTTCTGACGCGACGGGGCAGAGCTCGGTCTCTAGTCCTGGGCATCTCCTTTGTTACCTCTATGTATACAGCATTATCGTGGGACTATTTACTATTACATAACATCATTTTCATGCTGCTTTAGTGGTTGTAGTTCGCTACATCGATCATAACGAGGCGGACATGATGCATATGATGGCAGCTCTATCATGCATGCTAGGGCATGCCTCAAGTTATGGAAAATGCATCACTCATAAATTAAGAGGTTTATAGAAATCTATGCTTGAGATCATCATGGCTGGCCTAATCTATTATGCGGCTAAACTATAAAGCGTGCGTCAAACATATCAAAGTGGGGCGTCACATCTAAGGTCTATAGAAAAATACAATTATGTTATACTTGTACGTCTGGGACACATAACATCATAGCCATCATTACAATTTATTTAGGCCCTATGCCTATAGTGACGAACGGGATGGCTTTACTTACTTGTTGTGCTTTGGCGAGAGTATCCTTGACTGCCACTAAATCGGCTAAAAAGAAAAATAGCGTATTGGGCGAGCCAAGGTATAAGCTCCCCGTCATCCTTACTAATCTATTTGTAATATTGCGACTCTTTGTTTGCGCGTGAGACGCTGTGGGCTCCCCATAAAAAAAAAAAAAAAAAAAAAAACCGTCCACCGCGTGGCTTGTTTTTCCTACATCAGCAGCCTACTTCACAACCGTCCACCAGCTTTCCGTTAGTAGATTGTCACTATGAATTTGAGCGCATATAATTTAGTATAGTAATAGTGAAATATACGCGTCCTCCTAGAAACGGAGGCTCGTGAAAAAAAAAAATAAAGAAAAAAATTAAAAAAAAACAAAAAAAGATACCTTATGATCGGGGGCAGAAAGAACGGAGACAGATATTCGGCGAGGTCGGAGAGCATGTGTGCTACCGGGCTTTTTAAGAAAGCAGGTGAGGCTCCCCGAAGCCCGAATCTCATGCCAGCTAGTGATGCCGTGCCGAGACGGAGCCACTTGGAGGGTTAGGCCCGAGCCATTTTGCACGTTCTAGAGCGTCGAGGCCGAGGGGGGAGCTGCGCGCTATGCGGTGGCCGCTGTGTGACACGTGGCAATAGTAGAGAAAGCCACGTCGGGCGGCAGTGTCGGGTCGAAGCGCGGGTCGCAGTCCGGTTCGGGTCGTGGTTCGGGTTGTGGGCTGTGGAAGGCTACTGGGCCAAGACTAATCGTTGGGCCTCGGCTTACTGGGCTGGGCCGCAGGAGTTTGGTTTGCAGGCCGGCTCAATTGGATCGTGGGTCTAGTCTGGGTTGGTTCAACTGAACCGTAGCTTCTGGGCCGGTTTGCGGTTTGGGCCGCTGTAGTTGGGCTGGGCCGAAAGCAGAGGCCAAGGGAGGAACGAGCTGGCTCTCCCGGGTTCTGGGTTCGGGTTGACCCGGATCCGTGGATCTCGTCTTCCTTACCCGACTTCGGCCGATTTTTTCCGGCAAGCTTTCTCTCCTCCTTCCAGCGGCGTTTCCGTTGCGCGATTTCGGTCCTCTTCCTTCCCTTTTCCTCTTTGTGTTCTTCGTCCTTCTTTTTCTTTCTAGGAGTTTTGGGCGGCCTGAGAAGCTCCTGAAAGCCACAGATCTAAGAATCGATTAAGAAACCTAATTTTCCGACCTCGGTTTACCGACGATGACGCTTACGAAATGACACAAGTTTTTTTTTTTTTTTTTTTCGTTTTCTCGTTTTCCTTTATTTATTATTATTATAAATATATTTTTTTTTCTTTCTTTTCCGGGTCGTTACAATAGGTACGAGGGTATTTTATCCCATGAACTTCACATTTATCCTCACAAAATGTAATTTTTTTTTTCTTTTTTCTTTGGGTTTCTCGAAATTCCCGCGGGATGATTTCATAAAAATCACTCCTTTCATTAAAAGTTTGAAAATTACATTTTTACTTTTCTTTTTTTTTAATTCTTTTAAAGTTAAACATGTTTTATTCAAGACTATAAGAATAAACATTAAATATTTTTTTTTTATTTAATGGATAATATTATATTATAAATAAAATAATAAAAATTATTATTAAAATTTAAATAATTAATTATAAGAATCTACGCATAGATTCCAACAACCACATTATATTAACCTAGATTTAATTTGTATCAATTTAAATCTTCCATTTTGTCAAATTTATCTTCATGTGAAATGGTAAAAATCATGTAAGCATAGTTGATTAAAGGTATTAGCCTATAGAATAATATAATTAAATTTCTCACCTTTAGAGTCCTATACATTATTGAAATAATTTGTGGTAATTAGTAAATAAATTTAGTTAGCATAAAGTAGGTTGGATTTTATGCTCTAAACCATCCTGATTAATGATTAAATTTTTAGTCATAATTTTAATAATTTTAATAATTTTATTTAGCATTTAATATTATCTTGTTTGAAAATTTCAAGATAATTAGTGTAATTTTGAATGTGGTTGATATACACGAATGCATTGTTGAAAGCTCAATATAAACAAATTGTTATAGAAAATTATCGATAAATTTTTCCTAGCAATGTAAACCTGGTAAGAGGTATTACCATAATTAAAGTTTTAAGACTTTCATTATAAGTTGGATTTTTAAGTATCCCAAGATTTATAGCATCTTAAGATATCTACCATGCTTATATAATAACAATTTTTTGAAGCGAATTTTTGTGAGGATTTTGGGATTAAGATTGAGTAAGTTGGTCAACCTTATTGTCCACATGAACATTTATTTCAACGAAGTGCCTGAGCCACAAACCTACAAAATGAGTTATGTTGCTCATGAAATTTTAGGGAAGAATCACTATGACATGATAGAGCTATTTATGAGATTTGGATGACCATCAAAATAGGCGACAGTTAGGCAGAAGAACGATCATTATGTTTAACTTAATGTTGTTGTGATGATTACTAGTTCTAATGGGTGTCTGACCTAAGGAGCTCCCAAAGTATGCTCGCCTAACAAGGAAAGTGGCCCAGCGGTGTGCGAACTGACTGGTGAGTCCATATGAGCTGTATGTAGAGTATATGGTACACATCCAAGTTACCCGTTAGGACAGTACCACAGGAAAACAGACTAATATGATAGGTCTTGTCATTGCATTCGCATGTTCTTGCATTTAACCCCCAGTAATGGGGTCACTTACTGAGTATTTATTTAAATACTCAAGTCACGTACTACCTCTATTTCAGGGTTAAGGCAAGGCATTCATATATGGTTGACAACGATATCGCAACTCGAGACCATGACACATGCATAAGGTAGTCGTATTTATTTTCTTCGACTTAGGCTAGAATAGGATGATTTTAATTTAAACGTTTATTTATTTTATGTAGTCTTTTGTTGTATCGTTTTTAATGGTGTTTTCAAAATACACAAGTCCATGGGTGTGTTTTAAGCTAAAAACTATGTTTTATGAAAGTTTAAATGAAGTATTTATGTATTCAATGTTCATGGTATGTATACAGTAGCGACCTTAAATTAAGTAAATTTCGGGTCGTTACATAAGTACAAGGTAAAATGAACTTTTGACTCATTTGTAATTACAAACAACTCATGAAGAATCGACTTTCATGCAATGTCAAGTCGAGAAATCAAAAGTCATTCTAACTCATGTAAATCAAAGAACAAATTCTCATTGGCCAAAGTTCATAACTTTCTTAAGATTAAGATTGGGTGAAATATTAATCTTCTAAATTAATGGATTTATAAGGAGATTAAATTTTTTTTTTTGTGGTTTAGTCTTAAACAAATTCATTTTATAGGATATCCTACTCACATGTTTCCACATTAACGAATTGGATCAAAATCATTTGTATCAATTACAAAGTGAGTTATATTAATAATGTTACTAGAATAAGAGATTTAATCTTATACATATATTATAGACCCTTTAGGTTATTACTCGAATGTGATCTTGTCAACCACATGTGGTTTAAAATTACACTAATTAACCTTACCTTTTTCATCTAATATATAATATTAAATTGTAAATAAAATGATCACAATTATTTATTAAAATTAAATAATTAATGATGAGGTTTTAGAACATAAATCTATAAAACAATGGATACAAGTTAACTTATCCTTTGGTGCATTAAAATTTTAAAATATAGGTCTAGGTCTAAAATAAAGTGACAGTTTAACTTAATCAATATTGCATAATTGGATCTTATAATCCATAGGCTCATAAAGTCTCCATGTTAATAACACTACGGAAAAAATATTTAGTTGAAAAAAAATTAAAAATATAAAAGAAAAAATTGATAAATGAGTTACTAAAAAATATTTATATATATACTTTTAATCGAGAGGGAATGATTATATCTCTGTTGGTGAGAGAGACTTTTGTGAAAGTTTAAAATAAAACCATGAAAACTATAGTTAAAGTACACAGTATCATTCTACCAAGATCCATAGTTACTAACAAATATTTCTTTTTTTAAAAACAAATTTTAAAGTTTCGAGCATCAAATATTCGACCATTGAAATATTCAACCATTGAAATCTAATCTAAAGTTTCATATTGGGTATGATTTAAACATTGAACAGATAGCCGAGCACTACTTCGAGGAGCATCGGGAATCTAGCCAAGAGATTATATCGTTAAGGACAGTAAAAATTCTTTCATCTGGTTCTCCTTCTAGGATGCAATGAAAACCTTCTTCATACAGCTTCAAAGTCTTGTCCTTGCTTGACGCTTTCTCATATAGAAAACGACTAATCTTAGGATCTGTCACCTTGTCTGCAGCTCCATGAAGAACCAGTAATGGTGATGAAACCTGCAAATTCTCTACAATCAGTAAATCCTAAATCAATAATGTTCATATGGGAAGGGAACCATCACCTTCTCCACTTGTTTCTCGATATCATCCGTCGCCTTTAAAAGTTCCATGGCGGTTTTCACGCGCATCCGATCGCCATATGATGTAACATTGTACACCGCCTGCACACAAAAAAAAAAAAAAAAAAAAAAAAACTCATAAGCTCTATTCAAAACTGATATGTGACATGTATGTATGTATAAAGTATAAGTGCTTTATGTTCCGCTATTCCCTCAAGTTGTTCTTCCGATTTAGTTATTTGTTTCGATATATTTCGATCTTTGGCAATTTTCAACAGGGGCATTACAAGCAGACCAGACGATATAAAATGTTCTAAAACTCATCAAAGAAACAAATGTCAATGCACCGTGACATTTCGTTTCTCTTGTAAATAGATCATACAAAGGCTTGATTGGTATGGAAATCTAATGTATTTAAAGAGCGTAAAGGCATACGAACCAGTTTCCTTTTGTTTGTTTCTCGGATAGCGAGTTCTCCGAGATCGACATTTGGGAGAAGCTTGGCTTTTGGCACGACATGAGACATTAGTTTTAAGAGCTTAAGCACAGGTTCGGGCGGTTTGACGTCGTCTGCAATCTTAATAAGCATCAAAATCAGTATTCAGAGATCAAAAATTTTGTTCATTCCTTATGAACTTACTTACTTTACACATGGGAGCCACAAGAACCACTCCATCCCATAGCTTTGGTTCCTTCAAGTGAATTTTCAAGGTAACAGCACCCCCCATGGACTGTCCTAATATGAAATGAGGCAATCCATTCAATTCTGGTCTACCTGCATGTTCAAGCATACAATTTGAGGAATGATTGTAAGAGAGTGATGATCCACATATAAACTACTCTCACCAAACCTTTGAACTTCTTGTACTGTTCTATAACATCATCAACTAGTTCATCAAAGCTGGGAATGTAACCGTGCAATCCTTCCGAAAGACCGAAACCTGGGTAGTCCATCGCATAAACGGCATACCCAGATGCAGCAATGTGCCTAGCAATTCCTGAAATTTTAACAACACCACCACAAAACTCATGTTGTTGGGGCATCACGGAAAACACATGAATGAACAAAAATGGAAAATGAAACGATAACAAACCATCAAAGAAGAACGTGCAGGTATCACCATAGCCATGGCAGAAACACACAGCACCTTTAATACCAACATCACTCTCAGGAAACCATCTTTTGCAGAAAATATTCAAGCCTCTTGAATTACATTCATACCACTACACACAACACATTCAATTCATTCATCACATAACATTCTAACAATATTGCAAAAATTAACGAAAAGGGGAAATTGAAAACCTAAAAGATTAAATCAATATCTTCTTTGATCTAAGGTAAAATCTATTGCAAATTTGAACTTAAAACACCATTTCGTACCTCTTCAGTTCTGATCCCAGCAGGAGCCATCTAACAGATTAAATCGATTTTAGTCAAACGACCGAAACAGGGAATCTCATAGATCAAGATTTTGAAAAAAATGTACAAAATAAACCTTGAATAAGCAGTGATCGAGCTGCTGTTGAAGCTCCATGAAAGCGGACCGGACCCGGCGGCGGGCCGGAGCAGAGTCCAATTTCTGAGAGGCGATTTTGTTAAGCTCCGCCGGAACGCCATCGATCGGTGATTTCTTCGCTGTAACAACAAGGCGGTGACCAGAACCCCAACTCATCGGTGACTCTGGGGTGGTTTTCCTTGGACAGGTGAAGGGCAATCTGACATTTTGGCGGTGATTGATCGGAGCGAAACACTTCCGGGAAAATAAAGAAAGCTCTGAAGACGGGAATCTGAGTTCCAGGGCCATGGACGGTGATTTGGCAGTTGAAAAGAGGTGAAACAAAAAATGGGATGAATGGAATGGCGGAAGTCTGAGCTCAATTGCTGATCTGTTGGACCAATTAAAATAACCATGGCGTCTTTATAACAGAGTACGAACGGGCACATGGGATTTTCCTTTTTTCTTTTTTTTCTTCTTTTCCAGGACGGAGAGCATTAAAGTTTTGTTTTTGGTTTTAAATTCTTGAAGTTAAGAAGAATTTTGAGGATACTTTTGTATTCACACACCCACTCAAAAAAAGGACCATCTTCCGTCCACTTTTCTTTTCGCAAAGTCCATGATATGAACTTCAGAAAAGCAATCACTTTCTTCCTGTGGTATTGTGTCGGTCAAAAGCCATCTAAACAAAATACAAAATTTTGTAATCTTTGTTAATATGCAATCCCCGTCTAATATGTCAACAATATTTGTTGGAAGGAGGTAAGACTAGTTATAAATTTAAAAATTCATTTATATTCAAAATTTTGACTCTTCTTGAGTATGGTTACCATTCTACTTTTCGCTTCTAAAAGTGAAGATTAACCCTATGAACCAAAACAAGTTCACATGCTTTCTAGTAAAAAAATTTTTAGAAAGCTATCCGACGGAAAATTGAACCATCAAAAAGTAAGGTACACGTTCTTATTATATGAAATATTACAAATTATTGGATTAAATATTATATTTGAGTATGTAAAGTTTGGGAAGTAGTTATACTCTCAAAGGCGGTCTAAAATTAATGTCATTTAGTGATGTATATTAGTAAATGACTAGACCATATACTTTGTATGGTATGTCTTAAAACACTTTGTATGTATGTCCTAAGACGACAAAAGAAGACAGATCATCCTTTTTGGTCAGAGGATTTATTATTATTTTATTTTATTTTTGTGAAGGGAGTAAGAAATTAAATAAAGAAAAACAAAGGAAAATAAAAGAACAAAAGCTCCCAAGACCAGCTACCAAAGAAAAATAAAATAAAATAAAAAGACAGCAACACTTTCTGTCTAATTTAAAAAATGTTAGTCAGATTTTTAGTCTGAATGTACTAACACTTTCAGTTTGGTTGTGAAAGTTATGACTGTCTGTATTGTGCTTTCTCTGATTATACACAAAAAAAAAAAAAAAAAAATGGTCTCTTCGGCAACTTGATATTAAAAATGCTTTCCTTAATGATATTTTTACTGAACGTGTTCATATGGAATAACTTCTTTGGTATATTAATTCTCGCTTTTCCACTCATATCTGTCTATTAAAAACAAATCTCTTTATAGCTTAAAAGCAGCTTCTCGCACATGATTTCAATGTTTCAACTTATTTCTTCTCCCACTCAATTTTTTTTTTTTTTTTTTTTTTTTTTGCAGCCGTGCTGACATGTCTCTTTTTGTCTTTGATCAGCCATTTAACCTTATCTATCTGTTTCTTTATATTGATGACATTATTATTAACAAAACTCATATCTTCTTGATAGCTTTACTCGTAAGCTTCATTGTGAGTTTGCTACAAAAAATTTGGGCTATTTTAGTTGCTTTTTTGGTCTTGAAGACCTACTCTTGATGATTTTTTTATTAGCTAGTTAAAATATACTCAAGATATTCTTACTCGTGCTCAGTTACTTGATAGCAAACCAGTCCACATCTCCATGGTTGTTTCTCAACACCTGGCTGTTGATGGTTCTCCCTTCTCTGATCATACTCTCTATCGAACTCTTGTTGGTGCCTTTTAGTACTTGACCATTACGCGCCAAGATATTGCCCATGCTATCAATTTTGTCAGTCAATTTTTGCATGCCCCTATTGTAGATCACTTTCTTGCTATCAAGCTTATTTTTTGCTATGTTAAGGGAACACTTCACTTTAGCCTTACCTTTCATCCATTCACTAATCCTAGTGCGCTAGTGGCTTATTCAGACACTGACTGTGTTGGCTGTCCCGATGCTCATCGTTCTACATTCGACTATTCTATTTATCTTGGTAACAATCTTGTTTCTTGGAGTGCCAAGAAGCAACTTACTATCTCATGTTTCAGCTGTGAATCTGAGAATCGTGTTCTTGCCATGACTATTGCTAAATTTCTTTGGCTTACGCATCTTTTACATAACCTCAAGGTCCCCATTACAAAGCAACTCTTTCTCTTATGTGACAACAAAAGTGCTATTTTTTTTTAGCTCAAATCCTGTTTCTGACAAACGAGCCAAACATATTAATTAGATTATCATTTCCTTTGGGAACTTGTTATCACTGGCAAACTTCGCACACAATATATACCTTCCCATCTCCAGGTTGTTGATATCTTCACCAAAAGTATTTATCAACCTCTTTTTTAATTTTTCAGATCCAAGCTTCATGTTCGTTCAAATCCGACGCCCAACTTATAGGAGGTGTTGATGATATTTAGTCTTTCATTATGGTTTATCATATGTATCATATTTGACCCTTGATTATAGGCTAATATTTCATATCATTGAGGATAACTAGCTTTCCATTACAGTTTATCATATATATCATATTTGTTCCTGGATCATAGGTTAATATTGTGTATCCATTTATTGCTCTTTCCATTTCTTTCTTTAATCTATTTGATGTAAATGATTATAAATAGAGAACTTTGTCCACCATTTAGATGTGATCGTTTTAGGAAATATTCTCACTTAGGACAACAAGAACATGATAAAAAAGAGTGTTGATACCCTAGCATACCAAGAACACGATTAACAGCTATTGAGTTTTTGTACTCATTCAAGTCTTCTCATATTTTTTTGGTAATAAGAAGGAGCTAGTGGAGGATAGTTGCAGATCTTGAGAACCATACTGTTTTTCAACTATTTAAAATTATTTTTGTTTTGTAAATCAAATGTGTTGTGTTTATGTTTTGTTCGAAACACAATTTTTTTTAAATGTAGTTTAGCTCATGTCTTTACAAGTTCAACTTAACTCGCCTTAATCGGGCCGGGATGCATTGCAACACTAGATGGATTATTTAGTTTAGAGAAAAAAATTTCGTTTTCAAATTAATATTTAATATATTAAATATATTAAATATAAAAAAGAAAATATATTTATTGTATTTTATATCTAAAATACTAAAATAACACACATATCTAAGTAAATATAATAGATATTCAAATAAATTATCTTAGATTTGACAAATATTCAAATGGAATCTTTGGGTTAAGCGAAAAAAATACTCAAGAGGCTTTCTTGGACAATGGAATGGAATCTTTGGATTAAGTGAAAAAAATATTCAAGAGACTTTCTCCGACAATGAGAATTCTATAGAGTTCTCCCTTTCAACTCTCTAAAAATTTTCTTGAACCGAAGTTTTTGGAAGAAGTTAGTATTGTGGAGAAATTTCAATAGCTAAGAAGATCTGTGAATGAAGTTTCAGATTTGGTGAATGAATTTCACATTAATGGAAAACATTAAGAGACTTGCGGACCAAGATTTCTATAAAAGTAAGATTCGTGTAATTTTATTTTAATTTTTAATACAATCCTCAAACTGAGATGAATATGAATAAATAGTTCATTTTCTTTAGTAGCACTACCGAGTATGCTAATGGTATGATCGAATGCAGTATCTCAAAATCACCATGAATTGCAAACTTAGCTTCTCCTTATTAATTATTAATTATCTATTCATAGGAAACATCTTCCGACATTCATTATTAATTATCTATTCTGCTTAATATAAATATATCTTCCGTACTTGTGTACGCACATACGTGCACACACGTACACACGTGCGCGCACACATACTACAACGTTTAAATAGGATAATTATTTTATACTTATGTTAAGAATGAGAAACAAAAGTGGAATGGAAAGAATCCTAAAAATAAGATAAGATATATTATTAACTAAATAGTTAACTAAATCTTGAAAACAAGTAAAAAATAAGAGAAAAATCCTAATATATTACAACTATATAAAATATATTACAATACTCACGTTTAAAGTTGAAGAGTGCAGGTGAATCACATCCAATTTGTCTTCCATAATATCAAATGCAAATTGTTGTCTTACCATTAGTGAAAACATCGTATTTGCCGATGTTCTGTAAAAATTGATTTGCTTTTTAGACTTCCAACAAATAGTTGAACTTTAGGAAAATGCAAAACCGAGAAATAGACAACATTGATTTGCTCCAGAATTGTTAATAATTTGTCCCATTTAATTTGATTGGAAGAAGTGAATATTCCAACGCTTTGTTCATGCATAAATGATGTATTCCAGAATTGGTAATTTGTCCCCTTTTATATAAATGATGTATTCCAGAATTGGTAATTTGTCCCCTTTTATAAAATATTTGACTGGAATGAGGGAATATCTGAATGGAATAAGGGAATATCCTGTTGGATCATAATGGTAAATGTAATAAGAATGTGTTAAATCAACCCCTAAATTTAAAAAGAAATTTTGACTTTCAGGGTGGCTATCTCTAGATCTATTTGGTTGAAGAATTTGTGGAGGGACTATTGTGCAATTATTAATTACTTGAGGGGCCACTAGGTAATTTTTTTAAAAAAATTTCTTACCATGTTTTATGAACTTTTTTTGTTTGTTGGACCTTTAGATTTAGTGTGTATAATTAATTAAAAATTCAAGAATTTTGGTAAAAATGAAGAAAAGGAGTATTTTGGTGTTTAGAGGAAGGCGATGAGAGAGTAAGGATGTTAGGCAATGATAAAATTGAAAAAACAAGTCTAAGAAACAAATATGTGGGGGACATCACACAAACTACTTCAATTACAAAACACCAACTTCATTTCAGTTAAACTAAAACCCTCAATCGGTATAGTTAGGAATGGTGGCGGAAGGGTCACAGGCCTTAGCCGCAGGCACAGGCTCGACGGTGACGGAGGGCGCAACAGGCTTCCCCCTCAACTCCGCCGGCAAATCCTCAATCCCATTCAAATAAAAGGTGTAAAACAGCTTATAAGGAAAGATGATCTGATGCAACTTGACCTGCCCGGACACGCCCTCAAAAATTCCACTTCCCCCGGTGACGGCCAACAGGGTGTCTTGATAGGTCAGGTAAGCGCCCTGCACCGTCATGTGCCCGTAATCGCCAAAGTAGAAGCTGTAGACGGCCTCGTAGCGGTCGCCTTTCTTCTCCGGGACGTGCTGGATGAGGATGCATATCCCTGCCGTTATGCCAATGCGCTTCTGGAGGTCGCCGGTGTAGAGCTTGTTGCTAAATGGGACAAGGTCCCCCAGTGCGTTCTCCTCCTTCTTGCTCAGCTTTAGGAATGCTGGGCTTCCCCTGTCCCGCTCGTTTATCTCGTACACGAACAGTTCTTGAACTTTTGCTGAACACACACACAAAAAAAAAAAAACAAAGAAAAGAAAAATTATATTTTATTTTTGAATTTATTCAATTAAATTAATAAAGAAGTGAGCATTACTGGATTTTGCAGGCTCCGAGCTGGATTGGATTTTGTTGGAGAGGAGTGCTGTGGTGGTGAATTTGTTGGGGGTGATTCGGCGGGATGATGATGATGATGATGATCTGAGTGTTTGAGCAGAGAAAGACTGCGATTGTGGGAGCTTAGAACCCAAAAGCCTGTGGATTTGGGAGGGTGTGGGGATTTTAAGGGAAGAAACCACGCAAGAACTCAAGGACGCCATTACTGGAGGTGCCTCAGATCTCAAACCAAGGTCGGTACAGAGCAGAGATGAAGAGGAGGAGAGCCTTGTGTGTGCTTGCTTTCTTAATGCCAATTTCCAGATTATTTAAAGAGACACATTTTACACCACGTGCGTGACATGGACACCCAACAGTATTCGAATACCGCACCGTCCATGCGTTACACGTGCCACATTTTTTGCATTCATCTTTTCTTTTTTCTTCTTTTTTTATATCACCTAATTTAGAATTTCATGTTTTTCCAAAGGAGGACTCCCAATTTAACTTTTACCGATAAAAGTAAAATATTATTAATATTTATAATAATTTTAAAAATAAGCTAAGGATACAATGAATCTATTCATATTTTTTTAATAATATGAAATATTTAATTCACTTACCATTTTAACAAAATATGCTTAGACTTTGCATTTAACATTTATTATGTGAAACCGTTTCAGTAAGTGCAAGATAAGATTCCTTCGATAAAAAATGGAAAGTTGTTCCAATTTTAATTCTTTTTTTTTTTTTTTTTTTTTTTTTTTTTTTTTTTTTTGCCAACTTCCACAACGTGTATGATAGAGTATCTCACATTTTTCTTATCAATATATATATATATATATATTAACATATCCAAGGCTTGTTTTTAAAAAAATTTATATATTTTTTATCCCACCAAAACATTTTTTTTTTCTCACTAACAATTTCACCTTTTGTTTCCCTCTTTCTAATTTTTTTTTTTTTTTTTTTTATATCAAACATATGCACTCAATATAAAAAATTTGAAAAAAAAAAATGAAAATAAGGAGAAAAAAAAAAAATAGTTTGAGTATGAAGGGTGATAAATATGGTTTATGATGGTGGTTGAATATACTTAAAGCAGGTGCGGACAAGTGCTTGAAGAAAAATGGAATGTGTTGTAACAAAATGGTGGCCGGAAAAGTTTGGTTATTGATTTTGCGGTAACTTTAGTGGAAGAACCAACGCCAATTAAGCATGAAAAAGATGGATATGCCATAACTAAGCTTCAAAATGGTAACTACCACCTTATTTGCAATATCAACTTTTCCAACCAACAAAAGATACAAAAAGTTTTAACTTTTCTCAATCCCACCCTCCAAAACTCTCTCTCAATTCTTTCTATTTGTGGTAAAAGTTTTCCTCACATCTCACCTATTATACAACAACACAGTCAAAATTCTCTATGAGTTTAGATTAGTGAAGGAAGAATTGTCTTTAAAAAGAGGTCTTCATAGTTGAAGCTCCTCGATACAAGTGGAAAAGAATTCAAGGGACGAAGGCAAGCCGGTTCCGAATTAGATAGAAACTTCAGCTAAGGCCAATCAAGTAAGTGACCTTACTATCTGCTCAGCCGGAAGACTTGTCTTATGTATGATGCCACGTGCCTAGTGGTTCTTGAACGTGTCATTTATGCTTTATATGTTGTGATGTGTTGACTAAATTATAATAATGACGTATGATATTATGATGATGCTATTTGATGATTATATGATGACGATGACATAATGATAATGATATTATAATGACGTTATTTGATGATAATATGAAGACGATGACATAATGATGATGATGTATGTTAATACGATGATGTGAGATCGTATGATGATGAGATGGTTTAGCATGACGTTATTCCACATCACGATGATGTGCATGTATTGAATGACATGATGCATTATGACCATGATTTATTTTTCTAAAGACACAACCCTAATTGAAGTTAATGATGATGAGTGTATGAAGACCAAGACCTACATGTTGCTTAGAGTAATATATGAACGGTGTATAGGGTTGTGTCACGAAGATGATTTAAAAATGAAAACTATAGGAACCTTATGCATTTTGTATGTACATATACATCAGGATACTTTCCCATTTATGATAATGAGTACGAACGTGTACAACTATGATGATGATCATTATCATGTCTCGCATGACACTCAGAGATCTGCTGACCTCTGAACGTCGCTATGGGCAACTAACTCGATTATGATGGATCTAGGGGGATGCGAACCGCTTGGAGATTCATGCTCGGACGTGTAGGTTGTGTGTAGGGAAGTACTACACATCCAATTTTTTTTGTATTGGAGGCCACCCTTGTGATGGTTTTAAATGATAGGTTCCTAGATCATGAGTTGCATATGTGTTTGTATTTCCTAACCTCAATAGTGGGGTCACTTACTAAATATTTTAAACCGTGTGCTACATTTCAGGTAAAGGCAAGACATAAATATGGTATAATTATTGTAGTTTCACTCATGGCATATATGTGATATGAGATCCAACTAAAGGCATTCTAAAAAACGATATGAATTATATAAGATGGTGTCGCTCTCTTATGATTGAAACTATGGATTTAAGGTTTGAAGATGAAATGGCTACGTGGTCGCACCTCACCTTTGTATATAGTTGAATTGAGTTTAAAAATGCTATTTGAAGTGATCCCAAATGTTAAAATAGGCTTTGCAAATTATTTGATGTAAATTTATATATATATATATATATATATGAAATATTTTGATTTGTTCAAATAAGTTAGTAATAGAGTATTTTTATATTCATTACTATTCTATTTTTATTTTTATTTATATTTATTTTTATTTGGTAATCCGTGGAGATGTGAAGGTTAGTGGGATATTGCAACGTTTAGTCAACTTTCACACTAAGCACCATATATGGCAACGTTTCTCACATGGGAATTTGTTTAACGTGGCAATTTGGTCGCCGTAAGATTGATGGTCAATAAACGGTCGGTGATGCAATTTACGGTTCAAAACCAATTAAGATGCTGACGCCGAAAGTTCCACTCCAACCAGACCTTTGCTGTGTTGTCTCTAAACAGAGTAAATTAAAAAAAAAAAAAAAGAAGGAAAAGACAGCTCACACTCCTATCCACAATCTCCTTAGTTCTTTACATTTACTTTATTATTATTATTATTATTTATTTTAATTTCATGTATCCCAATATAGGTAAAATGTTATGTTAACTTTGGAACTTAGATACAAAAAGTTAATACTTATTTTAGTCTGACTTACATAGGTCTTATCGATGATCTCACTATTCGTGTACTGAGTACTGTATTATTAATTTAGTTAACCACTTAGACTTTCTAAAATTCAAATAAATAAATAACATTACTTCATTTTTGGAGATCTAGCGTAATTTTTAAAACTTTAAACCAATATGAGTTGATTATCATTTCTAAAACTTTTTGGATTTTATGATGGCCTTAAGAGACTAAAATTGAGGTTGAGGTACGGAGGAAAAATGCATAGAAAAACTAGAAGAACCTAAAAAAATATAAAACAAATATTGAAAAATAAGGAAAATCAGTCCGAAGTGAAGCTATGGGAAAATGGTCATTTTAACCCACTCCTAACGACGGGCCTGAAAGAGCCCTAATCAGCCCATTTAGGAAGAAGAAAGAGAAAGAAAGAAGGAAAGGGATCCTGAAGGAGAAGGCAGAAGGTGAAACGAAACCCATTTTTCACTGCAACTTCTAGTCAGAAATTGGTACTAATCTCATTTTAGTTTAGTGTGAATTAAGTCCCACTAGAAGAATTATAAAGTTTTTGGGCACCTTTTCAGCGGGAAATTGAGCTTAGAAAGACACATCCAACTATGTAAGTAAGCATTTGGATTTCTATTGAGCGGATGACTTGAGCAAGCATATATGCTAATAATACAAGCCTGATGTACGAATTACAAGTTTCCCTTCCTAGGATGAGATAATGAATTACACTGTACTAAAAAGGTGGATGAGAATTTGTGATTTGCGTTCTAAGTGATTGATGACCGTTATCTCTCCATTGAGCATATTTGTTTGCATGATACATTTTATCTTAGCTCCAGGTGTCTATTTGTATATTCTCCTTACACAGAATAGTTAATAGTGATGAGATAGGATTATGACACTAGAGATAGGGAGACTAGACAATAACCTAGGTCAAGATGCCTCCAGTAGATTGAGTACCTTAGGATCATGAGCAATAATTAGTGGGTCTAGAACCTAGTGCTCCTAGACTAAGTCTCGAGGAGTCAATATAGAGTATTATGGAGTCGAGAATTCCTATTTAAGCCACCTAGCTGCCCTATAGACCTAATAGACCTCTACGACACTCATGAAAGACTAAAGTAGCTCTCTTGGTCGTTAGCACTATGATAGTGAGACTAATGCCATCACCACCTACCTTCTCCGGTATGCCCTTCGGGCTAGCAATGCCTTGCCATATGATAGGAGTACAAAATTGTCGAGTCAAGTTTAGATATGGTAGTGTAGCGCGTCGAGGCAACCATATACTTTACCCCTATGCTGTAAAACCCGTCTTTAGAGGGACTATGGAACCATGCAGGTAGATACAGTAGCTAGCACTCGAGATCACACCCCTAAACTAGGGTGGCTATAGGTTTAGTGGAGAGTTCGCGATAATCTTCCATAGATGATATTCAAAATAGCAAACGCCACACTATCCCACCAGATTATTATGAGGTAGCACTTCAACTAATGTAATGACTTAGTTTTTGATATCTCAAATCATGAATCGCCATTTAGGCTTGAGGTTAAAAAGGATGATAAAATTTTTAAATTTGTGAAGTGAGACACATGGAAATTTAAAATTCAAAGATGCATTGAAAATGGATACAAAATTAATTAGAGTACAAAATAGTATCCGGAGAGTCAAATAAAAAAGGTTTACAAAGATATACAAAAACAACAATTAAAAAAAACAATCAAAATGAAAAGGAAAGAAAAAAAAAAAAAACTCGATCTAAAGGGAAACCCTGCCGCTACATGACTCCACATGCTCCCCTATCCACTTTATCTGAAAAATTTGGATAACATGGGATGAGTATGAGATACTTAGTAAGTTTCTCACTTGTAGGCTCTTGTCGGACTTAATCCTTACAATGATTCCTTAAGCTATGTGGTCATAGACTGACTTTAGCATTAGCCAATGCCATGACTTACCATTTATGCTAGCCCTATAAGGCTTATACGTAACTAAGCCTTATACACTCCTACCTAAAGTATATAACTAAGTTACTTGGGGAAAAAAATATAGGGTTAGGTTGTACTTATTGTTTACCTTTCTTAAAGTTTATTATTTAGTTGGTTGTTTACATTTCTTAAAGTCTATTATTCAAATGAGTGAACTCGCTCTATAATGGGCTTGTGGGAAAGTTTCATGTGTATGAGGTAACCGGTGTACTATATGCAGATTAGTACTTTGACCGCCTGCACTCCATATGAATTGTCTACTATGTGACAGCTAACAATTATGAGTCAAGTAGACCCTAACCATGCTAGGAAAGTTCACGATTAGGGGTTGCGCCCCAACCGCCCCCACTTGATTGCGTGGTCACCCAATCGTCCCCACATTAATAATAATTTTGTACTTTTTATTTAAAATTTAATATTATTCATGGTATGAAAATCCAAGGTTATTAATGTAATTTCGGACAGTACGTGGTTGTCATATGAGAGAATCGTGTTCAAGTAATAACCCAAAGGGTCTATAGTATATGGATAAGGTTTGGTGCCTTGTCCTCGTAACACTATTGGTATGACTCACTTTGTAATTGTTATAAATGATTTGATCCAAATCGTTCAGGTAGAGACATGTGAGTGAGGGTATCCTATACAATGAGTTTGTATAAGTTTGTATAAGACTAGACTAAGAAATATTTAATCTCTCTTTATAAATCCATTAATTGAGAAGATTAATATTTCATATGATGATCATATTCGAGTCGATCTTAATGCTGAGTGAATTATGAACTCTTGCCCGAGAGAGCTTGTCCTTCAATTTGCATGGGTGACAATGATTCTTATAGCCGATTCAAATTGGAAGTCAGTAGCTCGCTGATCAGAGATGATATTTCTGACGAACAATCTAGAAAACTCAATCTCCAAATCACAACAATTTTGAAGGATTCAATACCGGTTTAAGCTTCCCCTATAAAGTCTAAAGTCGGGGCAATAGTATGGAACAAGAATTGAGTTGAGTTGAGCTACCAATCACAAGTAATAGCCATTTAGATTGTGGGTATCCTACTCTTTGATTTTTTCCAAATTTGAGAGCAATTCTCCATCATTTCCCTTCAAACTGTTCTTACAACTTCTAAACAAAATCACCCACAAGTTCTATGAAGGAACCGAGCACTAAAAGAGCCTAAAACCTATTTCCCCCAATAGAGGCTTCCATTAAAGAACTTCAAAGGAAACTTGAAAATCCAATCCGAGAATACAAGCCAATTCATTGAGTGAAACCAGTCCCAATCAATTTCTATGCCTTCAAGGAGTATTTTCATAAAAGAGCACAAAGAGAAAGAATTCCAAGAACGTGCCAAATTGAAGAAAATCAGTTTCAGGTAGAATTTGAGGGTATGTATCGAATTCCCCATACGGTCCATTTCTCTTTAAATTAAACATTCATTTAGCTTTATAGGATGAAGTTGAGTAACTTTGATGAAGGAATCGAGAGCTAAAACGTTGTATACGAGTTGCCTAAGAAAAGAAAACTTCACATTTTTGGGTGAGTTGCAGACTGAGAACGATTTCTAAATATTAAAGTCTTGCACTCAAAGACGTTCCTCCAAACCAATTCTTTATGCTTGAGAGAAGGATTAGGAAGAGATTCTATGAAGAAATCGGGCCTTCAAAATCCCTAGAATCAGCTGCCCAATAAAGAATCCCCTGTTTTGAACTCGCAAGAAGTCAGATTTTTGACAAATTTTGGAAGCAAATATCTCAGGCCAGGAACACCATCTTTATGTTTCATGAAGAAATCCAGGGGAGAAACGCTGTCAATGGAGCTATGGAAGGAAAATTTTAGACGGCGACACACATAAAATGTGAGTCTTCTTCCTGTCCAGAGGAAGAAGACGATGACGTGGTCGGTTCAACTAAACCAGCCATGTCAAACCAAAATTTGACCTTTTCTTGATTTTTCACAATTTTAACCCTCTTCCAGATTGGTTGTAAGGAAAAATTTTATGGTTCAAGAAACTAGACTCAATAAGGAATATGTGGAAGAAAAATTGAAGTAATTCGGATACTGGAAGCTCGAGAACAAAGGTCCCAAACGTTGACGACGAGGTAAGTAGCCATCTTTGACTTTTTTTAAGAAATACTTGCGGAAATCGCTAGTATGAATCTTAACCTAAGTATGAATTAAAGGACTATGAAAGAAAAACACCAAGAACCGAGAGTTAAGGACCTAAACCAATCAAATTACTTGGAATTTAAGTAATGTTAAAATGACCCACTAAATGAACTTCACTACCCTTGAAATTTTAATTATGTATATATTATAATATGTTGCAAGGATAAGTAACCAAACTAAGTAACAACGTAAAATGACCAAAATGTCCCTAAGGTAATTTACCTTCGGTTCATAATCTATTAGACCTTATCTTATGATGTTTGATGATGTTGTAAAGTTTGAAATTCATTGGAACATTTTAATTTGCTAAATCAAGAATTCCGGTAAAATGACCAAAATTCCCCTAGGACTCCTTATAACATTTCAAGGTCCAAACATGCTCCAAATGACTTATTACCTCTTACTGGGCCCATTCCTAAAGACACGAAAGTATGTTCAAGATTTCAAATTGATTAGAGAAAGTTTGGAACCTAAACCAAGTGAGGGCCAAAAGAAAACATAAACAAAAATACCTCAAATAATTCTCATCTAAAATTCAAGAACTCTCTGAAATCTTATTATGACTCTATGACTTCCTATTATAACCTATGGACAAGTTATGTGGGGCTTAAGAATGCACGTTACAACTTGAGCCTCAAGAAAGTAAGAACATTAGAAACTTAAAAAATTGAGAATCAATAACAATACCACACAAGCACTACGACTACCAAGGTAAGAAGAATGCTAAGTACCACTCAAGGAGAAGGGACGAAGGTCCTTAGACAAAGAAACTCGAGAGTGCTAGGTAATACTTTTGTAATAGCCAAAAAAAAAAATAATAATAAAAATAAAAAAATAATAAAAATAAAAATAAACAAATAAAAATAATTGTAAAAAAAAATATATATGTCAAAATAATAATAATCCATAAATAAATAACTAAAAAGGATTACATAAAAATAAAATTTACCCACTTCTCCCCACTAACCTCTCATCCAGCATCCTCTTTCCTCAACCCCACACTATCTGGTCCAAAAATTAATAGAAAAAATGTCAGATTCGAGAAAAAGTAAAATGGTGTTTCAACAGAAGGATATGATGCAGATTTACCTAGAGAGATTTTGGTTGTTATTACTGTAAAATCCCACCTCACTTCAGATTTCCTTGATCAAATCTTCTTTCATATTTTAATAGATCCTATAATAATCAGATCCCATATTCAACTAATTAAATTTTTTTTTGTTAGCATTAGGAATTATAGGAAATAAGGTTAGAATCAATAAAATTTTAGTTGGCAAATCTAGAAATCTGTAATAGTAGCCAAACAATCATTAAAATTGGCCAATAATATCTGTTTACATAATAAAAATAAATATAGGGTTAGAGTAATATGTTGTTTAGAGAATTGGAAATTTATTTACAAAGTGAAAATAATTATAAAGAGGGGAGAGGGAAGATTGAGGAAGGAAATGTGGAGGGCATGAATGTAACGACCCTAATATTTTACCTATTTAATCTAAGGTCATTATTACACCTTGAAATGCGGAATATACATTAAATGGGCTATATTCTTAAATGCGACTTACTCTGACCTTTTATTACCTCGTGAAAGAAAACAAGGAAAAATAACACAACATTATTGAAAATAAAGAAAAAAGATATG
This sequence comes from Cucurbita argyrosperma subsp. sororia, assembly GCA_018691285.1. Classification (NCBI taxonomy): domain Eukaryota; kingdom Viridiplantae; phylum Streptophyta; class Magnoliopsida; order Cucurbitales; family Cucurbitaceae; genus Cucurbita; species Cucurbita argyrosperma. The sequence continues at coordinate 6,614,906 of CM031895.1, forward strand.
ACTTATTATGCAAAAATATTTCAATCTATACTAACCTATGCTAATGATGCAAACCGAATTCAGCCTAGACTACGAAATGGAAAAAAAAAACAAACAACTATCCTATGCATGTGCCATCGTCCTGAGGTGTACGATGCCGCAGTCGTCGTCACATGGGTGCCTTGCCCTTATCTGCAAAAGTAAGTAGCATGAGGCTTGAGTATTTCTAGAATACTCAGTAAGTGATCCCCTATCAGGGTTATGCAACAATCACATGCAATGAAATGATGGGACCTATTGTTTCGTCATTTCATTTTCCCTACGGTGTAATCCTAACGGGTTATCGTGGACGTGTACCATATACTCAACACACAGCCCATTCGTGCGAGTATGGGCTCACCAGCTAGTTCTCACACCGCTGGGCCATTGTCCTTAGTCAGTGGGCATACTCTCGGAGCCCCTTACGCCGGGACCCGTTAAAACTAGAACCCTCACGGCAACGCTATGCAAAGTATAACGATCGTTGTCCTGCCATTGGATGTACGCGTCCGTACCCTCGTGATGGGATAGGGGTATCCCCCAAATGCATGAACACACAATATGCATGAGGTCTCACTAGTCCTACGGTTATCATTAATGAACATAACCCCCTGTCACGTTTTCATGCTTACATGTCATTCTCATTCTCATTTCTTTACATATCATACATATTCCTAGCGGGGTTATGTTTCATGCAATTTACCGTACTTCATGTCATACAATTCATGCAGTTTCATTCAAATATTCATACAAACAAACCATAATCGTTCAAGGGCCTAACATCGTCACATGCATAACATATCACATCAACTAAGCAGCATACATAACATACATTCACGTTCACATGATTTCGTACTTAAGCACATTAAACTAGCATACAATTTAATGACACGTGAAAATCCACGGGCACGTGCCAACATACAACAAATAATGCGTAACCTACAACGGGTGAGCCACTTACTTGGTAGGCCTTAGCCGAAGTACTCCCTAGAATATAACATAATCTCCTAGCTCCTCGTGAGCGTTCTACGCTTCCGTTGGTGGTTGGTTCCTATTGGTTCATTCGTCACTTTCGTTAGTATTTCACAAATAATAATAAATTCCCAACTAGAATTTGTGAAATACGACCTTACAATGTTCCATTTTACCTTAAACAGGGCTGAAACTAGGTCTGGGAGGGTCGAAACGGTGTCAAACGGGCTGGAAACAGGTTTTCCGAGTCGACTAAGCCGCTGGAGCCGATGAGCCGCCGTCGAGCCGATTAAGCCATCGAAGCCGAGAGGAGCTGCGCTGCAGACGTGCCACGTGGCACAATCAGAGAGCAACGCGTGTTCAAGAGTCTCGGGTCGAGGTGCAGGTTAACGGATCGCTCGCGGGTCTCGGGCCGAACGCGGGTGACGGGCCGTGCGCGATGATGGGCCGATTTGCGGGTAAAGGACCGGAGTGTTTGGGCCGTGGGAATCATTGGTTCTGGGCTGACCGAAGGGAATTGGGTTTGGTTCGGGTTGCCGAATCTGGCTCTCGAGTCGGACTTTGTCCTCTTTGCTCGACTGGCTGCGCGATTTTCCGGCGACCTCTCTCTCTCCTTGACATCGTTGTCTCGACGTTCTTTTTTCCTCTTTTTTCCTCCGTTCCTGAGATTATTCTTCACCCTAACCCCGTTTTTGGTACAGATTTCTTTTGTAAGGACCTCACATTCCCGGATCTGGAGAAGCTCGGAAGTCCGCCGCTCCGTCTTCCTTGCCGACGGTGTTCAGCGTAAGAGATTTGTCTAAAACCGACTCCTGATGTGTGTGAAGGGTTCTGAGATTACTTTTGTGGTGTAAAATGGGGGTTTTGACGTCGATTCGTATGGTTCGGCTTCACTAGAGTTTCGTCAGTTTTCTGTTGCTTCTCGTTTTTCACTGTTTTTGTTACTTTGCAGGTTCTTTCAGGGTGGCTGAAGGTCGGGGACGCGATTTGTGGGATCCCAGCCCTTGGCCACCCTTTGGGGGTCGTGTGCGAGCAAAATCTCCGGCGTTCGCCGGAGTTTTCGGCTCTGCCGACGACCCTCACCGTTTTTTTTTTTTTTTTTTTTTTTTTTTTTTCGGTTCTGTTACATTACCTACCCCTAAAAAGAACTTTCGTCCTCGAAAGTCTCGAACTCGTGGATCAACTCGGGATATTTTTCCTTTATTTCCTCCTCTCGTTCCCACGTAGCTTCCTCGACTTGGTGGTTACGCCACAATACCTTAACGAAACCTATACTCCTATTACGTAAGGCTTTCACTTCTCGGGCTAGAACTTTAATCGGTTTCTCTTGCTAACTTAAATTTTCCTCGATTTCGAGAGGTTTGTAGTCTATTACGTGCATCAGGTCTGCAATATATTTCCTTAACATGGACACATGAAATACATCATGTACGCTTGAAAGTGAAGGTGGTAAAGCTAGTTTGTAAGCTACCGAACCTACTCTTTCTAAAATTTCGAACGGTCCAATGAATCGGAGGTTGAGCTTCCCCTTGCATCCGAATCTTAGAATACCTTTCATGGGAGCTACTTTTAGGAACACTGGGTCCCCCTCTTCGAACTCTAAATTCCTATGCCTAACGTCGGCGTAGCTCTTTTGCCTACTCTGTGTGGTACGCATTCTTACTCTAATTTTTTGTATTACCTCGTTGGTGACGCGGACCAGCTCGGGTCCTACCAGTTCTCATTCTCCTACTTCGTCCCAGCACAATGGGGATCTACATCGTTTTCCATACAACGCTTCAAAGGGTGCCATCCCGATGGTTGCTTGGAAGCTGTTATTGTAAGAAAATTCCATTAAGTGTAGTTTGGTGTCCCAACTCCCTGTGAAATCCATAACGCATGCCCGAAGCATGTCTTCCAGAATTTGGTTTAATCATTTCGTTTGGCCATCCGTTTGTGGGTGGAAGGCGGTGCTAAAGTCGAGGAGAGTACCCATCGCTTTTTGGAGTCCGCACCAAAAGGCCGACGTAAAACGCGGGTCCCAATCCAACACAATTGATACCGGTACTCCATGCAACCTCACAAGTTCTTTAACATACAATTGGGCCCAATTAACTACTGTATATGTTGCCTTAGCCGGTAGGAAGTGAGCTGACTTTGTCAGACGATCCACGACCACCCAGATTACCGTATAGCCCTTTAATGTTTTGGGTAGGCCTACTATGCAATCTATGACAATGTTTTCCCATTTCCATTCCGGTATACTTAGAGGTTGTAGTAGCCCGGCGGTTTTCTACCTAGGGGCTTTTACTTGTTGGCACACCAGACACTTATTCTCGTACTCCGCGATATACTTTTTCATACTTCGCCACCAGAAGTATTGTTTCAAGTCTTGATACATGTTTGTTCCACCTGGATGTATCGAGAAGGTTGAGTTGTGTGCCTCAGTTAGGATTTCATTCTTTATTTCGCTAATGGGTGAGATATATAAACGCCCTTGGCATAATAATCCGTCATCTGTTGACTTAGAGAATCCGTCCACTAGGCCTACTTCCAATTGGTCTAGGATTTTACTTAGGCTTGGATCCCCACGTTGTGAGTCTATGATCCTTTGTCTGAGCGTGGGGCGCACTGTCAGTCGGGCTATGGGCTGCAACTTCTTTGGTTACTACCGCTATATCAGCCTGTTCGAAATCAGTTCGCACTCGTGGCTCCCTGGTGATGAGGGCCTACGAGTGTACTGCTTTTCGACTCAGTGCATCAGCGACTAGGTTTGCTTTTCCAGGGTGGTACTAGATGTCTATGTCGTAATTTTTTAACAGCTCTAACCATCTACGTTGCCTCATGTTCAATTCTTTTTGTGTGAACAAATATTTTAAGCTTTTGTGGTCCGTGTAGATCTGGGTCTTTTCGCCATACAGGTAGTGTCGCCAAATTTTTAACGCGAACACTGCTGCTGCCAGCTCCAAATCATGTGTAGGATAGTTTTTCTCGTAATCCTTCAGTTGGCGTGACGCATATGCAACCACCTTGCCATGTTGCATCAGTACACAACCTAATCCCTTTTTGGATGCGTCACTGTAAATCACATATCCCACAGAACTATTTGAAACTGTGAGCACTGGGGCGGATACTAGTCTTGTTTTAGCTCTTGAAAGCTGGCCACACAAGTATCGTCCCAAACAAAAGGTAAACTATTTTTTGTCAATTGGGTGGGAGGCGTGGCTATTCTAGCGAAGTCCTGGACAAACCTTCGATAGTAGCCCGCCAATCCCAAGAAACTTCGTATCTCGGTGACCGTTGTTGGGCATTTCTATTTCGTGACCGCTTCTATCTTATTGGGATCTACGAAGATTCCGTCTTTAGACACTACGTGCCCCAGAAACGAAACCTGTCGTATCCAAAATTCACACTTGGTGAATTTGGCATTTAACTTGTTCTCCCATAAGATAGTTAAGGCTTTACGAAGGTGCTCTTGGTGTTCTAGGTCCGTTTTTTAGTATATCAGGATATCGTCTATGAACACGATCACAAACGAGTCTAAGCACTCCTTAAATACTCGGTTCATTAGTTCCATAAATACCGCTGGGGCATTGGTTTGACCAAAAAAGATCACCATAAACTCGTAGTGGCCATATTTGGTTCGAAAGACTGTTTTCGGTATGTCTTCATTTTTAATCTTAATTCGATGGATCCCGATCGAAGATCTATTTTAGAAAACACTGTCGCCCCACGTAGTTGGTCAAATAGGTCCTCAATACGGGGTAACGGGTATTTGTTCTTTACCGTCCTCTTGTTTAATTCCCTATAATCAATGCATAAACGCACTGAGCCATCTTTCTTTTTGACAAACAACACTGGCGCACCCCAAGGGGACACGCTAGGTCGAATGAAGCCCTTATCTAGCAGGTCTTGCAGTTGTGTTTTAAGTTCTTTTAGTTCTACTGGTGCCATGCGGTACGGGGTCTTAGAGATGGGTTCCGTTCTTGGTTCCAGATCTATTCCAAAGTCTACCTCTCGCGATGGAGGAATTCCCGGGAGGTCCTCTGGGAAGACATCCATAAATTCGTTTACTATGGGTATTGTATCTATGGGTTTTTCCTTTCCTTTTGTATTTACTGCACAGGCTAGAAATGTCCACTCCCCTTGTTGTATCAGGCATTTCGCTTTCATCATTGATATTATTTTTGGGGTGGTACCTGTGGAGGTTCCTTTAAACTTAAAGGTAAGTCCGTTAGGAGGTGTGAATATCACCTCCTTCTTATGGCAGTCTATGCTAGCAAAGTTTTCGGCTAACAAGTCCATTCCTAGTATGACGTCAAAATCCGTCATATCCACTACCTTTAAGTCCACGTAGATGGTTTGTCTAGCTATTACCACTTGTCCGTCCTTTACTCTATTTTTAGAAACTAAGTCTACCCCTGCTGGGGTACCGGCCGATAATGCATGCATTAAGGGTTCTACTATGAACCCTGCTTGTTTAACAAATGATAAAGCAACAAAGGAATGGATAGAACCAGAATCAAACAATGTCAACGCAAAGTGTCATAGTATAGAAAGCGTACCTGTCACCACGGTGCCAGATGTTCCCGCCTCTTTACTGGTCGTTACATATGCCCTGGTCTGTGGGTGGGTTTGTATGGTGGGCTCTCAGATGACCGGTCCTCTAAGGGGTTCCCTTGGATTTCCTGAGCTCTTTGTAGGGCAAGTTCTGGCCACATGACCTGCATGACCACAGATATAACACAAACTTGAGCCCACCAAACATCTCCCAACATGTTGTTTTCCACAGTTACGACACAGAGACTTCTCCATTGCTAGGTATCGGCCTAGGGGGTGGAGCAGGTGGTTTACTCTGATATCGTGGTCTCTGGGACGGTGGTTGGAATTCTGTGGTATCGACCTCGACAGGGCGTTTCCTCCCTGTGAAGATCGTTGACTCCGTTTTCTTTTCCTCTAGGGGTTCCTCTAGGGCTTTGGCCGTCCTTAGGGCCTCTTCATAGGTTTCTGGGTTAAAGGTCTCTAACATGCGGCAGGTTTTCGGATTCAATCCTGACACAAATTTTTCTGTCTGTTTCTTTTCAGTGTCAGCTAAAGACGGTGCAAACCTTCTCAATCTCATAAAGTCCTAATCGTACTGATCCACCGTGCGATCACCTTGGGTTAAGTGGTTAAACTCTTGCTGTTTCTTTATACGGATTTCCTTTGGATAATAGTATTTTAGAAAGGTTTCCTTAAAGGTCTCCCACGTTGTAATTCCTCCGCCCGGGTTGATGCTCTGTTCATTATCCGACCACCACACTTCTGCATCTTTTTGTAATACGTATGTCGCACATGCCACCTTATGTTCATCATGGCATCTCATTGATTCGAAGGTCGTTTCCATGTTTGCGATCCACATCTGAGCCGCTGTGGGATCTTCCTTCGAACCGACAAAAGGACGGGGGTTATACCGCCTAAAATCCTTTAACCAACTCGCACCCCTATCTGGGTGCGGGTTGTTTACCGATTGGATAGCTACCGCATCCACCGGTTGCGGGGCCGCCGTGTTGGCTGGTTGCGTGGCCACTGCGTTTGCTGGTTGTATGGTCATTGCCGCGACTTATTGCGTAGCCAACAACGTGGCCTGTTGTGTGTCTAGCATGGCTTGCATAGTTTTTTGGAGGGATTCCAACAGTAACTTTGTGACGGGGTCTAACCCGGCCTGTGGTGCAACTTGAGGGGGCGGTACATATTCAGGAGGGGATACAACTTGTGGGGGGAGGTACATATTCAGGAGGTGGTACGGTTTGTGGGGGAGGTGCGTATTCAGGAGGTGGTACAAACGCATATGGGCCAGTAGTCGACCCCTCTTGGGAAGAACTTCTATCGGCGTCTCCTCTTCCTTCTCTCCTAATGGGAGGTCGTCCTCTCCCTCTCCTACCTCTTCTACATCCTCTGTGCGGCATGGTTCTTGAAACCAAGAAAATGATTCTAGCTAAGTTAATGATTTACAACATTCCCTACATCCTACCATATAATTCATATGTACAAAAAAAACATAAATATCATAACGTAAAGACATGCATTACATCAGATCAAACCAACACCAGATAACATTAACACCTTTTCATACAGTATCATGTCATGCATCATTTAAAGCCAACCCCATTAAATATATCACCAAGGTCATACATCCCTCATTCTACATAAGGTGTACCTCGGAACGACGGGGCATTGGTAATTGGACTGTGGAACATGCTAGTAGGCTTGTCTACAAGATCTATAACCTGGCTCTGATACCAACGGTAATGACCCTAATATTTTACTTATTTAATCTAAGGTCATTACTACACCTTGAAATGCGGAATATACTTTAAATGGGCCCTATTCTTAAATGCGACCTACTCTCGCCTTTTATTACCTCGTGAAAGAAAAAAAAATGATTACAAGGAAAAAGAACAGAACATTATTGAAAATAAAGAAAAACAAAAACCAAATGAATATTTTATTCTATCCTATGGCTTATTATGCAAAAATATTTCAACCTAACCTATGCTAATGATGCAAACTGAATTTAGCCTAGACTACGAAATGGATAAAAAAAAAACCAACCACTATCCTATGCATGTGCCACGGTCCGGAGGTGTACGATGCCGCCATCATCGTCACATGGGTGCCTTGCCCTTATCTGCAAAAGTAAGTAGCACAAGGCTTGAGTATTTCTAAAATACTCAGTAAGTGACCCCCTACTGGGGTTATGCAACAATCACATGCAATGAAATGATGGGACCTATCGTTTCGTTTCATTTCGTTTTGTTTCATTTCATTTTCCCTATAGTGTAATCCTAACGGGTAATCGTGGACGTGTACCATATACTCTACACACAGCCCATTCGTGCGAGTATGGGCTCACCAGCTAATTCTCACACCGCTGGGCCATTGTCCTTAGCCAGTGGGCATACTCTCGGAGCCCCTTATGCTGGGACCCGTTAAAACTAGAACCCTCACGGAAATGCTATGCAAAGCATAACGATCATTGTCCTGCCATTGGATGTACACGTCCGTACCCTCATAATGGGATAGGGGTATCCCCCAAATGCATGAACACACAATATGCATGAGGTCTCACTAGTCCTACGGTTATCATTAATGAACATAACCCCCTGTCACGTTTTCATGCTTACATGTCATTCTCATTCTCATTTCTTTACATATCATACATATTCCTAGCGGGGTTATGTTTCATGCAATTTACCGTATTTCATGTCATACAATTCATGCAGTTACATTTAAATATTCATACAAACAAGCCATAATCGTTCAAGGGCCACACATCGTCACATGCATAACATATCACATCAACTAAGTAGCATACATAACATACATTCACGTTCACATGATTTCGTACTTAAGCACGTTAAACTAGCATACAATTTAATGACACGTGCAAATCCACGGGCACGTGCCAACATACAGCAAATAATGCGTAACCTACAACGGGTGAGCCACTTACTTGGTAGGCCTTAGCCGAAGTACTCCCTAGAATATAACGTAAACTCCTAGCTCCTCGTGAACGTTCTACGCTTCCGTTGGTGGTTGGTTCCTATTGGTTCATTCGTCACTTTCGTTAGTATTTCACAAATAATAATAAATTTCCAACTGGAATTTGTGAAATACGACCTTAAAACATTCCATTTTACCTTAAATAGGGCTGAAACCAGGTCTGGAAGGGTCGGAACGGTGCCAAACGGGCTGGAAACAGGTTTCCCCAGCCGAATAAGCCGCCGGAGCCGAGGAACCTCCACCGAGTCGATTAAGCCACCGGAGCCGAGAGGAGCCGCGCTACAGACGTGCCACGTGGCACAATCAGAGAGCGACGTGTGTGCTGGAGTCTCGGGTCGAGGCGCGGGTTAACGGATCGCTCACAGGTCTCGGGCCGAACGCGGGTGACGGGCCGTGCGCGGTGATGGGCCGGAGTGTTTAGGCCGCGGGAATCGTCGGTTCTGGGCCGACCGAAGGGAATTGGGTTTGGATAGGGTTGCCAGATCTAGCTCTCGGGTCGGACTTCGTCCTCTTCGCTCGACTACCTGCGCGATTTTCCAGCGACCTCTCTCTCTCTCCTCGACAACCTCGTCTCGACGTCCTTTTTCCCTCTTTTTTCCTCCGTTGCCGATATGATTCTTCACCCTAACCTCGTTTTTGGTACAGATTTTGTTTGTAAGGACCTCACACTCCCGAATTTGGAGAAGCTCAGAAGTCCGCCGTTCCATCTTCCTTGTCGACAGTGTTCAGCGTATAGGATTCGTCTAAAACCTACTCCTGATGTGTGTGAAGGGTTCTGGGATTACTTTTATGGTGTAAAATGTGGGTTTTGAAGTCGATTCGTATGGTTCGGCTTCACCGGAGTTTCGTTGGTTTTCTGTTCCTTCTCGTTTTTTCACTTTTTTCGTTACTTTGCCGGTTCTTTCAGGGTGGCTGAAGGTCGGGGACTCGATTTGTGGCATCCCAGCTCTGGCTGCCCTTTGTGGGTCGTGTGCGAGCGAAAACTCTGGCGAACGCTGTTGTTTTTGGCTCTGTCGACGACCCTCACCTTTTCTTTCTTTTTTTTTCTTCTATTTTTTTGTATGTGTGTGGTTCCGTTACCACGAAACTCCATTAAATTTTGTCTAACAGTAAATATCAGAATTTTAGGATGACCAATGTAAATTAGAGATAATTTTATAGAGTTCAAACCTTAAACTGATGTCATGTGCTCACATAGGTTGTCTTTGATTTCAATGGTCTTTCATTAAGGATAACGACGAAATATCAACCTAAGCTTACCAGGTAAGTGACTTTACTGTTGGCATGGTTATTTTTTATGTTGACACGTGTCCTGTGGTTCTGCACGTGTCATATATATTGATATGTATGAATTGTCTATGGATCGATATGCTTCCTATATGTCATGTATAGATTATAATATGTGAATTGTATGATAATAATTATGGTACGATGTGTTCAAGGATATGTTTGAGATAGGATACAAGAAGGATGCACAAAACGAAATGTAACGATAGGAGTAAAATACGTTCATGAAACGTTAAGGTTAGGTTACATACCGGAGTGATATGGACAAGAGAGATTGATGGAAGAATACGGTTAGGTTACGGGTAGAAAGGTATAGGTTTGTGATAGATTGATAGAACGATAGTGTTAGGATTGATAGAATGATAGCGTTAGGATACGTTCTTGTGATGATATGACTAAGGTACGTTCAAGTAATGATATGTCTGTGATAGGTATAAGAACGTTAAGGCTATGATAAGTTAGAGAACGATATGACTATGAAGTGTTTACGTTATGACTTGTTTATGATATGATACATTGTGATGCAATATGTCATAGCATCATGTGTATATGATGAAATGTTATGTTAAAAGCATAGAACGTTATGTTAGGTCTCTTAAATTGTGTGTATATAGCATGATATGAATGACATGAAATTGATGGTGTTAATATAACACATGCGAAAACAATTTGGATCTTAGGCACTTTTAGAACATCAATTATAGTAAATAACTAGCATGTTCATAAGTATTAAAACTTAATGAGTTTGAATACTAACCTTTTGTAGTTCAAACTCCTTTTTCCTCACGAACCGGTTTTGGACCACCACTAGTGTCTTCTCCACTATCCTCCGGCCTTAGAACGGGATTGTGGAATCCGGTAAGTGACTAAACTTGGAAGGAATTTTGTATATATGAAGAGAGTGTTTGTGAGAGGTTTTTCTGAAGGTTTTTTCACCAAGAAGGAGAAGACCTTCCATGGGTATAAGAACGTTAAGGCTATGATAAGTTAGAGAACGATATGACTATGAAGTGTTTACGTTATGACTTGTTTATGATATGATACATTGTGATGCAATATGTCATGGCATCATGTGTATATGATGAAATGTTATGTTAAAAGCATAGAACGTTATGTTAGGTCTCTTAAATTGTGTGTATATAGCATGATATGAATGACATGAAATTGATGGTGTTAATATAACACATGCGAAAGCAATTTGGATCTTAGGCACTTTTAGAACATCAATTATAGTAAATAACTAGCATGTTCATAAGTATTAAAACTTAATGAGTTTGAATACTAACCTTTTGTAGTTCAAACTCCTTTTTCCTCACGAACCGGTTTTGGACCACCACTAGTGTCTTCTCCACTATCCTCCGGCCTTAGAACGGGATTGTGGAATCCGGTAAGTGACTAAACTTGGAAGGAATTTTGTATATATGAAGAGAGTGTTTGTGAGAGGTTTTTCTGAAGGTTTTTTCACCAAGAAGGAGAAGACCTTCCATGTACCATGATCACTCTATTTAAAGAGTCATGTTTGCATGTTCATGCAAATTTGAGATCACCAAATTTTGACACACAAAATTTCACTCAAATGTTTGGGATTATGTGGCAAGCATGCATGTTTGAGTTAACCAAATTTTGACACTCAAAATTCCACTCAAACTTGTGGGGTTTATTTGGCAAGCATGCAAATTTGGTTAAACCAAATTTTGACACCTCAAAATTCCACTCAAACTTGTGGGGTTTATTTGGCAAACATGGAAGTTTGGTTAAACCAAATTTTGACACCTCAAAATTCCATTAACATGGATTTTTCTATTAAATGAAGTCAACATTTTGACTTTCTTCATTTTAATTCAACAATTAATTTGAATAATTAATTTCAAATTAAAGTAACATTAAAGGATTAATTAAACTATTTAATTAATATTTAATATTAATTCAAATGCCAATCTCAATCAATTCCGACACATAATTGATTAAGATATTTAAATCTTATTTAAATATCTCAGATTCTCTTTTTTTATTTAATTCATAAATGAAACAAAAATGCGGTTAAATATATCGTATATATGTAGCGCATATTCCTTAATTTGAATTCGAACACTTCGAACTCACTCGTCACACTATTCTATGGTTTAGTCTGATATGAGCTAGCAGAGGGATCTAATGGACCTATAGATCATAGGTTCCAACGATCCAAGATTAACCGGTTAAACTCATTAACCTGGTTAACCAACATTCGTTAACTACTAGGACACTCCACTATAGCCTAGTAGTTGCACTCCCCTCACTATAGATATATTTCTGTCCATTTGATATAACCATGATTAGTAAGTCGATCTTTCACAGGTTGTTTGTAACTAGAGCTGGGTCAATCTACCGTTTTACCCCTGAAGTTACTTCTTGTTCCTTATGACTCACTGATCCTCTAATGAACAATTGGTTTGTGGTTCAACCAGTAAACTGAATCCCTCTCAGGCCAATGAGAGGGTGGGGCCCCTTGTTCAAGACCTGGAGTCAGTGCTTAAGGGAACTACCTCTCTTTTATCCCTAAAAGTGAGTAGGAGTGAATTTCGTCTTGCACCCCACGTCCCCAGCCATTCACCTAGTCTTACCCCTGAAATGAGAGGCCTATTGAGTCGGCGAACTAGAGTCACTCTCACCAATGCAAATCTAAAGATAATTCCGAATAAACATGAGTTCATGGTTAGCTCAGGATTAAAACCGAGTTACCTAGGTTATCGAATGAAAAGAAAATTAGTCTCAACAGTAAACGACATTATAAAGTGAGAGTGGTTTTCTTCATGGTCCGATCTTATGCAATACTCATTGCATAGGACGTCCCCACTCACATGTACAATTTAGTGATCACATTGTTTCTATCATATAAAAAAGTAGGCCGCATCCATAGTGTCCCCAGAATAAGGTACTCAGTCTTATCCTTATACTATAGATCATTTTGACTATATACTTGAACTTGATCCACTCTTATGTCTCTACATATAGTTCAAGTAATCATACTATAGCCAGAGTGTTCTTAGTTTATTGGATTTAGATTAATAATCGTAAAGTTCACTTTATTCAATAACAATGTTTACTGAATAAACAACAATAATATCTTTATTGAAAATAAAATATGTTTTTGTTTACAAACAATGAGTTTTAGAACATAAAAACCAACAGAAATTACGATAAATGACATGAAATATAACCCTGTTAGAATTATGTATGATTTGAGAACTGAAAAATGAGAAATGATATGACATGAATGATGAACGATATCTGAAACGATATGAAAAATGATATGATATGTACATAATGCTAGCGGGGTTGTATTAAAGGATAATGAAAATCGAAAAGTTTTGGGAACTCATGCATTATGTGTGCTCATGCATTTGGGGGGATACGCCTATCCCATCACGAGGGTACGGACGCATATATCTAATGGCAGGAGAATGATCGTTATGCTTTGCATAGCGCTGCCGTGACGATTACTAGTTCTATCGGGTGTCCGGCCTAAGGGGCTCCCAGAGTATGCCCACCAGATAAGGAAAGTGGCCCAGCGATGTGCGAACTAGCTGGCAAGCCCATACTCGCACGTATGAGCTGTGTGTAGAGTATATGGTACAAGTCCAAAATTACCCGTTAGGACAGCACCGTAGGGAAAACAGAATGAAAGATAGGTCTCATCATCTCATTGCATGTGATTGTTGCATTTAACCCCAATAGTGGGGTCACTTACTGAGTATTTCTTTAAATACTCAAGCCATGTGCTACTACATTTTTCAGTTTAAGGCAAGGCATTCCTGTTCAGCTGATGGCGGGATCGCAACTCGAGACCATGACACATGCATAGGATAGTGGTATTTATTTTCTTAGACTTAGGCTAGAATAGGATGTTTTTAACTAAACCGCTTATTTATTTTATTTCGGGTCTTTTGTTGTGTCGTTTTAAAGATGTTTTCGAAACACGTAAGTCCATGCCTGTGTTTTAAGATAAAGATTATGTTTTATGGAATTTAAATGAAGTCTTCCACATTCAATGTTTATGGTACGTATACAGTAGCGACCTTAAAATTAAGTAGAAAATTTTTTGTCGTTACAACTTTAATCATGCCCAATGTGACATGACCTCACACCACGATGTACTTTCAGAGGCCCATGTTTTCCTCTTCTAGGTGGGTTGCATTGCACCATGTTTTTCTTAGCAGGATGTCATGTTTGGCCTCATGTTTCTCTTACCTAAATGAGATGTCCAACACCATGTGATGGGTATCCTAGTCACGATTGTAGGATGTCATGTTCATGTTTTGCACTAATTACGTGACCTTTTTGGTCTTTCATGGGGAGTATAATCTTGGGCCGCATTAAGTACAAGAAGAGAGTAAATTACCTTAGCCATGAATCTAGAACCTCTTAAGACCTTCCATGGTACATCATGTTCTTGACTCAGACTACGCTGCTTGGAACATGTGAAGCCTTGAGCGTGGGTAATCAGACTATGTCGCTTGAAACGTATGAAACCTCAAGCACATGTATTCAGGTTGTATCATAGGGTAAGCCCTGAATGTAAAATAAGACTACATCACTTGAAATGTAAGAAGCCTTGGATGTACGTTTTCAAACCGTATCGCAAGGCAAGCCCTAGATGCGGGTTCAGATTACGTCGCTTGGGACACATGAAGTCTTGGATGTAGGTTCAAATTGTGTCGCTTGGAACTTATGATGCCTTGGACATAGGTTGTCAAGTTCATGACTAGAAATATAAATCTTAGGGGGAGTGTCTTGGAGAATAAACCAAGAACAAGACAAAAACCTAGAAAGTAACCAACAACAAGACGACCATCAAGGATAGAACAATGATCAAGATCCAAGTTCTAAAGACAAGAACCCAGAACCAAAGTACTATGGCCGGTTGAGAACTTACAAGTCAAGAACATAACTAAAGGGTCTAAGTACTTGCAACATGAACCTGAACAAAACAAGAAAGAGTGTGGTACCCTAACATATCAAAAACACGATTAAGAGCCTTCAAGTAGGCTACATACTGAGTCTTAGTAGTCATTCCATGTTTTCCATGTTTTTTAGGTAAACAAGAAGTTGGTCGAGGTCGGGAGCGGACTCTAGAAAAATTGCTATAGACAAGCCTCACCCGTTGTCCTCAACCCTTTTATTTTAAAATGTTTTGTGTCTCTAACTATTAGGTTGTGCTAAATTAAAAATCAAGTTTATTTTGATGCAACGTAAATATAATGTATATTTTGTTTTAAATCCTTTTTGTTTTATTTTGTGAAAAATTTGCCTGAGTCACCATGATCATATCCGACTCGATCTTAATCATATGTGAGTTATAAACTTGGGCCTGTGAGACCTTATCTTTGAATTGCATGGATAAGAATGACGTTTATAACCAATTCAAAACATGTAAAAACTAGTGTTTGTATAAAATAATCTCTGAATGGTGTCCATGGCAAATGCTACTCACCACACTCCAAACATGACCATGAGTTCTATTTTAAGGAACTTGGTCATGATTTTTAGTCTTTTATTTCTCAGTTCTAAATTCTTGGTTAGTCTATTGCCTAACCCTAACAACGTGAGAAAATCATATACTTTAAAATTTAGATCAAGATTCAAAATTTGGATTCGACTTAAAATGGTATTCTCTTACGTCTCCCACGACATAACTTGGGTCTACATCTCACAAAGTGAGTCCTTCCACCTAGGTGATTAGAGGATTATGAACTTGATGTATGTCAAAACAAAGTGGTACCTAGTTGTTTGGGTGGCATAAAAAGTTTAGGGTTGGTTGTACATTTTTGGAAAAAATAGACTACTCAGGCTTAGCTAACCTAGAGAAAATTCTTATTTCTTACATAAACTCCTATCTTAAGAACATGGGCAATAAATTCATAATATCATAAATAAATGTCATATAAAGTTTCATGAGAGTCTTAGTTCATTAAAGCTTTAAAATAGCATAAAATAGCATAGCTAATAAAGTAGGAGAATTTTCGTCATTTTAGGTCGATCGATGGTTCATGACCTAAATATGCTCCTATAAACTTTAAATTTCTATACATCTATATTTCATAATATTAGGTCATGCCTTAAAATTTTATGAGCAACGATATCGTTTTGGCGGTCAAATGGATAACGTACCCCGGTTTAGGCCTTATTAGGTTATTGAGTAAAACATCAAATCAAGCAACTTTATTAAGTAACTCCGGGCCTAATTTTTCCATAATGTCTTAATTTTGTCCTATCCTAAGGTTTTAAGACATTACCAAATGGTTCCTACAAGCGTAATTTAAGAAAGAACCGAATATCCACTTACATAAATGTTCGTGTTAGGGATTCAAAATTCTTGAATTTATCTAGGAATAGCATCCAAAACGAATCAAGAATCAGACTTCAGAATAGAAAAAAACTGAATTTCTTTCAAATGGGTCAGCTAACACGGAAAACGGTCACCACCTTCTTCCCCAAGTTACCTTATGCTTTCTTCAGTTTCTGTTGTTTGCCCATGACCAATAGGCTCTGGACAAACTTACTGCTAAAGCTCAATACAAGCTCGTTTTAGCTCACGATTTACTCTACAAAGTTACTCCCCTCTATACCATGAAGGTGTAGAATTAATATTGATTGTGGAGTCATTGTACAACTTAAAAATTGAGGTCAAAGTAGCCTCCCCGAAACTATCAAATTCCATATTTTTTTCTAAATTATTTCCCAAATCTCGAGTTTCTTCCAAACAAACCTCTATTATTCTTTACAAAGTAAAGTATAAATCCTTGTGTACCTAAATGCATTATTTTTACATTATTTGAAGCATTACATAAGTCCAATTTCAAAAATTAAAATCTAAATTTGTAGGTAATTTACTTGGTTATGGAACTCGATTTGGGGCTTTTTGATAAAAAAAAAAAAAAAAAAAAAAACATGTTTTGGCTCAATGTCTACAACAAAGTTACTCCTTAAGTTCCTCTAAAACTACATGAACAAGAATCATCAAGTTTTATTCACGCTCTAATTTTGCAACATACTCAAGAACGATACCAATTATCATACGTCGTTTATCTTACGAATTTGGGTAAGTTTCTTTAAATTACTTTCATGGTTTTGTAGAGAACACCATCCACCACACTTTTTAATGAAGGATTTCTTTTTCTTCAAAATATTATGAATCCTCAAATAATAAGCTCAATTACAAATATCGTGTGGTTGGAGGCTACAGAGATATGTTTGGATTGCCTTGGAGAGTATCAAGTATACGGTGTCATGTGCATGCAGAGAGGCATGACACTTGATACCCTATATTGAGGAAGGGCTAGAGATATAGCCCCCGTTCAAAGTTGTCTACTTAATGAAGTACTACCCTGTTGTAGTTAGGCTCAAGAAATTAGGTAGCCTTCTTTGAATTGAAATAGGGTATGATACAATCGAAGAGTACGACTTAGTGCCCAACAGACTGACAAGGCTTGCACTAGAATTGGTCACTATAGAGAAGGTGAAGAAGGATCACTTCATTGCAGGTTTGAAGGACGAGATCTAGGGTTTGAGATAGCCTAGATTTCCTTAGATTATGTAGAGGCACTGTGTGATGCTAGAATGAATGACATGCTCACTTGGATTGGAGCCGATAGTACCAATGTGATTGTAATCATGATCAATGCCCTACCATAGGATGGACCCATCGTGCAAGGTAATCCATCAAATCATTGAGTCACGCATCCCATCCCCATGCCTAGCTCAATGGTACCGTAACAGAGTGGAAGGGTAGTGGGAGTCCGAAGATGAGGCCTAGGAGACTACCTTTGCCATTTCTTGATGTCATGAAGGTATGCTAGTTCTTAGGATTGTCTAAGTGGTTCAAATCTCATCTCTCGTATTTAGGATGTTCGGGTTAGCTCATTGGGGCAAACCAATCTCTGGGTGCACACAGGTCTAAACCTCTAATCGCTCACGATCCTAAGGTATATGGTTTACACGAAACGTACTAACTTGGGTCAACGTGTAAACCGCACTAGTTGTAGCTCAACTAAGTTCTCTCATGCATGTTTTGCTAGGGAGATATTCTTATCGATCGTCTAAGCATGTAATCGAGGATTTAAACTTCACCTTAATCATATTTGGGGTTTGAGGAAGTGTATTAGATTCCTAAGGCGGCTAGGCGGTGATAAGGATCATTGTGTTCCAAATATTCCAACTAGACCTATTACACGATCCAAGACTAGGAAGATTCAACAGGGTGGGAAGTTACTTGCCAAAATGACTAACTTCTTTTTTAGTGGACATTTGAAGGGTAGTGCTGAGCAACCTACCAATCATGGCCATAACTCCGTCTAGTAGACATTCGAAAAAGAGAGTGGGAAGAACTTGCCAACAATGACCACTAACCTCTTTTCGTGATTATTTGAAGAGTTGGGATTATTATTTTATTTTTTATTTTATTTTATTTTTTTTGTGGAGAGACTATAAATACCCATAAATTACTATGTAAAGCTCATATTTTTAATGAATGAAATTGAGCCCTCAAGTTAACACTTTACTCTTAGAAATTTGAGCATCATTGATATGAACCAAGAGAAATCAATCATACAATATACTTCAATGAAGATGTGAAGAAAAGGTTGTCAAAATTATCAAAAGACGTTTCAATTCATGTCACATTGAAGAATAATGAAGTTTGATTGTTCTAAATTTTGGGTGGGTTACAATTTAGAGTAATTTAGAGTTATTGTATTTTAAGACTTTTTATTTACATAATGGCTAATTATGGCCATTAAGTATGAATGTTACCATTCTTGGAATGACTTTAATAGTTTCATTTTTTATAGTTTCATTTTTTAGGCTATATAAAGTCATGTATGTTAGATTTGTAAGTAGACTTGGAAAATATATAGTAAAAGAAGCATTTGTGCTTTTCTTTAGCCAATGGCTATGTTTCTTTGCAATTCTATGTAGTTTAGGTTGCATGTAGAATCATTTAAGCTCGACATGATCAATCTTGCTTGTGGAGTGATTCGAATCTCAAACAAGTGTTTGAGATATTTAATCAACAAGAATCATTTAAGCTAGACATGATCGATCTTGCTTGTGAAGTGATTCGAATCTCAATCAAGTGTTCTTACCTTGAGATACTCGATCAACAAGGTAATCCGAATCTTATTCCCCTTGTAGTTGATTCCATTATCTTATCAATTGTATTTGTAAGAAGACTTGAAAAATATAGTAAAAGAAGCATTTGTGCTTTTCTTTAGCCAATGGCTATGTTTCTTTGCAATTCTATGTAGTTTAGGTTGCACGTAAAATCATTCAAGCTCGACATGATCAATCTTGCTTGTGGAGTGATTCAAATCTCAAACAAGTGTTTGAGATATTTGATCAACAAGAATCATTCAAGCTAGACATGATCGATCTTGTTTGTGGAGTGATTTGAATCTCAATCAAGTGTTCTTGCCTTGAGATACTCGATCAACAAGGTAATCTGAATTTTATTCCCCTTGTAATTGATTCCTTATCTTATCAATCATCTTTGCTATTTCTAAGTTTAAAGCAATCCTTGCTGTAGATTGCATATGAGCCATTCAATCAAACCTTGATCAAGTTTGATTGTGAAATGACTTAATGGATTGCTGTAGATTGCATCCGAGCCATTCAATCAAACCTTGATCAAGTTCGATTGTGGAATGACTTAATTTAGAATAAGGTTCCAAATCTTGCTTCTAGATAATGTAATTCGAGCCTTTATCTCTTCGGTTGATTTGAATTTTGCAGAAGGAGATGTAAATTTCTTTGATTCAAGGGTTCTTGATTCAACAAAAGCGTGAATCATTGGGCTGAGGATTATGATTGTCTTATTAATTTGGTATTAGAGTCGAGTTTCATTTTGTGGTCTACTCTAGAATTGATTTTATCTTTCATTTATGTCATTGTTTATCTTTTCTTTAAATCTGTCTATTTATTTACTTGCTGCCACTTCCAACATTTTTTTTTTGTCGACTTTGCTCTCATTTTCTTGTTAAATATCATATCTAGATGAGCAACTTTGATGAAGGAGTTGAGAGCTAAAATGTCGTAGAACAAGATGCCGAAGAAAACGAAAATCAGCGTTTTTGGGTGAGATCGAGGATAATTATCTAAAATTAAGGCCACGCACTCAAAACAATCAGTTTCATGAAGAAATCAGGCTCTCAAAACCCCTAGAAATGGCTGCCCAATATGATTTTTTTGGGTTGAGCTTCGGCGACGATTTTCGACAAACATTGGAGGAGAATAACTTAGGCTACAGTCTTCGAGAAGTTTGATAGGCTCAGTTCAATCTCCATTTCATGTGATACAAGATAACTCGATTTACGAATGACTATTTGAAACTTTAGAATTGGATATTTACGAATGACTATTTGAAACTTTAGAATTGGATATTTGTAAAGTTGAAGTGAGATGAGATTGATATAAATAACACTCCCTAATAATTTCTTCCAAAACTTTATTTATTATTTTAATTTGATAAATTATTCGAGTAGGTAAATAGCTGGATTTCAACTCTGACTCTTTCTCTCTCAATAATCTCTAAACCCACGTCTTCCTTTTCCTCTCGTTTTCTTTTCTTTCTTTCTTTTTCTTATTTTTTAGCCAACTGATTAGAGCTAATCCAATCCTCTAATTAGGAACTGAGGGTAAAAAATGACTAAATTACCCTCTTGGAATTAGACTTTGGTCAATTTTTCCAATTTTTACTATCTTGTTTTATATTTTTCTGAATTTTGCAATTTTTTTAAGCATTTTTCTTTTCTATTCGTCTTGAAATTCGGTCTTTAATACTCTCAATAAAATCTAAGAAGTTCAATTTTAAAAGAAAAATTAAGTTTTTAATTTCTCACGGCTCTAGTCTTATAGTCAAATTTTAAATTCATTTTTTTATCTAAATTCTATGAATTCTTTCGGCGCTAGAAAGAAATACCAAAATGATTTGTATATTTTAGGAAATTACATAACGAATCTATCGTCAAAAGAAGTCGAAAATCGATCATAATTGACCATAATTTGGTTAAAAACAATAGACAAAAAGCAAAAAAAGGAAGGAAATACATAAAAATAAAAAATAATAATAAAAGAAAGTAATCGTCCCCATGAAGTGAAAGGGATAATTTAGTAAAATAGTAGGTTTAATATGCATGGTATTTATTAAACAGATACATCTAAATTTAAAGATCAAAACTTTATTAAATATTTAATAAAATTTAGTAATTTATTGTTTATAGTCTAAATTAATTATTAGGCTAATTATAAATATGAACTTAGTTTTCTAGAATAATCAATCATTATCGAAACAAAGTACGCATGATTTTTAATTTGAAGAATTTTAAATATGCAAAAATAGACTTAGACTTTGAAAAAAAAAAAGGGAGAGATAGAGTATATATGTCGGATATATTTTTTTACCCTCCATAATTTTGTAGTCATTTTGTTTTGATCTCATCGAGATGATTGATCTGAGGTTAAATTAGACTTTGAAGAGGCGATTCAGGCGGGTACCAAGAATAATTAGTAACTCCAACCTAGGCCAACCAAATAGCTCTACTTTTGATTTGGTTGGAAGAATTACTTTATGTATGATGACACGCGTCCAGTGGCCCCTGCACGTGCCATATGTGTAATATGCATTGATATGTGATGTTATGTTATATTATGCTATATGATATGCCAAATAATATAACAGCATAAATGAAATGTCTGTCGAGAATTGTTGGGAGTGAATCTCACATTGGCTAATTTAGGAAATGATCATGGATTTATAAGTAAAAGAATATATCTTCATTGGTATGAGGTTTTACGAGGCCTTTTGGGGAAGCCCAAAACAAAACAATGAGAGTTTGTGCTCAAAGTGGATAATATCATACCATTGTAGAGGTTCATGATTACTAACATGGTATCAGAGCCATGAAAGAAGTTTTTTGAAACTGTCTCGACATCGATTGAATGACTCCGTTTTTTACCTTTTTTTTTTTTTTTTTTTTTTGTTGATTGGCGATCATCCATGTCAGAATCATTGAACTTGAACATTTCCCACAAAAATGTTGATAAATCAACTGTGACTTGGTTTTTTTTTTTTTTTTTTTTTTTTTTTTTTTTTTTTTTTGCGCAAGTGCTTTGAACGGTTTAATTAGGGGTTCTGAATTTGGATTTCGGTTTTAGGCATGTAGGGATTGTGCTATAAGCTATTTTCCTTTGAATTTCAAGTCTCCATACTCTTTTCCAAGGGAATATTAGGATATTGGAGAGAGAAAGTAGCTTTTCGAAACTGCCCAAAAGAAAATTTAAGAGTTTCCCTTCAAACTTTGAGAGCATTTGTCCATCATTTCCCTCCAAATTTGTTCCTATAGGTTCTAAACGAAGTTACTCACAAGTTTTATGAAGGAATCGAGTGGTGAAAGAGCTTCAATACCATTCCCCCAATAGTGCCGGCCACTGAAGAAGTTCAAGGTGAGCTTGAAATATCAATATGAACCTATACAATAATTCGTTGAGAAAAGACAATCTCGTTCAGTTTCTACACCTTCAACGAGTATTTTTATTGAAGACCACGAAGAGAATTAACCCCAAGAACGAGTCCAATAGAAGAGAATCAGTTTCAAGTATAATTTAGAGGTAAGTATCGAATTTCTATCAGCTAGAGTCGATACGAGTCGATACGATTAAATTGACACTAAATACAAATAGACAGCCTCATGTTGTTGGTAAAGGCCAGTAAATACTTGTTTTGCATTCAAGTTATTTA
This sequence comes from Cucurbita argyrosperma subsp. sororia, assembly GCA_018691285.1. NCBI lineage: Eukaryota > Viridiplantae > Streptophyta > Magnoliopsida > Cucurbitales > Cucurbitaceae > Cucurbita > Cucurbita argyrosperma. Next base: position 6,637,479 of record CM031895.1, read on the forward strand.
AGAAATGCCATACCTAAATAAGTATTGTTAAGTTTGATTCAAATGACCCTAATTTGAAGCTAGAGTAGAGCTAGACTTCTAAAAGAATTGAAAGAAAATAAACAACTATCCTCTTTGACAAAAAAACCCACGCCCTACAAAATCCTCCCCACGCAGCAGTCCATCCTCCATGCTTCACTTGCAAGTTGAGAGAGTGATATACAAAGAGAGAGGCCGAGATGACAAATGGTTTTACGGTCATCGGAGAGTGACGCTGGCGAAAAGAGGTGCCAAAAGCGCTTGAGAAGAGAGAGGAAACACAGTCGAATTCTCGTGGCTACCGAGCGAAGAAGACGAAAGATTTGGATCCGGGTCGAATACCCATTTGCGTCAAACCACAGCCGTAGTCCAGTCGGTCTAGCAGCACCACGATCTAGCGATTCCGCGACCCAGACATCCATTCGGCCCAATCGACACACCCACAGCACGCAACAACATTACATGGCCCAACCACCGACCCATACACTCGAGAAGACAACCCAACCTGTCCGACGACATGCACGTGCTCCAACCCCCTGCACGTGTGTGACGCGTGTCCTTCCACCGACTTGGTGCGGCTCGGCTCGACGGCTCCAACAGCTGAAAAACAGTAATTCAGGTTGGGTCTTGAATTTTGACATTGTTTCCTAGACCCCCTTGAAACTGAATTTGACCTTATTAAAAGAATTTAAGGGTAGTTTGATCCCGTTTCCTTCGTTTTGAATAAAATTAAGTTAGGAATTCAACTTTTACTAATGCAAATGAGTGAATATTAAAATAGGTAAAGCCTCGACATAAGTTAGAACGAATTCGAAGGACGAAAGCAAGCTAAATTAAAAAGAGAACTTCGGCTAAGGTGAACCAAGTAAGTGGCCTTACTATTAGCTCGGTTGGAAGACTTGTCTTATGTATGATGGCATGTGCCCATTGGCCCTTACAAGTGTCATGTATGTTCATATGATGTGTATTATGGTGATGTCATGTGTTACGATGTCGTGATATGCTATGATGTTATGATATGTTATGATGATGTGATGTGCTATGATGATATGATATGTTACGATGATAATGAAATATGCTATGATGACATGAGATGTATGATGATATGACATAGTATGAAGATATCTCATGTTACGATTATATGCATATATGAGACATCATATTGTATTATGATGTGACATGCTATGACATGCTATGACATGTATGACAATGAAGAATTTTCTGATGCAAACCCCTCAGTAATGATGATGAATATATGAAAACTTATGCATGCATGTTACCTAGGATAATATGTGAAGGATGTGGGAGGTTGTTCTGCTTGTATGTTCATTTACATTAGGATACTTCTCTTTTATGATGAGTACAGATGCTTACACTATGATAATGATGATGACTATTATGCTTGACATGATATGAACGTCGTTGTACCTCTAAACGTTCGGCTACAGTTAAATAGTCCAACCCTGCAGGCTCAGGAGGTGTGTGAGCCCACTTGGAGGGCCTACATTCGCACATATGGGTCTTGTGTAGGGAAGTACTACACATTCAATTTATCTAGACTGGAGGCCACCTAAGAGACTATGGTTTTAAATAATAGGTTCATATTCATGATTGTATATGTTTGCATTCTCTGACCCCACTAGTTGAGTCACTTACTGAATATTTCTTAAAATACTCGAGTCATGTGCTACTTTTATATTTCAGGTAAAGGCAAGGCACTCCGGTACAGTTGATGGTGACATCGCAACTAAAGACCATGAAACTTTTATAGGGTAGTTGCATTTATTTTCGTAGCTTGCAAGTTAGTACTTTCCTTTGTAGATTTTAATTTACTTTGAATATTTATTTTGTATTTTTTTAAGACCTTTCTTCAACATATAAGTCCATGACATCCTTTTATAGAGTCGTTTTAAAATGAATGTATTCGGCATAAAAAAGTAATATCATACATGTGGTTGGGACTCTAGGCCAATAGAAATAGAAAAATAAGAGGCTACACTTTGAATGCAAGAATTAATTTGAGTGATTTTACAATTTCTATTTTTATTTAGTCAAGAAGAGTTGCCTCGTCATTTTTATTGGTGTTCTAACAAAGTTTTGGAGAACTTTTAGAAGTATACTTTTATTTAGATGGTTTTAAGGTAAATTAATAAAAATACCTTTAAAATTGGCATTTGACTATAAATACTCCAAAGTTTGAAGATCCTTGGATGGAAACTATCTTAAGTTTTTGTTTATGTTTTTTGTTTTTGTTTAAACTTTAACAATTTCGTTGATACTCTCTTTAAAAAAAAATAAATAAATAAATAAAGTTTTACTTTTGAAATTCCATTAATATTCTTAAACATTTTTAAAAAGTTAAAAATATAATTACCGTGTGTATGTACGAATCTATTAATATCAAACGTTAAAAATACTCATAAACTTTCCAGAACAACCTTATTTATTAAATTATAACATTTATGCTACTAGTGATTTTGTCCATGTACTTATATTTGAATTTTTATAAAAAATTTAAAACATGAGACTTTTATAAGGATAAGAGTAATTTTAGTTTTTCTATCAAGACATTTATATGATTTTTTCAAGGGTATTTATATCATTTTTTTTTTTTATATTAAGGAGTATTTTAAAAATAAATTAACAGTTTGATCCAAAATAAATATATTAATTTTTTTAAAAGCTAAAAAATATTATAAGTTTGTTTTTTTCTTTTTTTCTTTTTTTTTTTTAAGTTCAACTTTATTTGGTTTATTCTTACCCTATATTTGAAAAACAAACCAACTCCTTTATTATTAATTTTCTTATGCTTATCAAAATAACTATCTTTAGGGCAGAGAAATATATTATCTTCGGAATATTTATTTGTAAGATGATATATAAGTATTTATATGTGTACCAAAATTTAATTCTATTGAGATATAATATTTAGAGAATATATTATTTATTGAATATATCTTAGATATTATATTTTAATATTATTTCTTTTATGATTTGATTTATAGTATATTTATTTTATTCTCAATATTTAATGAGTTTATATTTTTGTTTAGATAAGTATTAGTTGGTAGTTTGTATGTTATTTGAAGCTTATAAATATCAACCAAAACATACCTTCAATCCAATACTATTTCTGGTTCTTAACAACTACCCATCCATGCATGTAGCCCACCTATAAACTCAAATTAGCACATACTAACCACATGTCAACTTTCAACCGTAAATTTTGATTAGTTTCAAACTAAATGAGAAAAAGAAAAGGAAAAGAAAAAGGAATAAAATAAGGAGGAAGGGGTGAGAGATCCAGAAATGAAGGAGAAAACCAAGAAGAAACATGAGTAGAGTCGGAGAGGTGTGAGAGTGGGAGAAGAAAAATAATCTAAATAAGATTTATGTTGGACATTACCTAATTAAATATAAACCATTTTTGTTTATATAAATGATTTTATGTATTTTTTTAATGTTAAGCCTAGAAAAACAACTTCTTTTTATATAAATGAAATATTTTTATTGCGAATTTAAAAGAAGTTTCAATTAAACAATTTCATCATTCATTATAAGTTCTTATCTAGTGTAAGTCCGATGCCTTCTATAAATATTGAAGAAGTGTCTCTTTTGCCCCATGTTCAATGGGAGAGCATACTATTTCAAAGCAAGACACAAAGGATAGGACATCAATAGAAAAATATTATTTTTGTTTGTGTTCTTGTGTCAGTAGCTTTTACAGCCTACTCGTTGCCTCTTTCGACTAACAAAAGATGAATCATTGATCAACAAACAAACGTATAAAGTTAATGTGCATAAATTGACAATCACACCAGTTGAACAAATTTATGTGTAAATAGATGGATGTCCCAAATTTTAATGAAGAGAGATGTAACCAAATTGTTAGGGTAAGATTAGTTTGTTACAATAAGGTATATCTTATAGATTCATTTTTCTTATCTTAATTTTGTTTTTAATGAAATCACAAATTATATCTTATATCTTTTCTAATTATGTTGCAATTATTTAAGTTTGAGTTAAAAATTAAATTCCAAAAATTTTACTTTAATTCCAATAAATTGATTTGAATTAGAAATTAAATTATAAACCTTTTATATGAATTTCAATAAATCACGTCAAGATCCGTAGTCAAAGAATATATTAAAATTAGCACTAAAAATACATTAAAATTGGTAAGAGTGCCTAAAAAAAAAAGTATTCGAAAGATTTGAGCATAAGAAACTATTAAAAATTGACGAGTACATGTAAATAGAATTCAAAGAAAAAAAAAAAAAAAAAAACAGGACAGAGAAAGTAGAGGGAAGATTTAGGGATGGTTAAATATTTTTTTAATTGTTTGTAGGAAAAGAATAATCTAAGAAACAATATTTAGATGGTAGGATCTTCCCAATATTTTATTGATATATATATAGTTGGATTTTATGTCTTAAAACTAATAGTTGGTAAATAAAAACATATTCTATTTAAAATTAAATTATTACGAATGTTTATTCAATAAAGATTATTACTGAATAAAGTGAATTTTACGATCATTAATCTAAATCCAATAAACTAAAAACACTATGACTATAGCATGAATACTTGAACTATATGTAGAGACATAAAAGTGGATTAAATTCACGTATATAGTAAAAAAGATCTATAGTACATGATATAAATAATGTGATCACTAAATTATACATGTGGAGACATGTGATGGGGGTATCCTATGCAATGAGTATTGCATAAGATCGGACCATGAAGAAACTGTTGCATAAGATCGGACTATGAAGAAACTCACTCTCATTTTATAATGTCATTTACTATTGAGCCTATTTTTGTTTTCATTCAATGACCTAGGTAACTCGATCTTAATCTTGAGCTAACTATAAACTCCTATTTATTCAAAATTATCCTTAGATTTGTATGGGTGAGAGTGGCCTAAGTTCACCGACTCAATAAGCCTCCCATTTCAGGAGTAAGATGAGGTGAATAGTTGGGGACATAAGGTGCAAGATAGAATTCACTCCTACCCGCTTTTAGGGATAGTAGAGAGGTTGTTCTCTTAAGTATTGACTCCAGGTCTTGAACAAGGGGCTCCATCCCTCTCATTGGCCCGAGAGGGATTCGGTTTAGTGGTTGAACCTCAAACCAATTGTTCATTAGAGGATCAGTGGGCCTTAAGGAAGACGAAGTAATTTCAGGGGTAAAACGATAAATTGACCCAGCTCGAGTTACGAACAACTTGTGAAAGATCGACTTACTAATCATGGTTATATCAAATGGACAGAAATATATCTGTAGTGAGGGGAGTGCAACTACTAAGCTACCGTGGAGTGTCCGGGTAGTTACCGAATGTTGGTTAACAAGGTGAATGAGTTTAGCCGGTTAATTTCAAATCGTTGGAGCCCATGACTATAGGTCCATTAAGTTCTACTGCTAGCTCATATCAGACTAAACCTTAGAACAATGTGACGAGTGAGTTTGAAGTGTGCGAATTCAAATTAAGGAATATGCACTAAATATATACGATATATTTAACCAAATTTTGTTTTAATTACGAATTAAATAAAAAAAATGAGAATTGAAGTTTTTTAAATAAGATTTAAATATTGTAATTATGAATAGGGATTCATAATCAATATAATATTTAGTATAATATTAAATATTAATTAAATTGTTTAATTAATCATTTAATATTTTTTTAAATTTGATTCACTTAATAGAAAAATTCATGTTAAAGTTAGTGTAATATTGAGTGTCAATATATGGTTTAACCAAACTTGCATGTTTGTCAAATAACACCACAAATTTAAATGAAATTTTTTGTGTAAAAATTTAGTTAACTCAAACTTGCATGCTTGCCACTTAACTCCACAAATTTGAGTGGAATTTTGAGTGTCAAAATTTAGTAAACTCAAATTTGTATGAGCATGCAAATATGACTTTAAAAATGGAGTAATCAAGAGAGATGGAAATGTGCTTGAAATTTTTTTAGAAAATTCCTCAAAACTCTCTTCACATATACTAAATTCCTTTCAAGTTTAATCACTCACCGTATTCCACAATTCCATTTTAAAGTCGAAGAATGGTAGAGAAGACACTAATAGTGGTTCGAAACCGATTTGTTAGGAAAACGAAATTAAAACAAGAAAGAAATTTAAACTACAAAAGGTTAGTACTAAAAAATTATGTGAAGAGAGTTTATTAAAACTAAATCAAGACATTTGCATGCTCGTTAAATTTCTTCACATATACTAACATATACTAACCTTATGTCTTGATTTACTAAAATTATTAATTTACTAAATTAGTAGCAAATGTAATAATGTACCCAAAAATTATTAATTTGCAACGATATTTGAGTGAGTTAGAGCGATGGTTACCGAAGGGCAATCAATCACTCCTTCACTAAATCAAGACATTCTTGACTTAAACACTAATCCCAGAATAACTCTTATTCCTATAGTGTTTTAGTTATCGCCACTTTGGTCAAGAATATACTAATTCTAAGTAATTTTTCGTAAGTGTGACTCACAATTTTCAGACTTCAGAGGTCGGCCCCAACAATGCTATCGAATGAAAAGGCTAAATTTGGGAATGGACCTAAGAGATATTATCCATTTTTGGAGTTTGCGTTGTTTTGACTCTGATGTTATGACCCTCCCAATGGGTAGTTGCTCTAGGGCAGGCGGAACATGGAAATCTCACGGTGCATCCTAGTGGTGGAGACCATAAGATGTATTGATATACTTCCTTCTCCCACTTACTATAAATACTTTATCTATTCACCTTCTTATTGACTCATGCAAATACCTTCCGAATGGAGGCCAAACATCAATCTCACAGTGTGAATTTTCCAGAGAGCGTAAAAAGAAAACGATATATCTCATATACCTTTTTCGTCTCACTAAGTATTTTAGATGGTTTGGTATACTTTTTACTTAGGTATATTTTCGCTAATTAAATATAATCTAAGTCTAGGTGATTTTTCTTTAAAAATCTTTAGAGATGCTCATAAAACTGGGTTAACTAAGCTCAAGTACTGGCCCGATCTCCAGGTAGTAGGTGTGTCGTAAACTGTCAACTTAAGTTCCTCCAACATAAGATCCAAATTTCTTCCGCATGTGTAATATTAACACCATTAACGCTCTGATACCAAAAAGGCATGGATATGTGATGCCCTAGTTTGTTATACTTATGCGTTTTCTTTTCTCTCTGCTCAACAATATAAAACCCCATCGGAGGTTTAGTCTAAGTGGGAGTTTGTTAGGTTTTATGTCATAAAACTCATCATTTCTAAACAAAAACATATTCTATTTGAAATAAAGTTATTATTGATGTTTATTCAGTAAAAATTGTTATTGAATAAAGTGAGTTTCACGATCATTAATCTAAATCCAATACTAAGAACACTCTGTCTATAGTATGAATACTTGAACTATATGTAGAGCCATCAAAGTGGATCAAGTATTCATACAATATCCAAAGTGTTATTAGTTTATTGGATTTAGATTGATGATCGTGTTATTCACTTTATTCAATGACATTTTTTACTGAATAAACATCAATAATAACTTTATTTCAAATAGAGTATATTTTTGTTTACAAACTATGAGTTTTAGGACAAAAAACCCAACATTTTTAATTTAGGTTTTACTATCAAACACAATTTAAAAACAATGAAAACATGAATTTCGATATTTACTAAGACAATGAAGTGAATATTCAAAATAGGTGAAGCCTCGACATAAGTGAGAACAAAATTGAAGGACGAAAGCAAGTAAATTTGGAGCTAGATAGAACTTTGGCTAAGATCAACCACATGAGTGGCCTTACTGTGGTCGGAAGACTTGCCTTATGTATGATGACATGTGTCCAGTGGCCCTTGCACGTATCATTTATGCTTTATGTATTATGATGATATGATGAAGTAATAGGATGATATGATTATGTTATATGATGATGTAAGATGCATGATGATGAGATGACTTAATATGAGGATATTCCATATGAAGATGACGTACATGTATTCAATGTCATAATGCATTATGACAACGAGTTTTCGAAGACACAATCTTACTTAATGATTAATGATGATTAACGTATAAAAGTTAATGCATGCAAGTTATCTAGGGTAATGCATCAATGATGTGTAAGGTTGTGCAATGAAAACTATAGGGACCTTATGCATTTTGTGTATTCATATACATCGAGTTCCTTCCCCATTTATGTTGATAAGTATGGACGCATACACTAAGGTACAAGAATAATTGGAACAGAACAAGGACTCAAACTTTCACGTACATACCCTTTAGCAAGAAGTCACTTACTTGCCTTTGTATCTCTTCAGCCTCCTTTGGATTAGTCCTATAGCTGGTCGGTTTGGAATGGGCGCGCCAGGAATGAAGTCAATCTTGTGTTCAATCCCTCTAAGCGGTGGCAAATTACTAGGCATCTCCTCGGAAAATAAATCTTCAAACTCTTGCAAAAGCACAACAAAATCACTAGGCAAAGAAGGGTTAAGCATGTTAGTAAAGTAACAAGACCCCTTGCACATAAGTACAAGAATAGTCTGGTTAGAGAGCAAAACATTCCTAGCCTCACTTGATCTAACATACATGCTTACTGATTTGGCTTTTCTCTCTTTTTTTCTCTAGGCTTAGTGTTACTCTCTTGCTTTTCACTCAAGCTCTTTTTTTCACTTGATTCTTTTTCAATCTCTGCTTTTGCATCAGCCTCTTGCCTTTTCTTTTCAAGTTTGCAATGATCAATAAATACATCTTTTGGAGACAATGGGATAAGAATAGTTTTTCTACCGTTGTGAGTAAAAGAGTATCGATTTGCATACCCATCATACATTACCCGACGATCAAATTGCCATGGCCTCCCCAGTAGTAAATCTCCAACATGCATGGATACAACATCACACAAAACATCATCAACATATTTTCCAATAGTAAATGAAACAAGAGTTTGTTGAGTTACCCGTACTTCTCCACAATCATTCAACCATTGAAGCTTGTAGGGTCTTGGATGTGGTTGTCTTTAAATTAAGTCTTTTGACCAGAATGGAACTCACAACATTGGTGCAACTACCGCTATCAATGACAACACTACAAGGTACAGATTGAACAAGACAACGAGTTTGAAACAAGTTCTCTCTTTGGTCTAGGCCGTCCTCCTTAATGTGGGTGTTTAGAGCTCGTCGAGTAACCAAAGATATATGTGTAGGGTCCTCTTCACTAAACTCCTCACTCTCATCAGTTTCCTCATTTATGTCATCATGTGCCTTGTCATCCGCAACAATTGCTCCCTCCTTGATGGTCATAATTCTTGCATTTGGGCAATCTCTACTATAGTGTCCTACCCCTTGACATCTCCAACACTTTAAATCCCTATTTCGAACATCAGACTTTTCTACTTTTTCTTTCCCTGTTCTAGAACTCTCCCCTTTCTCAAATTTAGCTTGAGGCTTCTCATTAATCTCTTGATTTCTATGCTTATAATCAATGTTCTTACTATCCTTTTTCCATGTAGAAGTAGAATTGGGAAAAGTTTTAGAAGAATACCGTTTCGTTGGATTTGCCTCTCGATCTTAATTGCAATGTGCAACAACTCCTCAATATTAGAATAAGGCTGTAAATCAGTCTTGTCTGCAATCTCTGTGTTTAACCCATAAAGAAACCGCGCCATGAGAGCCTCCATGTCCTCATCGAGTTCAAGTCGATCCATCAATGTATCCATCTCCTTGTAATAATCCTCCACAGATTTGCGTCCTTGTTTCAATGCTTGAAGCTTTTGCACCATGTCCCGTTGAAAATATTGTGGAACAAAACGCTTCCTCATGGACTCTTTGAACTCGACCCATGAATCAATTGGTGCTTCAAGATTTCTTCTCCTACTTGACATCAATTTATCCCACCAAATTTGAGCATATTGTTTGAATTGAGCAATGCATAACAGTACCTTCTTTTCATCACTAAAATTATGACAGTTGAACACCGACTCCACCGTTTTCTCCCATTGAAGGTACTCCTTTGGATCGGTTTTGCCATAAAACTTGGGAAGTTTTAATTTGATGCTCCCCACGTTACGATCAATTCTATCATCATATGGAACTCGTTGTTGTAAATTATGATACCTTCTTCCATGGTCTCTCCCTTGCATCAAGCCATGACCAACCGCATGTGGATTATTCTTGTGGTGATCAGAATTGTCGCCCTCATATGTATCGGTCGAGGGCGTAGGTTGTGGAATCCTCTGTCGAGCTTGATTTTGAATCTCCAATCGTCCTATTCGATCAGTCAACTCTTCTATTCCTCGAATTAGTCTTTCCATGGTTCGTTGTTGTGTTTCTTTCAATCGTGCATCAGTAATGTCAGTATTGTCGTCTTGATTTTCCATGCTACAAAAGAAAGGTAAAAGAAAAAAAAAGGACCTCACAAGCACTCCCTCACGTGTATTCACTCGTAAATGTAGTTCACTCGTGTTTAGCACTCAACACTCGAAGCAATGTGTTACTCCCTTACAAACTCACCCTCACAATTGAGCACACACAAATCACACTCCAAAAAGACAAATTGGGATGTGAGACAAGCTATGTTATAGAGCTAAGTGCAATTCAAAGTGAATAGACACCACACACTCAACACATAAACAAGGGTATTGAAGGAGCAATCCGAATAACGACAAAGAAACGAATTAAAGAAAGAAAATGATTAAGGACTAATTTAGACGTAGTAACATATGAGAGTTACATATAATAATCAAGAGGAAAAAAGAAAGACATTTAACATCAATATGCTTTCTTTCTTTCAATGATTTTTTTTTTATTGGAAATATCTAATCAATTTACCAACAAGAAAATTGATTTAGAAGATCTTAAAGAAGAATAAAGTGTTGATAAGATCCAGATCTAACACTTTAAAGAACATAAGAATTTTTTTTTTTTTTGTTATATATTTTTGTGATAGAACATGAACATTCTACACAAACTGAGAAAAAAAAAATTATAAGAGAATTAAAAGAGATAAGCGCAATGAAACATATATCCGATCTTGAGCCTAAAGTTCTAATACCAAAATGATATGGAAATCAACCCAAGGGAAAGTATGGAACGGATTACCTTGATGATCAAGATCAAGAGTAAAGAAAACTCGTTTCTAAACTCGTGATTCGAATCACTCCACAAGAGGTTTGATCAATACCACTTGAATGACTCTACATGCAAGTTCTAAACACAAGAATTTGCAAAGAAAGTTTAGCTCTCAACAAAGCTAAAATAGAAATTCTATTCTTAATTCCAAAATATGATGTCTAATCAAAGAAAAGAAGGCTTTATATAGCCTTTACAAACCTTAACCTATGTGATACATAACTCCAAAATTAAATGGGCTAGTAAATGAGAAATACCCATAACCTCCATATTAAAATGGCTAGTTAATGGTGGAATATAGTAACCTATGTCGGTTACAATATAACTTAACTCCTATATTTAAAACTAGCTTAAATATGACAACAAATAGTTAAACTATAATTAAATAATGCAAATAATAAAATGTGCTTATTAGTCATCCTTGGACTATTTGATAAATTCAGCGGAGTTCATTAAATGCAACTTAAAGTGCATTTAATTCATCTCTGTCTTGAAGCTCCACTTTGCATAACATATAAGGGAGGTCTCCAACGTCTTCTAGAATTTCCTTTGATGAGCTCACCATAGCTTGAATATAACTGTATAAGGTTTGTTGTAGCTTCTTGGCTCTCGTCCTTGTAATTGGACCTTGAGGTATGGAAATTCCTTGGTTGTGGTTCATATCATAGAGTTTTTTTTCTTTTAGGTTGTGTATGAACTGCATCAATTTCCCTCCTGTTGGAGAGGATTCGGCTTCAACAACAAGATCGACAAAACAAAAATAGAAGAATAGGAAAAAAGGGGTGAGATCAAAGTTTCTAACTTTCTGAACTACGATGAAAAGTCTTCAATATACCATGAATAGGCTCTTAGTCAAAACCCCATGTAAGTCACTCGCATACCAATGGCTTTAAGCCGAACCTTATACTTGATGAGAAACATCAGGCATGAACACCTGCTTTGGCATAGCTTGCACTCTCTTTATTCGCCACAAAACATCCACCTTTTGTCTGTAACGTGTATTTTTTACTTGTTTGGATCCTGTCGAGTGAAAGCCAATGCGTTTTTCGAAGGGGGTTTTGAAAAAAAGGCCTACCCCAGGAAATGTTGAAGTTGCGCATTCAGTAGTCTCTATCTTACGGTCGGAGACAAGGGATGGATGTCGCTAGGCTAGGGCAACTCTATCATTGGTTTCATTATCCCTATAACGATCATTAAATAAAGATATGTGCTACTACGAGACCGATGCTGCGAAGCTAGGTGATCCTATTATGGAGGGGGAAGGGTCGACTTCCGCTCCGAATGCTTTTTGTGGCAGGTCTTTCTTTCTATTACCGATATGGACCTCACTAAAAGGTCTCATTCTCTATCTAGGTCTCGATCTATATCACTAAGGTCAGTATATGAATCCGCTGCCTCTTTTATCTCTGGTCTTGGATCACCTACTAATGCGCTGCAACAACAAGGACTGGAGGACCTGCAACCATACGAAGGGGTGGGGTGTATAGGTCTCGATCACGTGGTTGGGGTATCGATCTGGAGCTACTGCATATGCGACTGGGTCACCCACGTATATACGCTATGTATGGATCGACTGTATATGGATCATTGGGGCTGGCTTAGATGGGCTTGATGGACTTTTGGCAATTGGGGAGTACTATGAATCTGTGATGGATAGAATTATTGGCGGTAGTGGGACTAAGAATCTAAGAAAGAGATGGACTATAGCAGTAGTGGGAATGGATGGATAAAGTTATACGGTGATGGGCTGGCTTGTTGGGCTTGCTGCCGTAATACGCTAGTGGTAAGGATGGATGGGCTTGTTACAGTGATGTGTATGGACTAGTATTGGTGGGTTCGCAGACTTGGAACTTGCGGCTTTATTCCTCGGACTTGCGAGAAACTTTATCAAAATTGTGGTAAGCGGGGGAAAAAAACAGTGGTTTGGAAGTGGTGGTTGCTGTGAGACTCGATTGGACTTACGGTAATGCACAGAGAGGTCGGTAGCTATTCAGACTTCACCGATTGAGTTAGGGTTTGGTTTTAGGCTCTGATTGATACCATGTTGCAAGTATAAACATAAACAATCTTGCTCTCAATTCTGCGTTTATTTTCATAGAGATAGATCTTCCTTTTATAATACAGAAGGCTAAATCTTCCTAGATACTAGGTCAAATTAAATCTAGCTAAATCCCTAGATACTAGGTAATAAGATATATCAATCAATCTCTTGAATCCATCTCTAGATATTAGGGAAGATTTGCCTTATTTAAATAGGGATTACACAAATATTCCTTAAATCAAGACCATTCCTTCAATGCTACTAAAATGGGTGGACTAGGGTGTTCGATCTCTAAATGGATCTGCTATAGCTACTCAATCTCGATCAAATGGCTTTGGATCTGTCTCTACATCTGGAATATCTGTCAGATGCTATGGAACTCAATATCGATTTGAAACAAGGAAGGGGTTCTCCATAGCGAAAACGGAGATTGCTTCTAGCCAACATCGGCTATGGCTCATGCCCATAATAATAAGGAAGGGCATCTCGGTATGGGGTTGGATCATCGGCCCGGGTGATGGCTCCCCTTACTAGTAAAGGGAACTCGAAGGGATGCTATTGGGGGTATCGGTACTGCTCTCGTTATCATTGGCGGATATGCTTTTTATTTGCTAGCGTGGGTCTTTCTCTACTGCTGTTGGTATTGGCTTCTGTATATGCTTCTACTTTTACTGATGCTTATGGATTACTTGTTGCTGGATCGAACCCAAAAACGTCTCGATTTGATCGGCCTCGGGTGGTGGATCGAATTCACACTCAACTGCATCATCACAGCTGGGATGCCCAACCTTTCTATCTCTTCCTTCTAACTTCTCCATAAAGTAAAGGGGACTCTTCAATCCTCCTCTGATCGGTTCCGACAGTCTTTTCTTCACCTTCTCTTCTCGGCATGATCCAGGCATTCAAGCTAGCAGATCAAATCATGGGTTCTCATCCCCTTGGGAGAGGCAAGTGAGTCGGTTGGTGGAAATGCGGCCGGGTGGACTCAAGTCAAGTGGGAGGTGACATTGTCTAACGTAAAAGCACGCTTGCTTTTCTTGTTTCACTCTCCTTATTAGTTGAGGCACTCGTCTGTTCTCATCTAAGAAAGATGTACAGTGCTCGCGGAGCGTACTTGCGAAGGACCAACGACGAGCTATATAGAGGATAAGAGAAAGAATCCCTTATACTTAGATTACAAGAAAGTGTCCGGGGTTGAAGTTCAGTTTCTTTGTTTTTCGTCTGAATATTCTGGAGCTAAGACCCTTACAATCAATGCTCCCTTTCGCCATGCATAAACTTCACCGGATAAGCTAGTACGAAAAGAATCCATATAAATAGAGAACGGATACGCCCAATACATTAGAAACTCATTGCCCAAAAGAAAAGACCTTTTCGACATACATAAAACAAAATGACTGTAATGTAATGAGAGTGGGGATTCCAAATAGTAACCTACCATTGCTCGAGATCCCATAGCATGCAACAACTAGTTGTAAGAAAGAAAGAGGGGTTAAGGAGAAGAAACCAAAGAGAAGTAGCGAAGCCACTTTACAGTGAAAGAAGGGGAAGGAGAATTAATCGAGAAGAGAAGATCAAGAGAAAGAAGGAATCGAGAGGAGAGGATTGACTTCCAGTTAACTCTCATGAATCGATCGTCTTGACTGTTTCATTACCTTTACTCTCTTTTACCCCAAAAAATAAGGGAGAGATAGAAGGAATCTTTCGGATTTACTTACAGTTAAGTCGAATTGATTCTTCGAGAGTGTTTACTATTGAATGAATCGAGAGGAGAAGAGAAAGAGAAAGAGAGAAGGAATCGATAGTCTTTCCTTCCAGTTCACGATGACGAATGAATAAGTCGTGTTTACTGTTTCATTCAGAGAGAGTTGAGGAGAAGATCAAGATCAAGAAGGAATCTTTCGTCTTTCCTTACAGTTAAGTCGAATTGATTCTTCGATAGTCTTGACTTATGAATTACCTTTACTGGATTTGATCCCTAAAAATAAGG
The DNA here is from genome assembly GCA_018691285.1 of Cucurbita argyrosperma subsp. sororia. NCBI lineage: Eukaryota > Viridiplantae > Streptophyta > Magnoliopsida > Cucurbitales > Cucurbitaceae > Cucurbita > Cucurbita argyrosperma. Next base: position 6,652,671 of record CM031895.1, read on the forward strand.
GAAGGATAGACTTTTATCCCTAAAAATAGGGTAAAGATACACTTTTATCCCTAAAAATAGGGTAAAGATACACTTTTATCCCTAAAAATAGACAGAGGATAGACTTTTAGCCCTCAAGATAGGGTAAAGATACACTTTTCTTCCTCAAAATAGGTCAAATGGACACGGGGTAGAATTTGTGCATTAATGGTCCTAACACTCAAAAGGGTGAAATCAGTCCCATTTAGCCTCTTTTTCACTCTTTTACAGGTCAAATAGACTCTTTTATCCCTCAAAATAGGGTAAAGATAGACTTTTATCCCTAAAAATACGGGGGGGGGGGGGGGGGGGGGGGGGGATAGAATTCAATTGATTTCAGCAGCTTTTGTTAGGGAAAAAGGTCTTTTACTGTTTTACAGTTATACGTAGATAGAATTTCTTTTCTTTCAGCTTCAGCTGTTAGGGAAAAAGCTCTTTTAATGTTTTACCCCTATATAGGATAGAATCAATTTCTTAATGGTCCGTCGGAAAGAAGTAGGTAGGAGTCTTTGTCTTTCTTTCGTCTCCCTTCGGTCTTGAACAAGGGTCGAAAGAACTCTTTGACCTCAAAAATAGCAAAAAAAAAATAGACAGAGGATAGGATTTGATCCTAAAAAATAGGGAGAGGATAGAAAAAGTTCATTATTGGTCTTTACTGGAAAAAAAGTGTTTGAAGTCCAATGCAGGCAGGGAGTAGAGAAGAGGGAGTAAGTAGGGAGAGGAGCGAAGCTACGAGACCGATAGGGAGAGGAGCGAAGCAGCTTTACTGTCGAGTAAAAGAGTTAAATGACCTCAAAAATAGGGAGAGGTGACGGTTTGAGGTTGAATCGAGATTTTAGTCTTTCCTTACTGTTCTTTCTCATTAATAAGTAGGTTCAAGAAGAAATGGGTTTCGGTTCCAGAGCTTGACCTGATTCTCATCCTGCCTGCCAGTTCCTTCTTCTTTAACTCAAAAATGATCTTTTACAGTCATCTAGATAAACTTGAATTAATTGAACCCGTTGCTGTTAGTGAAAAAGCTCTTACGACACTTTACATTCGTCTAGCATCAACAAAATAATCAAGGGTCTTTACAGGATCAAGAGTTTGATTCTTTGATTTACTCTTTCCTTTCGTCTTTATTTACTGTTATGAAAGTGATTGAGTTCTATCTCATTAATCTTGAGGGGAGTCTGACAGTTCACTCTCATTCATTGATAGTGTTTACAGTCTCATTCATCTTTCTTTCGGCTCCCTATTTATTCTATCACTGTAAAGTCCGATAGTCTTTGGGTTTCAGTTCTGGTTCTGTCTCATTTATCTTTCTTCTCCTTGAATTTATTCTATCACTCGTCAGTTTCATTCTTCAATAGTCTTTGTTTACAGTTCAATCAGATAATAGAGTAGAGTCACACATTGACTCTCTTGTAAAGTTCAGGTCATATCGGGTCAGGAGTAAGGAGCTCGATGAGAAGAGGAGAGGGGAGAAAAAGCTCGACGAGAAGAGGCGCGAAGCGGTGAGCCCGAGTTTACGAGGCGAACGCGCGAAGCAGCAGAAGACTGGAAAGGAGAGGTTCGGGGCAAAGCAACTCGACGAGAAGAGGTTCGGGGCGCTTTGTTTTCCTTTTCTTAACGCCTCATTTCCCTTTTCCCAAAACACTAACGAAATCGGGGTTTCCTGAAGAATGTTAACTTATATAATCCATAGAATAAAACAGCATCTTGGGTGAAGCAAGCAAAGAGCCGTTCGGTCAGAAGCATCTACCCCGCACTCCATCCAATAAGCAAGCACATAAGCAAGACGAATCTCTTTCTCTTTCAGTATTCACAAATTAGGTAGGCAGGGCGAAAGCACATACATATAGAGAGGAGCAAAAGACAGATGTGCCAGTTATAGAATCATTACCAGGATCTGCCGGCGGTATTTGATTGATCTCGTGCGGTACAAATGACTTTCATAAATTCTACCCCGAAGAATACATACATTCTAGTAACTTCGAACTTTAGTGAATCAACTGTCTTTAATGCAAAGCCCCTTTTTCAAAAGAACTAGAAATGGGTATTTAGGACATAGTGGGATAGGTCAAACCTCTTTTTTCGACTTCAAGAGATTGATTAGTAGGCAGATCCACTGAGCGATGGTATAAGAAGAATTAGGATTACAGAAAGCACATGAAAGAACGAAATAAAGAACAAACCGAAGGAGCATCGGGCAGACTTATGCTTTTATTAAGGTTCAATACTCTTTGTGTTAGGCTTTCCCCCCACTATGCTAGTTACTAACTTAGGTACTTAGCCGAGAATCCATAGAGAATATCAAAGAGAGGAATTGATCGAACAAGCATATCAGCAAGCTACAGCTATATTCAACCAAAAGCAAAGCTTTCGACAATTTCTATTTGAGTTTCTGGGTTTCCTGATAAATCTCTTGTTTTTTGTTCTTCTTTTGATTCTTCTTTACCTGGTCTCGTTTCAATTGTAGTTCTTCGGTTAAGTTCCTTCTTTTATTCAAATGCAGCCCATTCCTGGTTAGCTCTCCGCTTGGGATGGATGGGTTGGGCGCCTGTTCTTCATTCCCATCCTTTCCGTTATGTAAATAGAGACTTCTCCTTCCACTCTCCAATATAGGCTCTATCGATCATCTCACATATCTGTCTGTATCGTCGGTCGTATTTCTTTAGCAAGAGGACGGGATGTGTTAAAGCAATCAATATCATAGATCTCAAGTTAGTTAGATAAAAAATGTGTTATTTCATTTCATAGGGGCGTAATGATACCTTACTCAAAATCAGGAACTAGTGTAATATGCCTGAAAGAAGAGTAGCGAGACGGACATGGGCACGTGCGGGGAGGCTAGGGTAGGTAGGTAAGCTCACATAAGGGTCTGAGCTCATATGTCGTACTCCTCTCTCTTCTATCATTGGCATGGCCGGCATGGATTCATTCGATTACGTTTTACTCTTCAAAATTAATCTATGGATTCCCAGGAGTTGGTTACACACAAATCAACTTTTCTTCGATATCCGAGTCGAGCTGGTCTCACTTTGATTAGTTGCGCTCTTTCTGAGCCAGCCTATGGTAGAAGGCATCTTTGCACGCTTTCATATAGAGAGGTCGATAATAGACCTTATTTCACGCCTATAGACTCAATGTAAAAAGAAGGATGGGGATTTACAGACAAATTTCCATTATGATTTGAGTACTGCGGGAGGGAAAGATCCTGAGCGTAGAACAAGAAAAGTCAAAAAGAAGAGAGGCACATACTGTAATCTTTCTTTGTTGGGTCAGTACATCAGCGAAGCGCTTCCCGTTCGTTCGCTCTTTTTCATTCACATCATTCTTTTGCCAGTTGTTGGTGTCAACATAGGAGGGAGCTCTTCATTTAGGATTGAGTATATCTAGGCATCCTTATTTATTAGTTTAGTCCAAACTCAAAGTTCACAAATTGCAATGATTCCACATGAAAGAGTACGAGATCTTCTTGGGGTTCTCAACATCAAAAGGTTGAAGTTGAATGTTAAGCTCAACCTTTTATTCATTTTTTCTAATAAAGAAGGATCTTAGCTTTTCGCATTCTATTTAAAAGGACTTGATTTTGATTCTTGGGATGAGTGTACGGACGGTATGCGGCTTTCTGTACTTAGCCGAGGTCAAGATGGTTCGGGGTTCAGGCGCATCGAGCTCAAACTCTTTCCCCGGGTGGGACATGGATCTCGATCTGCCTCCACGGGAAGAAGTAGAAGTTATCGTTGATTGAGGAGGCGAACCCGATATGGATGTGTACGGGAAAAGGGATCCAGCCTGCATTAGGGCAATTGTGGAGGCCCAACTGAAAGAAAGGGTCGCTCAAAGCCAGGACAGGAGGGGTCCTTGAAGAAGAGGTCCAGGCCAAAATGCTCCGCCGGGGATTGTCTCACTCGGATTTCTATTTCCGCATGCGCAGCGCTTTGATCCTGAGAACTTGGAAAAAAAGCAGAAATCTTTTTCCCGGGGCTGGTAACGCAGCTTAGGAAAGATGATAGCTCCATAAACTATCAGGTCAAACGCAATATTGAACGCAATCTTCTCTCTTTCATTTTCCAAGAGTGCAAAATCAGCTTCTAGCAATATAGTCTCGCCCCACTCTTGATAGTGAAAGAGGGACCTTAATGAAAGATGGGCTTTTTCTTCTTTTCTTTTTCGGTATGCCGCTCCGCGATCAAGGAGCGAAGCTATGTTTCCGAGGTGTAGAGGCGAATAAGCTCAGCTACTCGACCATAAAGAATAGGGGAGCGAGAGAACATAAATCGAACCTAATATCATGAATATCCTTCGCCCGTTATCTCCTCATCTTCCTATTTATAAGCCACAGCTCACTTCGACGTTTCCAATTTCCCATAGAATCTCCGGGGCTTTTCCAGCCACTCTCGTTTTATTTTTTTATCTTCTTTGTCTGAAAATGGGTTTGATTTGCTTCACCCATGAGAGTTTCTACAGATTCCTCTTTTATTCATCAAAGCTCATCCTAATCTCCGTCGAGATTACTGCCTTATCCTTGTCCTATCATCTGTATAAGGGGGTTCATCATTTATTGATGGATTTTCTTTCGTTTCGGAAGAGAGAGAGAAAGACAAATTGATGATGATTGATAGCTCTCTTCTTTAAAGCTTATGTCGTATCAGGCTATTGGCATTTTATCTGCATCTTCTTGACCAAGACCCAGTAAAGAAGGGGTTCGCTTTGTTTGGGATGAACTCGCAAAGACTCGACCCGGGGACTTACCTCGTAGAGTGGCGTCTTTTATAAGACTCTACTTTCCTTGAGAAGTGGAACTCAAAGGGAACTAAAAAAAAAAAGAGTTTGAGCTCGTTTGGCTGACTTTTAGCCCTTTCGATAGGGCGACTATCGGCCATACAATGATGGCATTGTGGATCTCATTCGTATTCCAGTTTTTTGGACTTAGATGTGTTTCATTCCTTAGGGAGTGAGAGGGCTAAGGCGAAAGGGTTGGTTGCCCCTTACGCGCTTTTGTTAGTAGGAGTTCAGTGTAGTCGGATGGAAGGGAAGCGCATATCGGAAAGGAATCGGGAATCTATGGAAAGAATCAACCTTTTGCCTTGTCTAGTAAGCTGTCATTATATTGAATGAAGAAGAAAATCGACAAATAAGGAATCAATCACTTGGGGTATGAATAAGATCAACAGGAAAAACAATGCATAGGGCTTCGGCAGTCTTGCATAAAAAAGAGCTTTTGTCTTCTTCAGTTAGTACAAATTAGGTCGATATCGACAATCCAGTTTTCCAGGAAGGAGGCATAGAAAAGGTCAGCGGAGAAATCACAAAATACCTGCTTTTGACGCTACGGCCGACTCGGGATGCTACTCACGAGTTGGTCAGGGACAGGTTCCGGTCACTCTTTCGATGCCATGCCATTGTGGTGGCACGGGAACCACTGAATGGGGGCGGTTTGAATCTCATCGCTGGCGTGTTGAATACAAGTGTATCCAAGCACAGCGCAGCCAAGAGGGTCCAAGATTGCTTCGTCAAATGGGCTGGCCTTTTATTAGCAGTAGAATGTTGGGTTAGCTCTGCCTTGTTGTGATAGGGGGATGAGAGGAATTGATGAATAAATGTCTTAGTTGGGGGATCCGGTCAGTCAAAAAAGAGGATAACAAAAAAAAGGTGTATCTGGTCTGGTGTAGCTAATGTGACTTTCTTGATCTATAGTTACTTTTCTTTCTCTCTCTTGAGTAATGCTCCGGCTTCCCTCACTCAAAAGATCCGCCATTGTGACACAGGTGTATCGAGGAGGTAGGCTATAGATTGAATATAGAAGGAAGGGCTCGTATTTGACAGATTTCGAGCAACCCCCAACCTTTGAGAAGGCCACTCCTCTCTCTTCCGGCTTGTTGTGACCTGACCACTTTCATGCTTCGAATGAGAAGTAGAAGTTGCGCTTTCGATCTTGTGCTTAGCTCCGGGTCTGGTTAGGCGAGGCTCTTGACTTTACAGGGTGGTTCCCGGTTCAGGAATTCGTGGTTGGCTGACTTTTCTTTCTTTGGTTACAGTTCATGCCCACTCGTAATGAACTCCCGCCCGCCCCGACGTGGAGTCGCAACTCCTCCTGTAGAAACCTCCTTCAACTGATTCAAGTGATTCAGTCAAATAAATAAGGGCGAAACCTGTCAGCCCGCTCAGAGTTTGTAGGCAGAACCGTTGTTGCCTGATGAAGCTAGTTGGTTTTTAGTGTTCGGTGGCGTTCGGCACAGGGGAAAACATCCGAGCTGTGGAATGAACACGAAAGGGAACGAGGACTAAAGTGCTCTTTGAATGTGAAAGTGGTTTTCCTGCTGGGAAAGTCTTCCTCTGGAGCAGCCGAGACACGAAGTTCCCTTACCCTTCCACTTTACCTTTCTTCCCCTGTTTCTGCAAGCAGACACTTTTCTGCTGTCCTTAATAGAACCGATCTGATTCTCTGAACAATCGAAGCAACAAAGGAGAGGCCCAGAATCGAATCTGAAACTTCCAGCAGAGGGAGAAATTGTCGCCGGTCGAGAGAGAAGTCTCGTCAGCCGCTATGGTCTGGGCTCTCACTCAGCAAGTAAGCAGCAAGATTCTCTCTTGGCAAAAGAAAGCGAAAGACCTCCTCACTCAATTCGTATCTTTAAGCAAAGAAGAAAGATTGGGGGAAAAAGATTCACAGAATTAGGGTAGGGTTCCTAATCCAAAATTGCATCAAAGTTGATATGAACCAAGAGACATCAATCATACAATATGCTTCAATGAAGATGTGAAGAAAAGGTTGTCAAAATTATCAAAATATGTTTCAATTCATGCTACATTGAAGAAGAATAAATTTTGATTGTTGTAAATTTTGGGTGGGTTATAATTTAGAGTTATTGTATTTTAAGACATTTTATTTAATTTCGGTTACATTTACATAATGGCTAATTATGGCCATAAAGTGTGAATGTTACAAATTTTGTAATGCCTTTAATAGTTTCATTTTAAGGCTATATAAAGCCATGTATGTTGTATTTGTAAGTCAGACTTGGAAAATATAGTAAAAGAAGCATTTGTGCTTTTCTTTAGCCAATAGCTAAGTTTCTTTGCAATTCTATGTAGTTTAGGTTGCATGTAGAATCATTCAAGCTCGACATGATCAATCTTGCTTGTGGAGTGATTCGAATCTCAAACAAGTGTTTGAGATATTTGATCAACAAGAATCATTCAAGCTATACATGATCGATCTTGCTTGTGGAGTGATTCGAATCTCAATCAAGTGTTCTTGCCTTGAGATATTCGATCGACAAGGTAATCCGAATCTTATTCTCCTTGTAGTTGATTCCTTATCTTATCAAAAGTGAAAAAGTCTTTGCCGCATCAATGAGAGAGAGACAAATTTACCAATAACCGCGTTTGCTGTTAAAAGTCAAGAACCGGTGTGAAGAAAAAGATTACTGGAGCTTGTAGTTGGTTGCTCTTAGCTGGTCGAGTTGTCGGCCCCACCAAGAGGATCCGCCCAGACGTAGAGTCCCCGCTCCTGATAACAAAGGGAATTTGGACAGGAATTTGAGAGAAGAAAGAGCTCTTGTCTCGGAATATTCGTAAAGAGGCCAGGCGGGGCACCGAAATGGGGGCGTAGAGTCGATTCCCCTGTGAAAGTGGAACATCCGGAATTGCCAAATCTCTCTTGCTTGATCGACCCCTTTCCTTTCAAGAGGTTTCATCCAAGACTAAGGATCTCGTCGAACCGGCTTCTATTTCGCCAAATAATGAAAAATGACTTTTCAAATGACTGAGTTTTTGACAAGGGAATGGCTGTCCCCTTGGTCCTTCCCGAACTGTCCTAGCTAGTTTTCTTCTTAGGGCTCCTTCGATCAAAAGTCTCTCTTCTTTTTCATTCCCATTTACATGAAGAATTCATACTATGATTCGCATTTCGAACAGGCATGAATATAGCGTCTATAGCGTCTATAGGATAACTTGCATCTTGCAAATTCTTTGGCGTTTGTTTACGCGCGATTCCTCTCGATCTTTCATTCAATAAACAAATGAATTGGCTGCGTTAGGTTAGCTATATGCTGTGTATGTATTATCAACCGATTTCCACAAAAAGAAGGTGGTAAGATGATGTCTAGAGCAGTTACGCATCCATCCAGCCAGAGCCAGAACCCTTGACACAAATAGACCCATCACGAGTTCCATACGGATAGATTACTTCTCAATCAATACAATTTCTTGTAAATTCATTCTAATTTCATGTACGGATTCTTGAATACCAACTATGGTAGAGTCTGAATGTTGGATTTTTTCTAATTTGGATACCCTACCCTCTATTTCTCCAAATTCCAAAACACAAGAATAGACTTGCAACTCTCGTATAGGAAAAAGCTTCTCTTTGATAGCGGTCATAGGGTGTAAGGATCTGATCGTATCTCGAGACTGAAACACCTGTGCGGGGGTAGGGGCGGATGTAGCCAAGTGGATCAAGGCAGTGGATTGTGAATCCACCACGCGCAGGTTCAATCCCCGTCGTTCGCCCATCAATAAATAGACCATTTGTTACGGAGACACAAGACAAACAAACCTATCAAGCATTTTTTTTGCAAATCATCTCTAGGCTTTCAAAGGCATACAACCAATTGGTATCCCATTGAAAGATAGAAAGGAAACCATAGATTCGCGCGTCGCCTACTAGCTTCAAGCACAAATCTAATGGCTGATCATTAATTTCATTATATTCAGTTTTTAAGACCTCACTAATCAGGCTTACACTTTTCAGTGAATAATGAATGAAATTCACCCCCGGATGAAGAGCAAATCTCCCCTCTTACTAAACCATGGGGAGCCCTGAGTAGTTTACCGGGCAAATTGAGTTGTCGTGACGATACCCTTTCTTAGTGTAAGATTGGAAAAGACTGATATCTGAATCACGAGACTGATCGGATCTGTCGTAGACACTCGAGAGACCTCCACAAGGCAGACTCAAAGAGTAAGAGGACAACAAGCAAAGAGTGTTGCTTTCATTTCTTTATTGAGATTGAAATCAAGTTCTTTAAAAAGAAAGGGGAGAGAGGTATAATGCACACAGTCCAAGTCAAGAAAAGGACTTCCTTACTTGTTTTTGAATAATAGTAAAAAAGCGCCGAGGTTCAGGTTAATAAATCAGGTAAATAGGTCAACAAGCAGCTAATGAATGGACGGACGGACTCTCCTTTACACACAGCTTTTCCCCTCTCCTTTACAGTCGAGCAGCTTCTCCCCTCTTCTTTGGCAAGAAGATATTCCTTCGGAACCCTCTCCTTTGCATCATCAAGTCGATGTTCAGTTTACTTTTTCGATTAGGAACTCTTAGTCGAGAGCTGATGGCGAGATAGATCGATTTAGTGTTCGGGGGGAAAGAGAAAAAGAGAGGAACCACCGCCCAATGGTGCTTTTACGAAAGAGCTTAACTAATAGGGCCTTTTTCTAGATGTTGAAGAGATGTGTGTTCAGTCAGGGGCTAATACCTTCTCGACACTATCGAACCGGAAATCCACTCTCAATCGCTCTTTTAGTGGGGAGGAATTGTTTTCGTATCCTGGACTAAAGTAAGGAAGGAAAAAAGTACCCTATCTGCCTTGTTGTGATAGGGTGGGCATAGTTCTTTGTTTTCAAGTCAAGCTCCGTATCCCTCTCTCTTTTTAGGTTGGCATAACAAAGTCAAGAGAGTGCCAAGAAACAAAACATACCCCACTCACTTTTGGAAGGTTCGGGATCGTCAGGGAGCCCCTAATAGACTTGACTTCACTGAACCGTCACTATCACTACTCTTTGTCGGCTTCTACCACTCGTCCCTCGTCTCGTCTGCTCGTCGAGTGCGTCCCTGGATCTTGCTCGTCTCTAGTAGCCGATCTCGTTTCTTCGTCCCTCCCCCGCTTATGGATTAGGGAGAGTCACTCAAGTCCCTTGGCACTCGTTCCTCTTCTTTGACTTTTACGAAAGAAAATCCCGGGGTTTATGCATTTTTCGGAAACTCAAGTAGCTCGTCAAGCTATAAAGGAGTTCCCTCACTACTCAAGATATGTAGGAGATGGCGTACTGATAGATCTCCTATTCGGTTCTGGATCCAGCTGATAAAGAAAGAGCCCTTTGTCTCTTTATTCTAGTTGTTTGATATTAGTAATAATGCGCTAACACGCCCCTGCCATCTTTCTAAAGCAACAAGCGGGAAACTTGGACTTGAAGAAAGCAACAGCAACCCATCAACCTAATAATAAGGGGCTTGGCTCGAAAGGTTTACGGTAATTCTCTTCAGAGTTGACTTTGAAAACTCTCCAAAACAACAAACAAAGCAACAAGGATACCAACCAACTCCTTTACAGTCTCAAAATTCCATTGCCAGAACCTGAACAAGGTTAAAGAAAAAGAGAAAGACGAAAGAAGAATGAGACTGAACCTATCCTTTCTTTACCTTTACAGTGATAGAAGGTAGAGTCCAGACTGAACTCAAGATTAATGAGAGTAAACGCCTGAACCTGATTGAACTGATCTTTATTCTTGCTTGAACTCGGTAACCATTGCCTGAACTACTTCACCTTCACATGTATTACTGGATGAAACTGTAACCTCATTCACTTTCTTAAACAGCTTGAACAGTAAACAAGGTAAACTGGAGGATGATTATTGAACTCGGTAAAGCTATTCCTTTTCCTTCTTGAACTCCTTCTCCTACTGATTGACCTTATTCGACTTCCCTTCGTTACTGAACCTGACCCTATTTATTCACTGTAAAACAAAAGACTGCTTACTTATTCATTCGATAGAACAGGACTATTACTGATTAACCTTCTTTCCCTCTTTGACAAGCAAGGGAAGGAAATAGGCTTGGCTGGCTTCTTGGTCCTGCCCCTATTCATTCTTTCTCTTCTCATTCACCTATCGGTCTCACGCATTGCCCTTTCCCTTCCGTTTGCTGAATCTGACCTTTGTCCAAGAGTTCTCGGGCTTCTACGCGAAGAACGTGCTTTTGACATCGAGTGCTATGCCAAGAGATCACTACTTTCTTTGATAGGGTCATCGGTTCCATTGGTCATTCTTCAGGAGAAGTCCCAAAACTGAGCTAATCAATTGAGAGGATCATTGCTAACCCATTGGCTGAATCGAGATCGTCTCGCGCATAAGAGGGCATTTTCTGAATGAGAAGATTCTCTTTCTACACTGAACGAGATATCCTGCCTCTTCCTTCCTTGCCCGCCTCAGAATATTCCTTCCTTTCCTGGTGGGACTCTTATTGATTTCAATTGATTGAATCTGTTCTGGTCTTCGCTGAATGAGGCTTTCCAAGACGAGTAGACCTTAGTTACCCACTTATTGGGACCTGCAAGAAGCTGAGTTTCTTTGCTTTGTCACATTGGAAAAAGAAAAAGTCAAAGCAGCAGACCATCCATCTCATTATACATCTGACGAGAGATTTTGGAAGAAGGTTCTGTTTCACACATCTTGGCCAAGCAGTAAAGGAAAGAAATGCTTTGTCGGTTGAAGGTGCTCTCTTCCTTCTCTTACTCCATCACATAATAGGAGAGAGGCTCACTCTTCATCCATAGTATCATCTGTATCTTATGCATCTTCTGTCTCCTCTCTTGGTTTCAGGGAGCCTGTGAGAGTTCTGTTGCTTTGCCGGAGGGAAGTGGGTGGGCTTCATTCAATGTAATGCTTTGTTTGTTGGTTGGTTGGTTGGTCTGGTTTTTCGGTTTAGTGTGTAGGGAGGCGCCGTTGCCCTTCCCTTTCAGGAGACATGTTGTAATGTTCAGTGGTAAGATTAATGGATATGGAGTCGATGATCAATCCGCCGTTCAATCCTTCTAGAGATGGTGATCTGCCTTGTTAAGATCTCTTCTATGCTGAGAATTATCTCTTTGTTTTTCCCCATCCATTTTGATTGACCTTGCTTGACCGGTCATTGCTGTCAAATCCGGCCCCAGCCTCGTTGGCCCCCCAATTCTCAAGGCCGCCCTAGACAAGTGGTTTTCGAACCCACATTTGGAAAAGTTCTGTTAGGTTCTTAGTAGCAGTCGTCGATTTTTTCTTCTTTTACTTCACATAGCTTTTTGTCTCCTTGATAGCTGGAAGTTCTCCAAAAGTATGAAAAGCAGGAGGACTTTGTACCATCCATTCCAGTGTGGTTGAATTCTGTTCAACAGCCCAAGGACTTGGAGCACATCTTTTGTTATTTCCACTGCTTGAAGTGATTGTGACGACCACGAAGAAACGACGAATCCCAATTACGGATATATAAGAGCCAAAAACTGCTAAGGGAATTCCATCCAGCGTAAGCATCTGGATAATCTGGAATGCGCCGTGGCATACCCGAAAGCCCTAGGAAATGCATGGGAAAGAGGGTCGGATTAACCCCAAAAAAAGTGATCCAAAAATGGATTTGCCCTAAAGTCTTAGGGTATGTCCGACCAAAGATTTTACCCACCCAATAGTGAAATCCTGCAAATAAAGCAAAAACGGCTCCCATAGAAAGTACATAATGGAAATGCGCAACCACATAATAAGTATCATGTAGAGCAATGTCTAGCCTTGAATTTGCCGGGACTATTCCAGTGAGTCCTCCTATGGTGAACAAAAAGATGAACCCTACAGCAAATAACATGGGAGTTTTGTATTGTATCGAACCCCCCCACATGGTAGCGATCCAACTAAAGATTTTGATTCCAGTGGGGACTGCTATGATCATGGTAGCAGCGGTGAAGTAGGCACGGGTATCAACGTCTAAGCCCACAGTAAACATATGATGAGCCCAAACAAGAAATCCAAGAACACCTATACTGATCATGGCATAAACCATGCCTAGATACCCGAAAAACTGGTTTTCCCGAAAAAGTAGAAACGATATGACTGATGATACCGGATCCAGGCAGAATGGGAATATACACCTCTGGATGACCGAAGAACCGAAAGAGATGCTAGTATAATATGGGGTCTCCCCCTCCAGCAGGATCAGAAAAGGTTGTATTAAAGTTTCGATCGGTTAATAACATGGTAATAGCCCCTGCTAGTACCGGAAGTGATAATAAAAGTGGGAATGCTGTCACTAGAACAGACCAGACAAAGAGGGGTGATCTAATGCATAGTCATTCCAGGTCCACGCATGTTGGAAATAGTCGTTATAAAATTGATAGAACCTAAAATGGATGAAATACCAGATAGATGAAGACTAGAAATTGCTGAATCAACTGCTCCTCCAGAATGGCTGGTAATACCACTTAAGGGCGGATAGACCGTCCACCCAGTGACGCTACCCACTTCTACTAAGGCTGAGCTTAATAGGAGCAAGAGACTTGGTGGCAACAACCAGTATGAAATATTATTTAATCGGGGAAATGCCATGTCAGGTGCACCTATCAGAATCAGAACAGACCAATTACCAGATCCACCTATCATCGCCGGCATAACCATAAAAAAGATCATTAAAAAAGCGTGAGCCGTTATTAAAACATTATAAAGTTGATGATTCCCACCAAGAATTTGATCGCCGGGTCGTGCTAATTCCATACGAATCAGTACTGAGAAGCATGTGCCCATCACTCCTGCAATGGCACCGAAGATGAAATATAGAGTCCCTATATCCTTGTGGTTAGTGGAGAACAGCCATCGGACCAGATTTGTCGTCAAATTGAGATTCTTTCGTTTCCTTCCTTATCAGAGAGGGGCCATTTACTGACTTTAGGGAGCGGCGGGGCTGATTTATTGAAAAAGTGGGAATGAGAGGGGAAGGAAGAATGGAAAGGGGGTGGGGAAAGTCCGGAAAGCCCTCACTTTATTGATGGGACATTTTGATGTCCTTTTCCTCTCACTCCAGTTCTGGTTCAAGAAAGGGTCAACACAAGGATCTAACTTCGAAGCAATCTCTGGAGTTTGACCTTATCCGAACGGGTCTTGCAAGAAAATAGGATTTCATATTGAGCTCCAAATATACGCTATTGGGATAGGATGGCTCCTACTAGCTCTCCCCCCGTAAGAACCGCATGTGCGAGTTACCCCGCATACGGCTCAAGTGGCGAAGGCCCTTTCCTTTGCGCTTGGTAAGCGCTTCGCTTTAGCCAAGCTTACTGCTAGCCTTATTCCGTCACCCGAGATCCAAGTCAGCACCGGAAAAGATCTCTTTCTTCCTCGCGGCCGGGCCAGCTTGGAAGCAAGCTACCTGTCGCCTATCTCACCCCCTTTTTCTTATTAGTCAGATAGGTTGCCCTTTTCTCTAATAATCAGGTTTATCCCATCCTTCTTTTCTTTTAGGGTGAGTCTTAATAATAAGGGTGAGCCTTCGCTTTTTGGATCGTCTTCTGCTCAATGCGGTACCCTCCCGTTTTTTGGTTCCCATTGGGTTTACCTTGTTTACAGGTCGATCTCATGGCAGCAAGAAAAGGCGATCTTGTGCTATACTCTGGTGATCCCTTTCCTACCGAGGCACGCAAACTCCCATCGTGTCCCAAATCACATTCCATGAATTGAAAGGGGAAGCCTACTCATCCATCAGCTCATTCACCTATCGGTGCGGTTTGATGAAGCGTCTAAGCACAGTTCACTCGCGTTGATCAATCAAGAGCTTTGCCGCCACTCCTTATCCTTAAGGTTACATGTTGTATCATACACTGATTGCATTCTTTGTTTTCCACGCTTCATACCTCCCTATTTCTTCTTAAGGTAAGGTAAAGGGACAGGCATGGTGGGGTAGGAGCATTTTGTCGAAAATCTGTTTTGTTTGCCCAATCAGTCTTATGTCCTCCGAGTCGCATGGCGTTTTAACCAAAAGAACTTCTTGCGCAATTCATGCCTTTCTATTTTTCTGACCAACAATTCTTTCTTTCTTTCCATTTCAAATTGTTCTTTGGACTTTTTATCAATATGAGGGGATCGTAACATAGTATAGTTGACTCGTGATTCAGGCAATCTAATCTTCCGTGTGTAAAGTGGAAGCCCCCAAAAATGGTTTTCCAAAAATAGGTGATCAAAAGATCGAATCACTATGAGTATCTTGGTGGTCATGACTTTTGGTGGTCTTTCTTTTTGGCTGACTCCTCTTCCTGTTCTATTGATCAGAAGCATCCAGCAGCCCCGATTTAGAATTAGATTCTCAGGGCTAAGGCTCTCCTTATCCATCCCCCTCTCTTTCCTCCCTGGCCGTGTCCACAGTTCTTCAAGGCCCTACAGGGTTCCTTCACTTACTTGTGTGAGCCCCCCGCCCGTTCACGCT
The DNA here is from genome assembly GCA_018691285.1 of Cucurbita argyrosperma subsp. sororia. NCBI lineage: Eukaryota > Viridiplantae > Streptophyta > Magnoliopsida > Cucurbitales > Cucurbitaceae > Cucurbita > Cucurbita argyrosperma. The sequence continues at coordinate 6,667,891 of CM031895.1, forward strand.
CCTTACCAAGAACCTGGCGCTTCGCCGGAACACAGCATAGGTTAGTCCAACAACTAGTGGGCTCCTCGCCGCTGCACATTACAAAAAAAAGTGAGTGAATAGCCAGTCCCATGCAAGTTTCTCAATCGGGCGTTCCTTTATCCTGTTGCAGAAAGATGCAAAACATAAAAGGCTGAGATTCTTGGTCAGATAAGAAATGAGTGAGAGATTTATTAATTAAATGGAGTATTCATCTGCATCTCTCTTAACTAAGGAAGAAAAAGAGAAATGAGATGAGAATTTGGTTGTTGAATAGAGAACTTTCTCCGCTATTTGATTTCGTTTGCATCTTTTGACGCATGCTCTTTGTAAAGCCAAATCAGGATTGCGCAAATTGATGGTTGCAAACCGGGAACCAGAAGTGGTAGTTGGTGTAATTGCGCTGCGGATGGGCCCTAGCCTGAGAATTGGAGCAAGAAGCACTCTCGCGCTCTCGAGCGGTAAGTGGTTTAGCGGGATGAGCCGCCTTGTTTTCCGAAGGAGATGGGGGTACAGGTTCCCCCGAGCCTGCCCTAGTGGGTGGGTGCGAGTCTTAATTGAGATCGAGAGAGATCCCCTCTTCGTCTTCTTAGGAATGTACGTATTCGCGCTCTGAATGGCGAAATGTAAATGCGTCAGGCGGCTCGTCTGATTCTGATAGAATAAGATATCTGATTTTACTAGAAACTGGATTCTCAAATCAAAGTAAATATGAAATGTTCAATCAGATTTCCTTTTCATGCCATATGCGCCTTGACTTTCTCCCCTTTTTTTCCCGATCCAATATTTGTTCTCGAAAGTCTTCGTTTCCGTGTCGAAGCAAACTATCCAAATTTATGACCAACCCTTCCTTCAGTGATCTTACAACGAACAGAAGTTTTTCCATTGTAAATTCGTACGGAGCTATCAACGAATTCCGGCAAAATCAAAGATCTACGTGACCAAATTTTCCTGTTCAAAAGAGGATCTCTCTTCTTCTTCATTCTCAACAGGAATGCATCAACAAAACTGCCCTTCCATATAGATCGTCGTGGCATGAACTTAGAATTTCTTCGCTTCGATTCCGCCCCTACTAAAGTAAAAGGAAGGCTAGCTCCTACTCAAACTCCTTCTCCTCCTTCATCGTCGTTGGTCCTTCGTTCTGGTCATTGTATAGTGAAAAAGCTCACACCCCTTCTGTCTTTAGACGAGAAAGCCCAACGATCCATTTATAGGAAATGCTACAACCCATTGTTCCTCTTTTGACGATGAATCACTCCAGTACAACAAGCTAAAGGGACCTCCACGCTTCGTCCCCGGTGCGTAGGGCCAATCCCTGGGAAGGAAGACCGGAAAGTTTGTGTGAAGAGCAAAGAAAGAAAGTAGGGTTTTGTCTTGTTTTGTTTAGGCATTTGGTGTCCTTTCGGCCGGCCTGCTTAGCGACAGAGCCACCCTCTTTGGGGTCAGTGAGGAGGACAATCCCCCACTCCGGCGGTTTCCTTAAAAATGGATGGATACTTATTAGTGTTTGCTGGAATTCCGACTTGGGGATACCTTTTACCGATTGCCTGACCCTTCATTATTCTTTTAGTAAGATGGGGAAAGAAGAAGAAGAAGAACCTTGAAGAATGGTCCTCCTACTCACTACTCAAAGGGGATGAGATCAAAATCTTCGAAGCGATAGGACAAGTCATGGGGATCAATGGGAAAGACGGACGCATTGCCCCCGAGCTCGGTTAATAATGAATGCTGCACCTGAAGAACCACGAAAGAAAGGAGGAACATACTGCAGAAGACTTTGAGTACAGAGAAATTATGTCAATCGGAAGACGAAGAATCAAAGAAAGAATGAATGAATGCAATGAAGCAAGCCAAGATCAATGGAGGGGCATCCAGTCAAGTACCCACATTCCGATTCCCAATCATGGATGAGCCTACAGATGCAAGCAAAGAACTCCTGCACCCACCTACCTTATTGAATGAATGGGCAAGAGGCCTCGAAAGCGATTCGCGAATCTCCTCCTATTGAAGAGTGAGACTATTCTCGCTCAGTGGTGTCCACATGGAGAAGCCTCTCGTAAAGATGGAGATTGAGGCAATGATACAAGCTGCAATAGAGCAGACCCATACGGGAGTAAAGAGGAATTGAATGATTTGTGCCGAATCTGGCGCTGGAAGTTATCCCACTTTTTCACATGAGCTTTCCAAGAAGGATAGGATTAGAATCACCGCATATATGTATATAGTATAGTTCTCGTAAGAGGTCAGGATACCTTTGATTTTGTCATTATAAGTATCCATCATTTTCTTGCTTATCTTTTCCGTATTTTGGCAATTAAACATTTATCAAGTATATCTATTGGGATTACATTACAGGTAGAGTACTCCCTGAGGTTTCCACCAACATTCTTATGGATTAACTCGTTGAGAATTTTCAGTGTAGGGACCCATTCCGCAAATGACTTCCCTATCAAATTGAGTGAGGAAGAAAATCCCTATATGCTGCTCTTGTTAGAAAGTTGTCGTGTACAGTGTATATGGGTGCTCCATGATCAAGCATTAAGTCAATGACTTTCATTGCTATATGGGCCTTAGATGGATGAAGTTTACGAAGGTAGAGATTCTTCCTACGATCTCTCTTAGAAGAAGAGACTAAGAGAGTCACCCAACGCCTCCTTTTAATGGAGTTTCTCATAAATCCATATATTGATTGGTTACATTACCATAGAATCCTGTACCGTAGTCAAGAGATACCATAAAAAACAGGACTCTCACTAGCAGACACTATCCAACCTATATTGGGGATCAACTGCATCAAGCAATCCAAGCTCTCTAATTTCGTTTTCCAGAACTTCAAGCATATTTCTTTAAATACTGAAAGCATATTTATAATGAAGGAAGCTAGCTTTCTTTACTAGTGATGTAATGAGCGTAGCCAGCGATCTACAAGAACCTCTCGCTCATGAAAGTTTTGCCATAGATCTTTGGCATAAAGAGACCATTGAGGAGATCACGATTTCAGTGTGTACAAAGAATGAGAGATTCTCATCATTCTTCAGTTCAGCTTTCATTCACTCCCTCTTCAAGGATGAAAGAATAAACATCTTGGGGTTTGCCATCCGAAGAACGACTGAGATTCGTTCTCTTAGCCAGGGTTTCATCCAACAAAAAGTCACTTATGATCTGATATGCACTCGCAGAGGGGTCTTGGGTAATCCGTATGTTCTCAAATGAATTCCTATAACTATAAGAAGAAGCATTCCGGATAAGAACTAAAAGGGGTGTTTAGCACCACGAGCAAACTCAATCAAATTCTTCTTTTTAATCCATTTCATTTAACCAATGATTGATTAACCTCTCTCTTGGTAGGTGTCGAAAGACTTGTAATGGAACGCAATAGCACAATTAGCATTTTTGCGGAAATCTTTCTCCCCGCTGATTGCTAGATCACGATAATGAAAATCCAAGACATCACTGCGGTAGATTCGAACACGGAAGTACAGAAATGCTGGCAAATCAAACTGATAGCCATCGTAGGCTTTAGCCAGATAGAGCATCAATTCTTCAGTGCGAGCACGCTGTATGTTCTTACATAAAGTTTCTACCATTTTTGTAGAACTACTACAATTGTTAACAACATCATCCTTCAAGTATCAATCTCTAAGTAAGGTGGATACATATTTGCTATTCATTGAAGTTAGAATACTTGACATGAGTAAACCATTTTGCACAAAGTTTTCCCTATTATCCCTAATATACGGCAACCAATAATGATTTGAAAGAAAGGGCTGACTCTGCTGCTTGTTCAGAACTCTACACAAACCCTCGTAACTTAAATCACATCCAATATCCATATCAACTTAATGTCGCCGAAACTTCACAGACGGAAAGAAAGGATCAGATATATCACCTGTTATGGAACTTAAGTAACCCCATGCTAGATATGACAGACTTTTAGGGAGATGATCACCCGGTTGACACTCTAATGGTTTAGATACCATAGGAAGATTGAACTTGATCGGTAGTAATGAGATATCAACGTTCCTAACAGCGTAGAGATTAGACAGAATGAAATCAGAACCATTCCTTTTCATCAGCAGTTGAACATTATTCTCGCTCATCAAATCATTCAATAATTATATCAATTTCCTTTCCACTATGAATGAGACTAAGCTGGAACCGATAGGATACAATTTCGATCATTTTGTTTGGTTGAGATTTTCTATTTGAAATACTTGATGATCCTTCTACTGATATGATTCACTTTTGCAAATATCTTCTTCTTCATTTTGATTTAAGAACACAGAGTCAAACTCATTGTTCAACCTTTTTCTATTATTGCTTCAGGATCAGGATGTAATTTCTCTTTTCATGAGAGTTTCAACCATGAATTTAGTGGCATTGCGTTCCTTACCTTTTTGATATTCTTTTTGGAGGTATAATCTTGGGGGGTTCCCTGAAAGTCTTCAGTTGTCGTTACCCTGGATACAGAATTCCATTTTAGACTATAGCTCCCGAAGAGGTCCTGGTTAAACGAAACCGAGGACATACAGCAAGAGAACGACATAGAATAGAGCTCTATCCTGGGATGGGATTTCCCTGCCACTACCCAGCATCAAATGAATTAGATGTATCCCTCTAGCATACTGCTGATTAGTATGAAAAGGTGTTGGTTGAGTACTTTTAGCCGCTGCCCTGCATCAAATGTACTTTAGTATCCCTCTTGTCTAGTAACTAGAGACCGACATTGGTTATACCCAGGGGTTGGGGATCACTTGATACTCTATGTTGTATAACCTTTGTTCCCCTAAAGAAGGTGAGGAAGTTGGGAGTACTTTATACTCTATGTTGTATATCCTTTGACTCTAAAGGTGGACAAAAAGAGGGGTGTACCTTTTTTCTTTTGGATCTGCTACTCAACCTGTGTTCTGTTACAGCTTTGCCTAGTACTTCCAAAGCTTATACCTGTAGACTTTGAAGCCAATTGTCATCCAGCATCCCGCTCTCTTTTCTGATTCATATGCATCTCAAAATCGACCAAGCAAGGGTTAACGTTGTGTAGTAGGGAATGGAATAGAGTGGTAACGGCTAATAGCTGCTTATTCACTCAACCTTCTTTAAAGGGCTTCCCTTTTTTCATTTCCTTGTTTTATCTGTTAGGTTCCCCATATTACGAGCTGCTATCAAAAATCCTAAAATCCTAAAGTTGAAAGCCTTCTCCTTCATCTACACAATCTTCCCATGATCCAATTTCATCAGCCCAAGTCACTGAGAATTTTCCTTCGCGGGTCACTCGTTCCTAAAGACAAGCCCCGACTCAAATACCTTTGCCACCAAAATCTAGCCCAGCAAGGAAGTGATCCTGCATCCTTCAAGAATTCCAGGATCACTTCCTTGCTGGGTCAAGGAGCCTTGATCACAAATTCTCCCCAAAGTCAAGGAGTCGGAGTCCGGCCCTGTCAGAAGAGGACTCAGTCTCCTAACCAAGAGGTCTACGTCAGAATCGTCTGAAGCTAGCTCATTCCCTGAACATCGTAGGCTAGGAGAGTAGGTAGGAGTATTCCCCGCAATGACTACGCCCGATTCATCTCGACGTCCCTTCCGTCATAGAGAGAGTGGAAGAACAACTGACGGAAATTAGGGCAGCCTTGACCCAATGAGATTGACGCACAAAGGTCCTCCGTCGAGATTGCTGCCCCCAAAACCCAATGAAATGCAGTCTATCGGCCCCCGAAATTGGAATGGTATAAAAAAGAAGTTGGCTGCTCTGGAAGCACTGATAACTACCTCCACTCCTTTCCCTTCTGCACCTCCCGCTTTTTCGATTGAGATTCCAGCTGCACAAGCAAGAGCACCTCCACCAGCTCAGGCAGGTCCATCTACTTCCACCTAGTTTGTCACTAAGGAAGAATTTGATGAAAAACAGAGTTTCAAAACCCCAAAGAAAGAAGGAAGAATCCAGCCTTATCGCAGTCCATATATCCTCCACGTGTTCCTTATCTACCAGGGTACCAAATCCCACCATTTTCTATCTTTGATGGTAGAGGTTGCCCTAAAAGACACTGATCTCATTGCATTACCGCTTGTCGGGACACTACCACAAAATGGGTCTTTGCCATTGATTGAGACAATTTCTCCTTTCTGATATGAACCACGACCAAGGAATTTCCATACCTCAAGGTCCAATTACAAGGACGAGAGCCAAGAAGCTACAACAAACCTTATACAGTTATATTCAAGCTATGGTGAGCTCATCAAAGGAAATTCTAGAAGACGTTGGAGACCTCCCTTATATGTTATGCAAAATGGAGCTTCAAGACAGAGATGAATTAAATGCACTTTAAGTTGCATTTAATGAACTTCGCTGAATTTATCAAATAGTCCAAGGATGACTAATAAGCATATTTTATTATTTGCATTATTTAATTATAGTTTAACTATTTGTTGTCATATTTAAGCTAGTTTTAAATATAGAAGTTAAGGTTATATTGTAACCCACATAGGTTATTATATTCCACCATTAACTAGCCATTTTAATATGGAGGTTATGGGTATTTCTCATTTACTAGCCCATTTAATTTTGGAGTTATGTATCATATAGGTTAAGGTTTGTAAAGGCTATATAAAGCCTTCTTTTCTTTGATTAGACATCAGATTTTGGAATTAAGAATAGAATTTCTATTTTTAGCTTTGTTGAGAGCTAAACTTTCTTTGCAAATTCTTGTGTTTAGAACTTGCATGTAGAGTCATTCAAGTGGTATTTGATCAAACCTCTTGTGGAGTGATTTGAATCACGAGTTTTCTTTACTCTTGATCTTTATCATCAAGGTAATCCGTTCCATACTAACCTTGGGTTGATTTCCATATCACTTTCCTTTTCCTTGGTCCTGCCTACGAGTGGTATGACAATCTCAGGTCCAGGTCCATATCAAGCTGGAAAGAGATGCAAAGGGCTTAGGCAAGCACGGGTCAGCAGATTAAGAAAGCAAATCAAACTAAAATGTCTTCAAGCTCCCCCTTCGCCAAACAAAGGCTGATAAAAAGACCATCGAGTTTTTGGAAAGTGGTTGGTTCAGGCCAAACAAAGACCGTTCTTCTCCAAGAAAGAAGAAATCTCCTTTTTTCTTTTAGCATTCTCTTTGAAAAGGACTTGATTTTGATTCTTGGATGACTGACTGCAGCAATTGGAAAGAAAACGACTCTTTCTTATTCAGTTGGTTCCTATGATTTGTGCTAAAAAAAAAGAGATTTGTTTCCTTGTTTGATTTTGGGAAGAGAGAAAGAGGTCAGTTTTGGGGCGGGGGAATCATCCACCTTTTGCGGGATTAGTCCGGTCTTGACAAAGAGCAATTTTCATTGAAAGCGATTCCTTGTTCTTACGAATCCCCAGTTTCCACTAGTAAATCAAGAAGTTGGTCAGACTCTCTGGAGAAGAAAAGACTGTGACGGTCAGAAGAAAGAGCTCTTGCCTCCGATCGGGTCTTGGGCTAGTATTCTTTCATGAAATTCCATCTCTTGTTTGACGAGATCTTTGGGGTTGCTTCATTCTTTCCTTTCTCATCGAAACCGAAGCCATGCAAGAACCACTTTTTCTATTGTTATTTTGCAGGAGAAGAATTATGGTTAACCAGCCCTGAAGCGAAGGACGGGCATCAAAAGTCTTGGTTTCAGAAGCTGTAATCTTTATCTGCATCAATCAGCTCGCACAAAGACTCCTAAATCAATCCTGAGCCTTTTCTTCCACCTCTCCTTATAAGAGAAACTTGTTCAAAGATGACTCCTAGAGAATTACCAAAATAGAAGTGAGATTCTTTCTTTTCTATTTCTTCTCAAGAAGCAAATTCAGTCAATTCCTTGAGAGTTGCTTTACCGAGTGAAAGGAAAAGAGATTCTTTCTTATTGATTCGAATCGGAATTGATCGAGAGGAACGACTTTCCCATATTATGTTCTGCTGGCTATCTTATACAAATTTGACTCATCAAAACCAACCGCTTGGAATAATAAAGAAGTAAGTACACCGCGGTCTTGTCCTTCATCCGTGCTTCTTTCTGCGTCCTGATGTCATTTACTGTAATGTCTTCGATTTGCTCCGGTTCGGTGTAACCTTCCAAAACCACGTCCCATACATCTTGCACTCCGAGCAAGGCTTGCATCTGAATGCTCCAATTCTTGTAGTTCGACTTCACCAGACGTGGCAGCGGTACACCACCCAATGATATCTTTCTGGAACCCGCCATTGATTTTTGGCTCTGATACCACTTTGTTTGTTGGAGAAAGGTCAAATTTGGATGGAAAGGGGGCATAATTCTCTCAACACTCAAATCTGGCTTTTTGTAGAAAGAGATGTATTCTCTTCTGAAGTTGAATTGATTATCAAATCTTTACATAGGTGATCCTTATATAGGCCTTCTTTTGGAACATCCTCCATGGCCATTCATGTAACAAATCGGAAATAATGAATCTAGCTAATACATGTATCCACCAAATGAATCTAACTTCAAAATGTATCCAATGAACCTCCTTTTCCAAATCTCTCCATGTGCGCCCATTGCATTATCCCTTTATGAATTAACAAGGTGAACATCAAGTCTCACAAAGAAGAAGAGAAGATTCAGTCTAACAGCTGGTCTTGGGGATAAGAGTAGATTGATGAGTGATCCCCTATGAATTAGGGAAGGTAGGACATGATGAACCTTAACCTCTATTGGATGAAGCAACCATATATATAACTGACGATATTGATTTAGTAGCGAGACCCCTTACACTAGCCCGGGCATCATCGCTGTCTTAGGGCAAACAGTCTGTAGCCAAAACAGAGTAGAGATTCGGAGGGATGTGAAGAGAAATTCAGTCAATGACACCACATCAGACCGACCAGAAAGGGAAAAAGTAGCTACCATTTCACTTTTCCTTTACATGCTTTCCCCTGTAACCAACTCGGATTGAACTGTCAACAAGAAAGAGAGAGAGGGCGAAGTCAGGATGAGGGAGGAGAAGGAAGAAAGGGTGTCAGGGCCGAAAGAAAGAAAAAGTACCCAATAGAGAATAGAGACAATAGATCACGTAGTCCCCGGAGTCAAATACTGAACCTTAATATACCTCGGATTCATCCTTTTCCCTGATTAAATCATCCCAGACAGACGGAAAGAAATCAATCTGCCAGCCTTCCAGCTTAGAGGGAAAAGCACCGCACTATTGCATCATATGAATTTACACATTGATTTTTCGTTGGAGACCTCTTAGGCCCACTCCCCCCGGAAAACCGCCTGTTTAGCAATCGAGCTACGAGGGCTGTGTGCCTCTCACCACCCGTAGTATGTATAGAATAGGTAAAGGTATAGAATAGGTACAGCTAGCTTTTCAGAGCCATTCTAATAGGTACAGCATTTTCAGAGACATTATAATAGGTACAGCTTTTCCTCGGGAAGCACAAACACTCCCGTCAGAGGTAAAGGAGGGAATTGTGTAAACTCAAATATCGAATCATTGTCTGATATCAATCTTTAAACCTAACTCAGATATCTTTTCATTGATTGAGTTGAAGGCGAGTCGGTTTGGTATAGGGAGACTCTGGCTGGAATGGTTTATACATAAAGGTGTGGAGCACGACTCTTCTTGAAACCTAACTCGGTATCTTTCTCTCTTCCCTGACTGACCCGGAACCTAAGAAAGATTAACAAATAGAAAGTATAGCATTATCTTAATATATAACAGCAGTATAATACCTTACCTTATAAGATTCTGAACTTGAACATTAATATATAACAAAGATTCTGAACGGTAGTCTGGGTATCTTTCTCTATTCCCTGAGCTACTTCTCCGAAACCAGTATTACCTGACCTGAACCTATTTACCGAGAAAAAGAGGTGAAAGAGATAGAGATACTGAAGGAGAAGAAATTCATTAGTTGCTTTACAGGAAGGAGAGGAAATAAAAGAAGACGAAATGAGAGTGAAGACGAAAGACGAAAGAGGAATCAATGAGAGTGAACTGGAAGGAAAGATGAAACAAAAGAAGAAGAAATGAGAGTGAAATGGAAGGAAAGAAGAATCCATGAGAGTGAACTGGAAGGAAAGACTCTTCATTCTTTAACTTCTCTTGATCCTGAACCTTAGCAGCAGCGTCAATAAATTCTTTTCTATCTCCATGTAACTATCAAACATTAAAAGAGGTTTTTCCCTAAGGAAAGGTGCTGAAATCAAATTAAATTCTATCTCCATATAACTGTAAAACAGTAAAAGCTGTTTTCCCCTAAGGAAAGCGGCTGAAAGTTAAGAAATTCTATCTTTCCCATATTTTTGGGGATAAAATGGATGCTTTACCCTGATTTCCCTCGAGGACTCGACTGTAAACACTCAAAAAACTCGAATTCTCCTCTCTCTCTTATTTTTTTGGGGATAAAAGTGTATCTTTACTCTATTTTTTGGGATAAAATTGAGGTATTTAGGGCCGAGGTAATTAAGAAGTAGAAGGAAAGACTATCGAAGAATCAATTCGACTTAACTGTAAGTAAATCTGAAAGATTCCTTCTTGATCTTGATCTTCTCCTCAACTCTCTCTTCATTCTCCAGTCTTCACTCCTCTCGCTCCCCTGAAAATGGGTTGATCTATTGAATGAGATCCCGTAGACAGGGCTGGGTGGGAGGTATGAGTCTCGATCAGATGCAGGGAAGACCAAGCAATCCGTGCCTATCAATCATTCCATTGGTCTGTCAGGAAGCAGTAAAGAAAGAAGGGTCTTTTTCAATCACTTTGTTTGTAATGAAAAGCTAAATAAAGAGAAGGCGTGATATGAACCAAGAGACATCAATCATACAATATACTTCAATGAAGATGTGAAGAAAAGGTTGTCAAAATTATCAAAAAGATGTTTCAATTCATGCTACATTGAAGAAGAATGAAGTTTGATTGTTGTAAATTTTGGGTGGGTTACAATTTAGAGTAATTTAGAGTTATTGTATTTTAAGACTTGTTATTTAATTTCGGTTACATTTAAATAATGGCTAATTATGGCTATAAAGTAGGAATGTTACAACTTTTGGAATACCTTTAGTAGTTTCATTTTTTAGGCTATATAAAGCCATGTATGTTGTATTTGTAAGGTAGACTTGGAAAATTTATTAAAAGGAGCATTTGTGCTTTTCTTTAGCCAATGGCTAAGTTTCTTTGCAATTCTATGTAGTTTAGGTTGCATGTAGAATCATTCAAGCTCGACATGATCAATCTTGCTTGTGGAGTGATTCGAATCTCAAACAAGTGTTTGAGATATTCGATCAACAAGAATCATTAAAGCTAGACATGATCGATCTTGCTTCTGGAGTGATTCGAATCTCAAACAAAGTGTTCTTGGCTTGAGATATTCGATCTACAAGGTAATCCGAATCTTATTCCCCTTGTAGTTGATTCCCTTATCATATCAAGGCGGCTACAAATAGTCCAATTTTGGATAAGCCGAAATTAGTAGGAAATGAATTAGACTCACTAGTGTCCGTCCGGCAGGCAATTTCCGTGCAACTATGCTTTCTTTAGTCACTGCTATGCCAGCAATAGGGAATCCATCCTTATAAAAACGTAACTCCCCCATTCGATATGTGAAACGGGAATGCAAGTTGCGTGATAGTTTGATTCCCTACAAATGATCAGTCTCCGTCTCCAAGCTTGACCCCTCCCATCCCACGGGGCGACTGGTTGGGTAAAGAACTTCAATAATAGGAGTCTCGCCACAGCCTATTCTATTTCGAAATAGGGATAAAAGATTTTATTGAGTTCTATATAGCCTTTCAAACGTCTACTGCACTCACGCCTTTGGGTTCCTATTCGAAACTGAACTTCTTCTTCTTTCATACACACTTACAACTCGGCTTCGCTCCTATTAATGCACTTCTCTCCGCTCCGGAACCTCGCTCTACAACTATCAATCTGCTGCGCTCCTTAGCTTTTGTTTATTCTCCTTCACCTCTACAACTAGGCTTGGATTACAATGATGTTCGTGTGCTTTTAGCTCATTCACCTTTGACAGCATTACCTGAGTGTAACCTTATACTTGATTATCTTCCCTTATTGAACGAGGGTTGAACTATCTAATTTCTTTGTTGAGGCTTTAGTCCGTTCTTTTTCTTTTTCTTCTTTTGAGTCAGGATATATGCTATACACATTCAAATCTAATGGACTGATTGAACTGTAAACAAGGTCTCTTTTCTTTCCTGTCCCTGGAGTTTAGAGTGGAGCATATGAAAGACTGATTGAACTCGGTAAAGCAGCTTCGCTCAATCACTTGTCCTTTCCAGTCGAGCTTCGGAACAGGAATGAAAGACGAAAGAGAAATTATCCTGAACAGTAAACAAAGCCGAAAGAGGAAAGAGAGTTTACTGTCTTTGAATAAATGAAGGAGTTAGTTAGCTGCTTTGAAAGCCGAAACAAGAAGGGAGACTCCTGATTCATTAGACTGCTCCTCCTTAACTACTCAAATGAAACATTCATTCTTCGGACCATTTCTTATTAAGTGGATGTTTTCCCGGGATTTTAGTCTATTTTGGAGGTAATTCCATTGGAAGGAAAGAGACTGAACTCCGTAACCTATCCCACTAATAGCCTTTACTGTTCAAGAATCAATGAATTAGCAGCCAAGACTCAAGAAAGACAAGATCAATATTCCTTTACAGTAAGAAAAGAAGAAGAAACGGAAAACCGGAACCCATCCTTATCTTGAACCTGAACCTCCTTTTCCTTGACAGTCTAGTAAATGAATTCAATCCTGAACGGAACCTTCACTGGAACCTGACGAGACAGAACTCCTACCGATATGACCTTCCCTTCACCTTGTGACTCTATTCTATTCCCTTCCCCCTGAACAGTAAACAAAAGATTGAACCTCAAACCTGAGCTGAAACCTTTACAGACAGAATGAATTGATTGAAGAGAAGAAGAAAATGAAAGATTGATTGAAGAAGGTAAATAAATAGAGGAAGACTAAAGAAGAAGAAAGAAGCATTCTCCTGAACCTCACCCCTTATACAATTCTCAATCATAATAATAAAGAGAAAGGGGAAAGAAATGCAAGAAAGATCAGCTCCGGAACCGTCACCTCTATTCCCTTCCTGTAGGTCTGTTCGTTCACTCCTTCACCTTTTTACACGAGGTAAATGTAAATAGGTTGGTTGGTTCATGAAGTAGCTCTTTGATTGAACTCGGTAATCAGGCAGTCAAGCCTAAACGAAAGAGTCATGAGACAGAACTACTTGTTCCCTTATCGTTATTGTTTCACTATTCTTTATATATAGAAGAAGAGGTAAACTCTTTCTGGTTGCTCCTTCTCTCCTTCCCTTCTTGACTCACCCTAGTAAAGCATATTCAGTAGCTCTGCTCTTTCACCTATTTCTTCTTGAACTGTAAACTAAGACTAAAGATGAATGTGAACTCCTTTTCCTTCTTTGACTCTGTCTTCGTCTTCTTTGCCTCTCCTGTAAAGCTGCTAAGGATTGGCTGAATGGACTCTCCATTCACCCATTATAGTATATTGGCCTCAGAATTCTATTGCCTTTGACGAAACTCCTTATGACTGAGAGTGAACTGTTAGACTCAACTCAAGATTAATCAGAGGAAAGAAAAGAGATAATTCAACCGGACACCTTCCTTCTTTTACTCATTCCCCGGAACCTGATTGAACAAGCAAGGGAAAGCTATTTTACGGTCTCGTTGCTTCGCTCCTACACTTGAACCGGAACCTGAGACTCTATTACCTGATTGTGTGTGATTGAAGAGGGTAAAGAGGACGACTATTTATTCTTCTTTTCCGATATGACCTTACCTTCACTTTCCAGTCTCGTAAATTCATTCAATCCTGAACCTTCACCAACAATTCTATTTCGATCGAACCCCCTTTCTCTAATAAGTAGGTAGGAGATCTTCGTAAACATGTTAAAGGGCTAATCTTATCCCCACAAAAGTGAGATGAGGGTACTCTACTCGTTTGAACTCTACTACATGTGAGGCCTTCTCTCTTTCTTCTGATCGTCAGTCTTTTCTTCTTTATCAGGAAGAGATTGCAGCAAGATCAAATATGACAAAGAAGAATGCAGCTAAACCGTCCAATCCAACATCTCTACCTACTGCCTTTTTTCTTCTTTCATGAGGATCAAAGGGAAAGGGCATTGATGCTTTCATCCTCAGAATAGCACAAAAAAGAGTCCCCTTCTTTCTTGGTATCCATAGGAATCACCGAGAGAAGAAACCCAAAGGTTTGGAATTGCCACCAATCAACAATGTGAACTGTTGAGCCCTGTCCGTTAGAGGAAGAGAAACCAACACGCATTCAATCTTTTAATTACTTGGAGAGGTAAATTGGGGAAGAAGAGGACTTGGCGGCCTAATCGGCGAGTACCCGATTCACACCCGGATCATTTTCATTGCATCTCTGTACTCAATGCAAACCGTTATCCGTCTACCACTGGTCAAATCAATCCCCCTTTCAACAAAGAATATTAACAGAAGCCAAAGATACTCGCTTATATACCTAGATCCGATTGATGTCAACAAGCGAAGGGTCAAACTGTTATCAAATTCCACAGCGATGAATGAATCCCATCTAAGGACAGTTCTGGTAGACCCATATACATACCCGGGAAAGAATCCGCATTAGAGGTGATTATCAAGGCAATCCCATCTACAGAAGGACACAGTGAGTGGGGAAGATAGTTTTGAGAAGGAAAAAGGGCATGAGAAAGATGTGGTGGAGTTCGTCAAGAAAGCGAATAGGGTAGACATAAAAAAGCTCTACCCACGCCTGAAGCAGAGGAAGAAGAAGAAGAGAGGGACTGATTGAGTGAGACTAATGGCTTGATGAAGTAAGCATCACCAGGGTGACATTCTTTGCAGGCAAGAAAGGTGTACAAAGCGTGGGAATAATGAAGATGACAAAGAAAAGGAAATGGCTTCGGAGAAGAGTCAAACAGCAGGAGAATGCATTATAGAGTCACAAATGGGAAAGATCACTGGGTGGAGACTACGAATTAGACAAAGAGAGCTCCTTCGGCTGAGAAATTTGTAGAAGATCAAGAGTCAATAGATTTGATCTTTGATTGGGTCAATCTTCTTTCTCTTGGAAGTTTTACAGCTTGTTTCCATATGGCCTCCTCGTTTTGAGACATTATCACTTTGGAGTGGTTTATCCATGTACACCCCTAGGCTCTGCTCTCGCTTGCTTTCATGTACACGTCTTACCTCTTCCCTATAACCCATGACATACATACCCGGCTTTCTATGCCATGCTTCCTCCAATACTGGAACAGGGCCTTTCCTTGACTTTAAGCTTAGGCTGACCTGCTTCTGTAGCTGTCCTTCCTTTCCTCATTGCCACTGGACTCGTGCAAAAACCTAGATTTTCGAACCTTTCTTTCCCACCCCATTCAATGGAGGGCTGTAACTGAAGCAAGCACTTGGCTTTAGAGCCCTATCACATCAAGGAGAAGAAAGACTGAATGTGTGAGTGGGTCGGAACTCCCTGTCTGTCATCTGCGATCAATGCACTCAATTTATCTTGATTTGGGCAGTCACGGGCTCTTCTCTTTGAGGTCCTCCACAAATGAAACAACCGCAACCCCCTCCCTCTTCTTTGTTAGGTTTACCATGCTTGTTCCCAGCTCTTTGGTATGGTAGCATGTTCTTCCCCTTTCTTTTTTTTTGCTCTCTACTCCCCCCGTCTTGTTGCCTCGAAGAGGTTTCCCCTTTGTTTGTGCGAGTAGGTTTTTCCATGTCATCTACCATTCTTTCTGCAGCAATGATCGCTTCAGCCAAATCCGGTCCATTTTGCCAACGAAGTTCTTGTCTAGCCCAAGGATGAAGACCGTTCGGTAAGAAAGCCTTCCTTCCTTCCCCCTGATTTAAGGCTTTAAGGCTGCAAACACTGAACTCTCTTTTCCCTCTTCTTCAGGCACTAGTCTCCGCCTCAACCGATCTCCGACAACTCAACCTCGACTCCTGAATGCTGGCTTAAGGAAGCAAGGAGCCTCGCAGAACACAGTAAGATAAATAATGCGACAGATAGCTAGACATACAAGAGGAAAACTAAACTAAGAATAAGAAGATGGATAGACAGTTGGTGAGAAGAGATCACTACTACTCTACGCTGCTATACAGACCACAAGAACAACAGCTACTGCGCTAGGCTCATTCCTAATCGATTTGTACCATACCAAGATGCAAGGAAGATGTATAGCTGATTGACTTAGAATACCAAAAGAGAGAAGAAGGATCTGAAAAGCTTTTAGTGGAGTAGGTAAGACGAAATCGAAAACCTGAACCTGAACCGGAACCTCTTTACAGTTCAAGAATAAATGAATTAGGAAGGAAAGAAGAAAGAGAAAACCTTAAACCTTTGACTGATGGAACAAGGGAAAGACTATTCTTGATCTGATCCTTCCCATTAACCTATTTATGAATGAACAGTAAACTTATGAACCTGATTTCACTCCTTTCCTTTACAGTCTCAGGGTTTCGCTCATTCGCCGGTCTCAAAATTCCATTGCCTTAGCTGCTTTGAAGACTGAACCAAGACAAGAAAGAGTTGTAAGTGTGTGTTTGAATAAATTCAGGGAGAAGCAAATGAAGGAATAATTCTCCTGACCCTACTACTTTACCTTTACAGTTGAGTAAATCAATTAAAGCTCCTTTCTTTACAGTTCAAGAAAGAGTCAATTCATTAGCTACAGATTAGTTCATCATTCTATCAAAGAGTGAAACCTGAACCTGAACCGTGGTGGTGCTCTTCTACAGCTTCTTCGATAACAGCTCCATTTCCTCTTCGGTCTCTTATCTTTGTCCTCTCCCTCTTTATTGACTCATTCACCTTTCTTTGACGGATTTCTCTCGGTAATATGGAATAGATGTTTTCATCCCTGGATTGATTGAAGAAAGATTCATTCTACTCAATAACTTTAGATTCTTTAACTGTAAAGAAAGACTCAAGAACCGGCGGGGAACCTACCTATTGATTCTTTGACTGATTTCACTCTATCTTGAACAAGGGAAAGCCGAAAAAGTATATTCTTGATCCTTATGAGTTATCCTGAACTACTTTGACTACTTAACTGACTCATTCAGCTTTTCCGATAGTACCTGACTGACCTGATTTCCCTCGGGTTTCACTATTCTTTCAGGAGGTAAGGTAAGTAAAGCATATGGAGTTGAAGTAACTCTTTGATTGAATGAAGAAGGTAATGCAGCAGAAGTCAAGCCGAAAGAGAGTGAACCGATCCTACTAATAGCCTTTGACAATGAAAGAATAGATTCATTCAACCCTGACCCGGAAGGAAAGACTGAGGATTCTCTTATCTTTTAATTCGACTGAGCCTTTGTTTGACGATATTCCCTATTTCTTCTTTCCATTCCACTCAAAGACAAGGGAAAGCATATGAAATTCATTGCCTGAACTATACTAATTCATTTACTGATTCTCCATGAATTGTAAAAGATCCATACTCTCGATTGATTAATAAAACAGAACTACTCTGAACGAACTCTAAAGCAGCTGAGCTCCGTAACCGGTCCGGATTCCCTTCCCTGAACCAGGTGGAGTAGTAAGTAAAGGAATGAAATGAAAGAGAAATCCCCTTCTTATTCGTTCTCCTTCTCCTTCTCCTATTTAGCTGGTTATTGATTCAATCCGTAACCTCTACCTATTGATTCTGATTCTTTATGAGTCAGGTTTAAGTAAGTCAAGACGAAAGCGAAACCCAGGCCGATTCTTCTTTCAGAAGGTAAAGCTATTTGTTTGAAGAACCTGAACCGTAACCTGATTGAACTCGGTCTGTTGTTCTCTTTACTCCTTCCCCTGCATTGGCCTTCAAAGACTAATCACCTCTCCCTGAACTATAAAGCCGAAAGATGAATGGGACAGAACTGAATCACTTGTACCTGAACTCTTTTCCTCTCCTGTAAAGACTAAACCTCAACCCTCTCCCTTCAGTCTCGCGTCTTCGACCCTTTCTTTGCCTTCAAAGACTCCTTCCCTTCTATTCCCTGAATTCAGTGATTGTGAGTTATTCACCAAACACTATTCAATTCAAACACTCTTTCTTCGCTCCTTCACCTTTACAGTTACAGTCGGTAAAAGAAGAAAGATTAATTCTATTCCCTGAACCTCGTACAACTATCAGCTTCTCTCTGTAACCTATTTGATTCAAAGACTGATCAAGATCCTTATTCATCAAGTCAAGCATAAACTCCTTATTCATTCCCCTAAACTCCTACACCTATTTATATTATTTAACTGTAAGTAACCTCATGAACTACTGAACGAACTCTTCTCGTCTCGCTGCTTGCTTGCTTCGCCCCTTCCCGTTCACCTTCAAGCACTCTGTCTTTGTCTTCTGACTTTGACTCCTACACCTATCCTAAACCTGACCCTCCTTTCTTTTCCTTTCCGGTCTCTTTCTTTTCTGTTCTCTTTCCTTCACCTATTTGTTATTCTTTAACTTCTGAAAGACTCGGTAAATGGGTTCATTCATCTTCTGTCCTGGCCTGTCCTTTACTTAGGGTCTCGAATCAACAAATCCTTAGCTGGGATGGAACAAGGTAAAAGAGGAAACCTGAACCTCTACTCCTTCACCTATCGGCTTCTTTCTGTTCTCCTTCACTATTCAAAGACAAAGACTCGGCCGCTAATTCATTCATTCATTTACTCATTCTCTCTTCACTGGCAAAGAGGAATTTGTCGAGAGTAACCCAAAGGCATAAATGGATAGCTTCCTTCTCGGTCGGGGAATGGAGTCGTCAAGCAGCTAATGAATGGACTCTCCAGCAAGGGTTCTTCAAAAAGCTATTTTCCTCTCTCTCCTGTAAAGACAAAAGCAAGAAAGATTAATTCGACTGAACTACTGAACCTATCCGAGTTTAGTTTACAGTTCAAGAAAGAAGGGCAAGATGAATGAGACGGACCAGGAAGTCAAGACGGGATAGGAAAGACTATCGATTCTTGATCCTGACTCTATTTATTCTTTGTAAAGCAGCTAATTCATTGATTCTAGAACTGTAAAAGAAGATGAGAGTCAGTCATAATAAGAATAGAATGTACTTTGTCTCGTCAAAGACTCGGTAAATAGGATAGGCTGGCTGAGATTCCCTCATTCCCTTCTTTCTGTTCTCCTTCACTATTCAAAGACTCGGGGTAAAGCATATTCTTTCTTTCTTTCTTTCTTTCTTTCTCCTTTTATTCTTTAACAGTAACCTGGGTAAACTCCTGTCCCTGATTTCACTCTGTCTTCGTGTTCTGACTTCGACTCTCTCTTGCTTTCACGAACTGTAAACAAGGCATGAAGGATGGAAGAGAATGTAGCTTCTTCCTTTTCTTTCCCTTTTCCTCCTTATTTTTAACAGTAACCTCAGTTGCTTCTTTTCCTATTTATTCCTTCAAAGACTCGGTAAATGGATGATCGATCCTAGACTGAACCAGAACCGTAACCCCTTTACTGTGAAAGAAGATGAATTAGATTAGCTGCAAATGAAAGACGAAAGAAATGAAAGAAAGAGAGGTTCATCTGACCTTGAACCTAGTTAGAAACTCTGACTCCGAGTTTATGGGATGGAACTGTAAAAGAGAAATAGGAAAGATTCATTCGACTGAACAGTAGAGTCGAGCTCCTTACCTTACTCCTATCGGTCTTCGCTGCTTCTCTCCTCTCACTACTTCCTCATTCACCTTTTCTTTGACTCTAATTCCCTCCAGATTGAACAAAGAAGGTAAAGCTCAATCACCTATTTATGAAGGAATTGATCTTGATCCTGAAACTGAAAGGCAAGCCGAAACAAGAAAGAGACTGAACTCAATCACTACTTCCCCTATTTATTGTAAAGCATATGAAATCCTTCTTTCACTGCTTGCTTTCACTCCTGCTCCTTCTCCTGCTCAATCACTACTTCACGCTGGACTATCCGAGTTTACAGTCTTTGTTTGAAGGGAGACAGACTCTCGATGAATGAGACGGATGGAACTCTTGAACAAGGTAAAGTAAAGAACCTGACTTGAACTTTCCTATTTCTTCTTTATTTTCAAATGAAAGATTAACGATCCTTGCACCGTAACCGGAACCTATTTCTTCTTTCACATTGTTCACCTCCCTCTATTTTTTAGGCCATTTATTGAACTCGGGTTTCACTAGGTAAGCTGGATGAGACGGATTTCACTCAAACACAGTAAACTCGTTAACCTCTCTCTATTTCTTCTTTCATTTCACTCTTGGATTCGGAGGCCGGTAAAGCAGCTAATTCATGGACTCTGCCTGATTTCACTCGGTAAATAGGTGTTAGCATCTTCCCTCCTGGCCTGGACTTGACGTAGCTTACGGTCGAGTTGCTCTGCTCCTTGCCCTGCCCTATTTCTATTTATTCAAACACAGACAGTAACCAAAGAATCCTTATTAATTAGAGCATATGCAATCCTTTTCCTTCTTTCACTTGGGTTGTTTGAACTATTTTATGGTCTCTTCTCTTTTCTTGACTCGGTAAAGCTAGAAGAAGAACGAACCTTTACAGTGGAGCTGCGGAATAGTGTTTAGAATCAATCCTTCTTTCACTCCTTGCCCCTTTTCTTTCCGATATGACCTTGCCTTAACCTCAGAATCTTAGCTGTTCTCTTTCTCCTTATTCTTTGATAGTGAGTTTTTCTTTGGATTCTCCTGGCCGATTCTTCTTTCATGAGGTAAAGCTTCCTAGACGGAGTAGGTTGCGTAAATGTAAATGAACCTGATTGAACCTATTATATGGATTCTTTCTCGTTCACCTGAAAGTGTTTAAAGACTCAACAAGAATGATGGATGAATTATCCCTCTACAACTCTCAGTCTGGCTGCTTCGCTCAATCACCTATCTTTTCCAGTCTTTGAAGGGAGAGAAAAGAAAGAGACTTAACTACTAAACCTTACAGAGTATTACCGATTGAACAGTGAACTCCTGAGACTATTTAGCGAGTGAAAGAAAAGAAAGAGATAGTTCAACCTAAACCAAACAAAGACGATATTCCCTCCCCTGAACCTTAGCTTAGACGATATTCCCTTCCCTTATTCAAAGAATGAATTCAAGATGAGACTGAGACTGTTACAGTGGGTAAAGAAAGGGGTTGGTTCATTCAGTAGCTCTTTGATTGAACTCACTCTTTTACTCCCCTAACAGTAAATAAACAAGGGAAAAAGGGATTTGCTCTTGAACCTGCCCCTGCCTCTATAACCGGAACCTTTACAGAATGAAGAAGAAGAGAAGCGACTAAACCTGATTGAACAAGGTAAAGCATATTCCTTCTTTCAGGAAGTAAATAAGCTGGCTTGCCTTCTCTCCTTTTCCTGACCCTGAACCTATTTACCTTATGAATGACGGAACCTGATTGAACGAGCTTACAGTGAAAGAAAGAAGGAAATGGAATTAATTACCGACGGGGGAATGGAAAGTCAAGACGAAAGAAGAATGAGACAGAACTCCGGCTCAATCACCTATCGGTTTCATTGCTTCGCTCCTGCTCCTATTTATTCTTTCATTCAATCCGGAACTGGAGAGTACAGAAAAGAGATAGTGAAACTGGAACCTGAACCTCTCTCTATATTACCAGAAGTGATTGTGAGTTATTCTTGAACTGTAGTAAAGAAAGCATATTCAATGAATGAGAGTTGGAAGTCACGACAAAACCAGAATGAGAAAGAACTCCGGAACCTTCCATGGCCTATCCCGCTCTTCCCAGTAAACGAAGAGAAAGAAAGGGAAGCGACTGAACGGGAACCTATTTCTTTTCTTTGTCTTCTTATTCTGTTCCTATGTATTCAATCCTCTGAACCTTTAATTTAATGCTGAGTTCAAAGAGAGGTAAAGCTTATTCGCGTATCGGTGTCTCATTGCTCCGCTCCAAAACCCGAACTTGCTGATTGAACTGTAAACGAGGTAAACTCAGAAACCTGATGGTGGAACTCTTTTACTACTCCTGATATGAACCAAGAGACATCAATCATACAATATGCTTCAATGAAGATGTGAAGAAAAGGTTGTCAAAATTATCAAAAGATGTTTCAATTCATGCTACATTGAAGAAGAATAAAGTTTGATTGTTGTAAATTTTGGGTGGATTATAATTTAGAGTAATTTAGAGTTATTGTATTTTAAGACTTTTTATTTAATTTCGGTTACATTTACATAATGACTAATTATGGCCATAAAGTGTGAATGTTACAACTTTTGAAATGCCTTTAATAGTTTTATTTTGAGGCTATATAAAGCCATGTATGTTGTATTTGTAAGGTAGACTTGGAAAATATAGTAAAAGGAGCATTTGTGCTTTTTCTTAGCCAATGGCTGAGTTTGTTTGCAATTCTATGTAGTTTAGATTGCATGTAGAATCATTCAAGCTCGACATGATCAATCTTGCTTATGGAGTAATTCGAATCTCAAACAAGTGTTTGAGATATTTGATCAACAAGAATCATTGAAGCTAGACATGATCGATCTTGCTTCTGGAGTGATTCGAATCTCAAACAAAGTGTTCTTGGCTTGAGATATTCGATCTACAAGGTAATCCGAATCTTATTCCCCTTGTAGTTGATTCCTTTTCTTATCAACTCCCCCTTGCCTGTAAGACTCATTCGACAGAACAGGAAGAAGAAGACAAGATGAATCAGATATTCTATTACAGTCGAGTAAATAAATGAATTCAATCCTGAACCTTATGAATCAAGGAAAGACGAAACGAAAGATGCATTCTCCTTCACTCTGGCCGGAACTTCTTTCTCCTGCCCTTGGACCGAAAGTCAAGCCTCAAGCAAGATAAGAGTTATTCAATCCTGAACTTGAGAGTAAATGAATGAATCAGAGAATGAATTGATTGAAAGAGAAGTTACTGAATTACCGGGGAGTCAATGAGATTAGCTACTGAACCGGAACGAACTAGAGTCGATATTCCCCTTTGTTATTATCTGATTGAACTGTAAACAAGGTGTGTCTCGAATCTTTTCTTTCCTTCTCACCTTTAAAGACTGGGTAAAGCATATTCTTTCTCCTGTCCCTATTTCTTCTTTAGAAGACTGTAAACTAAGAGCAATACTCCTTCCTTATTCGTTAGAGTGAACTGTAAGACTGAACCTCAACCCGGAACCGGAACCCAATCTTCTGAACCTGTCCCTATTTCTTCGTTTTCTTCTCTTTCTCCTTAATGCGAGTGAGTTATTCTTTCACAGTAAACAAGGGAAGGAAAGCCGCTAATTCATTTCCTCTCGCTGATTGACTAAGGTAAATGGGTTTAGTAGCTCTTTTTCTTGAACTGAGTGGGTCTGTTCTCTTTTCTTTCCCTTATTGACCAAGGTAACTGGGTGTTTTCTTTAACTGATCTTTCTCCTCTCCCTCTGGGTCTTCATGGCTTCGATCATTCGCTTTTACTCTGTCTCAGAATTCCATTCCCTCTCGCAGCTACTTACGCATTCACCTTTTCCTGATTGAACAAGGGAAAGCATGAATTTACTGTCCCTGTCCCAGATTGAACTGTAAAAGAAGAAGAAGAAACCTCAACCCCTCACCTCTACAACTCGGTTTCACAAGTCAAGACTCAAGAGAAAGCTAGCTACTGTCCTTTTACTCATGAACCTCTCCAACTCTGTCTCATTCATTGCATGCATTGCTTCGCTGCTTCTTTCATTCACCTTTTCCTTCTTTAACTGATCTTGATCTTTCAACTGAAAGTCAAGACTGAACTCAAGATGAGAGAGAGTTTGTTTCCGAACTGAACTACTTAACCGATAGAGAATGAAATTAGGGAAAGAAAAGACAAAGACAAAGACTCAACTCCTTATTCTTTTTCCTGTAAGTACCATTTATTTGGTAATTCTATCCTCTCCCTATTTTTTGGGATAAAAGAGTCCATTTTCCCTGATGGAGCTGTAAGAAAAGAGGAAGAACCCTCAACCCTCTCCCTTTTCTTTTCTCGTCGAGCGTCTTCGGCCCTCTCCTTTACAGTCGAGTAGCTTCTCCCCTTCACCTCTACAACTCGGTTTCATGTCTGAGACTCTTTTCCTATCCTTTCTAGTTCTAGAAGAAAGGGAAAGAAAGCTTAATTCAAGAGTTAGTAGAGTTTACCTTTCTCAAAGAAACGACTAATCTATCTGGCTGTAAGAAAAGAGGAAGAACCCGAAAGCTAGCTACTGAACCTGAACCTCTATGTACCTGACCGTAACCTGATTGAACTACTGAGCCGGTGGAACCTTCTTACTTACTTACTCATGAACCTCTCTCTCTATTTATTCTATCTGTCATTGAACTCAACTACAAGGGAAAGCATATGAAATTCATTGCCTGTCCCTGAACTGTACTAATGAATTTAGTCTCCCTGAACCTTTAATGAGACTTCCTTCACTTTTGACGCCCTATTAAAGAGGTCATTGAACTGAACTAGGGAAAGTAGCTGGATGAGAAAGTGTTGAAAGACTCCTTATGCATTCCCCCTCTACTGAGCTAACTTATTTCTTCTTGATCCTGAAACTTCAAATCAAGACTCAACAAATGAAAGATCAGCTCATTCACCTTCCCCCTCACCTCGTAAACAAGTTTCATTGCCTGCCCCGCTATTACCTGTCAGTTATGGTTCTTTCCCTTGAAAGACAGTAAAAAAAGACTGAAGAGTTGTAGAACTTCCCTCCTCTCCCTATGTATGGATCTGTCTCATAATTCCTTCTCCTCTTCCTATTTATTCACTGTAAATACTGAACTCAAGATGAATGAGAGATAGTTGTAGAACTTCCCTCCTCCACCTATTTATTTATTCTTGAAGGAGGTAAAGCATATGAAATCAATCTTTTCCCTATTTCTTCTGGAACGGTAAACAAGGATCGGTCTCACAACTTCGCCCCTGCCCCTTTCTTTCTTGCTTGAACTGCTCTTGATCCTTCCCTTAGTTTATTCAATCAAACACGAGGTAAATAGGTTCAATAGCTAATTCATGGACTCTCTCTTCACCTTCAAAGACAGTAAACAAGGTCGCTTGGCTCCTCTTTATTCTTGAACAAGGTAAACAGGAAGGAGGATGATTCAAACACTCTTTTACTCTTGAGGTAAACGAAATCACTACTGAACTCACCTTCTTTCACTCAGTCTCCTGTAAGAAAGAATCATTCTGGACTCTCTCTGTCATTCTCGCAATTCATTCCATGCCCTCTCCCTGTCGTTCTCGCAATTCCATTTCCTGAACCAGATTTCACTCCTCTCCCTTTGGTCGAGCAATTTCACTCCTCTCCCTCTTTCTTGGTCTCACCACTTCTTCGCTCCTTAGCAGCCAGACTCAACTCAAGCCAAAACAAGAGTCCATTCATTAGCAGCTTAACAGTAACAGCTCCGGAACAGGAACTCAAGCAAGATGAATGAGAGAGATTGAACTAGATCTCGTGGCTTCTTCCCTCTTCTCGTCGAGCTGCTTTCTTGCTTTCACTCTTTTACTCAACAGTAAACAAATTCAATGAAAGGATATGTTCGCTTCGCTCCCGAACTATTCTTGTGAGTTATTTAAACACTCTTCAACAAGGGAAATAGAGGTACTAGATGAGAAGAGGGTCTTTCTCCTTTTCCTTCTTTCTCGGTAAAGAAATGATAGCGCCTACAATGCTGGAATTTGAAAAGCTAGAGGTTCTTCAAGAATCCTTGCAAAATGCTCACAGAGAAAGCTAACTTAACGGATTGATTCCAACCAAGAGTTGGTTAGAAGATGAATGACTCTTAGATCAAACTTGGAATCTATGATGGTCACTCTTAGATACTAAGACAATTCACTCCAGAATTAGCTTGATCAAAACTAATTCAATGAATCAGTTTAAACATCAAACCTAAAGCAAGGTTTGAAAAAGAATAACACCAAAAGGGTATCAAGAAAACACAAAGATTTTTTCTGTATTCAACCAAAATCTCCCAAACATGAATATTACATGCCTTTAAATAGGCCGAAAAGATAACCCTAACAAAATAAAGTTCAGCCACCAACAACTAATAAATGCTATTAAATACAAATTGAAGAATATAAGGCAATTCATACAAACTATTAATAAATGCTATTAAATATACATTGAAGCAAATAAGGCATTAATAAATTTCCTTAATTGGTAATTCAACTACCAAAGGCAAGTCTTCTAATTACTTTCCAATATCAGCCATTCCATTATATTCTTGATTTGATATGCTAATGTTATAAAGATTTTTGGGCTCAAAAGTCTTTGTTTCAACCGGTACACTAGCTAGCTTTGGAAGATGCAATGTATAAGCCTCTTGAATCTTCTTCACCTTGCTTCTTATAATCGATCCTTCGGGTACATGCACGTGATCAGTTGTTGGATTCATATCAAGAAAGCCGAAACGATGAAGACGACTGATCCTATTTCGTTCACTCTTTTACTCTCTTGTCAAATACTCAAACAAGACAAGATGAAGAAAGAGAAGCTCATGAACAGGAAGTCAATCTTTCACTCTCCCAATCTCTTACTGTCTTTGAATAAAGGGAGACTCAACTCCTTCTGAATTAGACTGATCCTACTTGACTTCTTTCACTCTGTAAACTCATGAACTACTCTCCCTATCCTTTATTCCTTGGCTTCGCTCATGAACCTCTAGAACTCGGTCTCACCCATTGCCTTCGGCTCTAAACTGGTTGGTTCTTGATCCGTCACCTATTTATTCACTGTAAACTAAGAATAAGAAAATGAAAGAGAAGCTCATTCACCTTAAACGATATTACCTGACCCGGAACAAATAAGGGAGACAAGACAAAGACTCCTTCCCCTACTTCTTGAACTCGTTCTCGCTATTCCATTGCCTCTCCCTCGCTGTTAAACTACTTAACTCCTTCCTATTAATGAGAAATCAATCACCCGTCGGTAAAGCTGCTTCGCTCATGAACCGGAACAAAACAAAACCATGAGAGTCAATTCAATCCGGAACCTGAACCGGAACCGCTTGTATTCCCTGAGCTACTGAACCGTAAGGGAAGTCAATCCTCAACTCTCGATTCCTTCTCCTAAACCTCGTAAACAGCATATTCCACTGTCTGGTTAACCCCATGTTCTAGTTTTCTTTTAAAAGAAGTTAAGACGAAAGAGTCATTCGAGTTCAGACTCAACACCTCCTGATCCCATCCTATTTCATCAGACTCAACCTCCTTCACCTATTTCTCATTAGACTGAGCTTCCTGATCCTATTTATTCGTTAGACTGACCAAAAGAAAGACTCAAGCAAGAGAAGATGAATGAGAAGCGACTGCCCCTGTCGGTAAAGCTATTCCATTGCCTTCCCCTCGGGCTCCTATGTTATTCCTTCAAACATGAACAGTAAACAAAGACTCAACGATGAATTCTCTGGGGAACCTCTATCCCCTTCACTTTACGGGAGAGGAAAGAAAAGAGATAGTGAAACCGTAACCTTTGCCGCTATTCTAGGATTAAACTAAATAGTAAACACGAAAGATTCATTCTACTTACTACTTAACTACTGAACTTGTCCCTTCAAACACTCAAAGACTCTCTGGTCAAGCAGCTAATGAACCGTAAGGGAAGTTAATCCTCAACATTAATTATCGTTGACTGTAAGTCAAGACATGAACGAAAGACAAGAAGAAGATGAATGAGACTGAACCGATACGACCTTCCCCTATTTACCTTCTGAATGAAATCCTGTAAACGAATCAAGATCAATCTCCTTATTCATTCTCTTTCCCTTATTTAAGTAAGTAAACTGGAGGGGGGATTCCTTCTTTACACTCTTTCGGTAAAGCAGCTGTATGAGAAGGAAGAAAGTCGCCTTTACAGGACAGAAGAGTAAAGAAAAGAGATAGTTCATGGAGAGTCAATTCCTTGCAGCTCCGCTCCTCTTTATTCAAACATCAGGTAAAAGACAAAGAGAAAGTCAAGACGATCGATTAATGAAATTATCCTTACACCCTTAACTTAGAGAAAGAATCAGAATAAATGAATTAGCTGACGGGAGAGTCAATTCATGACGGAACCGGAACAAGGGAGGAAGTCTTTCAAGTCAAGACTCTGGATCCTCCTTCTCCTCCTTCCCCGTAACCCTTTCCTCTATGTATGACCTGAACTGATGAACAGGGTAAATGGGCCGATTCTTCTTTCACTCTGTCGAGCTGCTTCATAGTGTTTTCGGAATCTTAGCTCTGATCTTGATCCTGAACTCAATCACCTAAAAAATAGGGAATAGAGTCGTTGAGTCGAATGAATAGGAAGGAGTATTTCTCTTTTACAGTTCAAGCAAGAAAGAAAGAGGAGCCCGAGCAACCAAGCAAGCAAGAAAGCCAGCCCAGCAAGCAATCCAGGAGTGAAAGAGCTGGACCGTAGGGAGAGGAGTGAAGGAGAATGCTTCCTTCATTTCTTCTTTAACCGTAAAGAAAGGATCTTGACTCTTGAGTTGAGGATTAACTGACTGTTCACAATCACTGACGGGAATAGAGAGGCAGGATCAGAGAAAGAATAGTTCCACCCTCGCTCGGGAAATGAAAGAAACAATAGGCAGAGGTGAATGAGTTTACAGTTCAATCCGTCTAACGAATAAGGAGTGGTTATAGGAGAGTACGTCAGTGAAAGATGAACAATCATTGACTGTTCAAGATCATTTTGTCTTGCTTTCTTTTACTCTTGCTTGAAGGATTGAATGAATGGCCTCTCCTGTCAACTAATGAATTTCTTCTCCCTGAACTATCTCTATCTCTTGAACCTCTTTTTCTCAGTAAAAAAGGAGCGAAAACCACTCGACCAAGAGGGAGAGGAGCGAAAGCTGTGAGACCGATAGGTTACGGAGTTCAGTCTCACCTTTTCATCTTTCTTCTCTTTTGCTTTCATTTTCTTCTTCTTCTTGAACTGTAATAGGTTCTGTCTCATTCATCTTTCTTCTCCCTTCAAACTCTAATCTGTCCTCTCTTCCGGATGTAATGATCCCAGTTTAGCCCTTCCTTGTCCTGTAGCGAACCAAGTCTGCCATCTTTTGATTGTTGGGCCCCACACCCATGGATGGAGTTTCTTTGTTCACTAGAATAAGCAGCAGATTAAGCGCGTTCACTGGAATAAGCGGATTAACCGCACTCTGGGATCGATAAGTGAGTTGGCTTCCCCTTGGTTGGATCCATTACCAAGTTTGGTCTTTCCCCAATGCAGTATGGAAGGAATTCCCCCCGTGGTTCGACGATTGGGTTAACCTTCCTCCCCAAAGGGATCAGTTTGTCCATGTCACTAAGCGGGATTCCTTTAGTTTGATTCCAACTCCACAAGTTCTTTTGCTTTGACATCTGGCCTCTCCGATTATAAGGTTTACTAAAAGGTGAGGAGTAAGGTGTCTATGTCAGTACCCCCATTATTCTGGATATCTCATACCGACTGGGTTAAATAAGTCAAGTTGGCTGGTGTGGCTTGATTTTGATAATATTAGAAAGTCTTCGAGAATCTTTCTAGGCAGATAGGACGACTCCTCCTTGTTTTTGTCACTCGGCGGCCGACGACTAGAATTTCTCAATCTCATCTCTTATCCAAATAGGGAACTAGTTTCCAGGATCCATCTATTTTGCGACTCATTTCCTCCTTTTTCTATCGACCTATCATAGACGATAAGCGATTTGGAACCAAAAACGAGAATCCCAAATGCACACCCACCCATCTTATAGAATTTCTTTCGTCACAGCTTTGAAAGAGGCTTTACAACCAACTTTCCATTTAAACATAGTCGTTCTTGTCATCATGGTTTTGTTCCTATTTCGGTAAGCGAGTTTGAAGCACAAGGATTTTCAGATCTTTTGAGCGATGAATGAGAGTGAACTCCCAGATTGAACAAGGTCAAGCTACTCAACCTTTACCGTGAAAGAAAGAAGAAATGAATTAGTTTACTGGAGAGGAAAGAAAAGAAGAAAGACTCAACCTCAGGAACCTTATACGACCCTTATTGAGGTAAAGCTAGAAGAAGAATCAGATATTCTATTTACAGGAGAGGACAGAAAAGGAAGAAGACGACGAAAAGGAAGACAGAGTGCACTAGAAGGAAAGACGAAAGAAGAATGAGACTAATTGAACTGTAAACAAAGACTCCACTCTCAAGGTAGGTCTCTATCTTTCACTCATGTGTATAGTACAGTACCCGGAGGATCACCAGTCTTTGAATAAATGAAGGGAGAAGAAAGACAAAGACGAAACTCCTTATTCCGGAACCAGTAAAGACCATTAATTAATTAATTTTATCCACATATAACTGTAAAACAGTAAAAGGGGTTTTTCCCTAACAGCTGAAGCTTCAAGAAAAGAAATTCTATCCAGCATAGGGGTAAAACAGTAAAAGGGGTTTTCCCTTAATAGCGGGAGCTGAAAGAAATTATTTTCTATCTAGCATAGGGATAAAACAGTAAAAGAGCTTTTTCCCTTAATAGCAGCAGCAAAAAGAAAAGAAATTCTATCTCCATATAACTGTAAAAGAGTAAAAGACCCTTTTCCTTTAATAGCAGCAGCAAAAAGAAAAGAAATTCTATCTATCCCGTATTTTAGGGGATCAAATCTAGTAAAGGTAATTAACTATTAAGGAAAGACGAAACGAAACTCAACATGAGAGTTCACTGTCAGTCAATCCTCCTTATTCCTTCTCCTTCACCTTTACAGTTGAGTAAATCAAAGAAGAAGATCGAAGAAGCGTAACTTCTCGCTCAAATTAAATAGTTGTGGCAAAAGCCTTAGATTCTCTTATGATTTCCTTTCGGCTCATCTCCTCTCTTATCCTTCTGGCTATTCCCGGCTATTCCCCCTGCTTCATCTGATCTGGTAGTTGCAAGCAGTGTTAGAAGGCTAAAGCATTACGAAGTCTGATAGAAGAGCATCACTAAGTAAGATAGACAGACCGAGCTAGCTGTCTTAGACGCCTTAAGGCTGAAGGTTAGAGCCTGACTTCAGTCTGTTTGCTCCTTCTTATTCTTTCACTGATCGATCTTTCTCCTTTCTTTAACTGGGGAATAAAGCCACTAATCAGACTGAGGCAAAAGCCCTTTAAATCCTTTATCATGGAATTCCATTACTAAACCTAGTGGTGAAGCAAGCCCTTACTTTGATGAAAGAGTTTCAAGCTGTAAGTATGATTATTAGTTGAAAACCTAGTCTTTATAAGTCCCACGGTGGGAAAGAAAAGCCATCTAAGGTAAGCCACTTTCTCAGCTAAAGGATAAGCAGTAAAAGGCTAAGGATCCTATCCAGCCAAATCTCCTTATTTGCTAAAGGATTTCCCCTATTATCTGGCTGGGTAAGATATGGAGGATGCAGCTTTTTCCGATCTTTACTTCGTCATGTCCCGTCCTGTAATAAGAACCATGGCATTCGCAACCTCGATCTAGTTAGTGTTAGTAGAGGCCGTACTTGGAATCAATAAGAAATGTGCAAGGAAGTCTTTTACGGGAGGAAGTTCGAATCAATACCTATATTTTGCTCTCTTTCCTGGTTCAGGCATTAGAGCTAGAAGAAGAAGCCACATGAGGACAAGAAAAGGCCTTAAAGCACAGATTTACCAACATAACCTGCTATAGAATATAGAAGAAGATCAGCTAGAAGCTAACATCTCAGTAGGCTGCTCGTAAAGCCTATTGTATTATCCGGAAGAACTCATTCTAATAATAATACTTGAGGCTAGGTTGTTAGGAAGTTCATTCTAGTCTAGTAAGGTTAACGAGTTAGAGGGGAGCTCCAAGTAAACCTAACTCACCAACCACTTTCAGGTCTGGGCTATTCCCCCAGCTTCCTCCTCAATCAAAGAAAGCAAGTCATCATCGATCTATTGCATTCCCGTCTTTATCAGTCTAAAGCAAGGAAGTTGTAAAGTCAGTGTCAAGCTAGGGATTCTCTTCCCGTCTGTCTCTGCTCCTAGTCCCTTCTCTATCCTATGACTTAGGAAAGGCAGTAAGAAAGTCGTCCTAGGGCCCCTCCAAGATCAATCAATCTTTCTATTGAGCTTCCCGTCTCTTATCTAGGAGTAAAGGAAGTAGAAAGCAAGTTTTCAAGTCGGAGAAAACCACTCATTCTCAGACTGATAATAAAAGGTAGAAGACCAGATGAGTCTTATAGCTTTTTCAAAGTCCTGACTGAAGCAGATCCTCTAGGGGCAAGGAAAGAAGAAAGAATCTTAGAAGATCCTTCTGGGTAAAGAATGACAGTTTCCGGTGAATGACTTCAACGAGTGACTATGGAATTGGAATTTAGGCTGAGCACTCCGAAAGAGATTGAGCTTG
The DNA here is from genome assembly GCA_018691285.1 of Cucurbita argyrosperma subsp. sororia. NCBI lineage: Eukaryota > Viridiplantae > Streptophyta > Magnoliopsida > Cucurbitales > Cucurbitaceae > Cucurbita > Cucurbita argyrosperma. The sequence goes on from CM031895.1 coordinate 6,700,136, forward strand.
CAAAGCATTGACTGAGCTGAGCTTCCTTTCCTCTTGAGTTAGGGAATAAAAGACAGATCTGGCCTTTCTCCCTCCTAATCACTTCAAATACCCAAGAGACTAACTGCTAAATACCTCCTTCCTATTCTATTGTGGATGCATACAAGATGAATGGAGCGAACTCTTAAATAAGACATCAATTAGTGTCTTAACCCTTATCCTATAGAATCTGATCCAACACCAAGATCAGTTAGTTACCACAGAAGGGACCTTACTGAGGAAAGAACAGCCATAGAACTTCAGCCCGAGAGCCTGGAAAGCATCCTCTTCCTCAAGAGTTTAGAAGGGGTTGTAGTCACGTTTGGAAGCTAAGAGGAACCTGAGTTGCAAAAAAGGAAAGCACAAGGACCTTATAGAGGAGCAAGAAATAAGTCATTCTAAATAGTAGTGAACTTCTCAGTCAATAAGAGTCGGGGATCTCATAAGCTAAGGAATTGTATCAGTCGAAAGAAGATAGATAGAGAGCTCGTCGATTGATAAAGCGCCCTAAGACCTCTACTTGAAGTTCAGGGGTATAAAACGTAACCCGAGACTGAAACAGAAATGCTAGTTATATCACTTGATTCCCAGAGGATGCGCTTGCAGGTGGGGATAAGTCAGATTCTTTTGTTCCAAGCCATACCGCCCCAGGTAAATGGGCTAGTTTTGAAACTATGCCTTAAGGTACTTACGATTGACTTACACGGGAGCTAGTTAGGTTCGAAAGGAAGATTATAGCCTGAGTGATAAGAAAGAGAAGAGTGATAGCTTCAGGACTGATAGATGAAGAGAGAGTCTTGACTGCTTAGCTTGAAGCTAAAGTAAGGAACTAGAGCATTACGAGAAGAGCAGTGTTAGGAGACCATAGCATTCCGAAGTCAGCAGCAGCAAACAACCTATATATAGTGTTCCCTGCCAGAGATTGAGACATAGAAGCCATAGATTCACTTCCCAAAGCCATTATCCCAGTGGGAGTTATTGATGAGGTAGCATTCTTGGAGGATGATTGCGGGTCTTACCACTTCGCTCGCCCTATAGTAAAGTCCAACTTCGTCTTCAAAGGGAGAAATTGGGAAGTTAGAGTCCGTAGAAAGATAAGCAAGGAGAATATTGATTGATAGATTCTCGGTAAGTAAAGTGAGAATATCCCTTTCTCTTTTCGATTGAGATTTGAGGGCTAAAGCCCGACATCCCTGATCTTCACCCAGAAGTCAGATTGTTGCCTTCCTCATCAAAACCATTTGGCACTGAACTAGACTGACGGAAAGAGAAGGCTAGAAGTAGAAGTATTAGGATCGATCCTTTTCGCATGTTGCGGAGATTAAGACAACTATAGAAGTTGGAAGGAAGCCCGCCCTTAGAAAGAGTCTAAAGTCTAAAGCTAGTCAAGTGTGTATAGTAAGTAGGATTCGTTGTTACAGGTTTTCCTATAAAGGATTTCCAACTTCCCCCGTACTTTCTCATAGTTTCGAGTGAGATCTTTCCAGTCTTCTTCAGATAAGCCCGAGATTCCGTCTTAGCTTAGTTGCTTCAGGACTTAGTTATCAGTTTCGATTGGCTGAGACATGTAAAGAGATTGAATTAGTGTAGTTATCTTTCCCCCCGAAGTGTGCATGAGTTACCGAAAGGCGGAAATCTTTCTTTCTGCTTAGCTTGAAGCGGTATAAATTCTAGGCTAAAGTGAAAGTTGGAGGGAAACGCAAGTAGTATAGGTTTAACCTAAGAGCCTATTCATGGTATATCGAAGACTTTTCATCGTAGTTCAGAAAGTTAGAAACTTTGATCTCACCCCTTTTTTCCTATTCTTCTGTTTTTGTCTTTTCGATCTTGTTGTTGAAGCCGAATCCTCTCCAACAGGAGGGAAATTGATGCAGTCCATACACAACCTAAAAGAAAAAAAAAAACTCTAACTAAATAGAAGAGGAAAAACAACAGAAAGATGGAGTTCCAAAAGGCTGGTTGGTTTACCTTTTCATTTTAGTCAGATTTGAAGTAACCCAGTCGATAGAAGATTTTAATGCTTACTTGGTTGGATCAATAAGCAAACTCATTTTCCTGAATTGCTAGTTGGCCTCCACTACCTCTTGAGTAAATAGGTGGTCTTTCTTCTTTCTTTAGGGAAAGCTATTCCTTGAGATACTCCTCGTCTCGATAGTTCCTCTTACTTCTTGTAGTTCTACCTTTCTAGAGTAAAGGCCCCGTAGAAGATCATAAAAAGGCCTTGAATCAGCTTCGAGATTTTGGTCTCCTTTCTCTTTCAACATATACTAGAATATGGTTAGCTCTTTACTCGTTAGATGGGTTAGCTTTATGCACTTGTTTGTTCTTCCTCGGAGTAATTAATTGGTTGGGTCGGGTTCATCTCTTTCTCTAAAGGTCTTTTCAAATGCACAATCTTACAAGACTCCAAGTCTCAGCAAGGAAGATTTTGGGCCCCAACGACAAAGGAACGGGCATTTTCGGGGACTAGCCCGCTTCCCATTACTCGACGAGGGAAATTCCTCGCACATAATTAAGGGAGCCATTGAAAGGTGACTGAAACACCAGAAACTAAGACTACCCGAGCTAATGATAGAGGCAAGAACACTTTCCAGCCAAGTCCCATTAATTGATCATAACGATATCGTGGAAATGCTGCTAAATCTTTCCGAAGTGAGAGAAGGAGGGAGGGAAGGCGCGCTACAACTAAGAGAACAGCCAGCGGAAAAAGGCTAGCTAGTACAAGACAAGGTGCTGCTCGCTTTCTCTCAGCCATAAGTGACTTATTTATGTAGTGGTCGGCATTCCTACGTGCTCCTCCTTGCTCACCGACTAAAGAATCTAAAAGTGACGGATGTTGTCGTGCCGCTTTGGTTACGAAGGTTGGTTGTTGGGGTCTAGGTTTATGGATGGATTCAGTCAACGTCCAACTCAATCAATATCAACAAGATGTCGTGACCAGTTAGGCTTGGTTGATTTTGTCAGAAAAGAAAGTAGGTTTGTTTCGTGGGTTCATTGATTAGTAAACCTTCGGTGCTGGTAAGTTCGGGACCGTGGTCGTCCGTCTCTGGTTTGCCGGCCGATAAGATCTTTGAGATGGACCAGCCAGCTGGGTTGGTTTGGCTATTCCTTTCTATTGAAAAGGAGTCAGCTGTCTGCGCGAGTCACCTTCTTCTAGGCTTCGCTGGACGACACGGCATTCTTGTTCAAATATAGGTCGGTCGTACTTGTGATGGTTCCCAAGGATCCAATATGACCACTTAGGTCTACGTTGCCACGATATTGTTCCATGGAAGCGGGCGGGTAGAAGTTCGGCCCGATTTTTTTTGGTGTCGTAGGGTAGGGATTGACCTTTCTAACGCATATTCAGTCGTACCGGCATGGCCCCACTGATTTTTTGTCGATCGGAGCGTAGCGCAACCCAGTTCTACTTGACTAAGTCCCGTGCTCGTCCAAGGAGGGAGTTTACTTTACCCAACTCTCTTTTTGATAAGAAGGCAGAACCCAACCCCCCGACCCAACATTCCTTAGTTTTGAATGAAGAATGAAGAGTGCCCTGCCCCTGCAAGCATCTACTCCTATCAAAATGAAAAGCGTGATTTTACTAAACAAGCAAGAAAATCCTTTTCTATTAGTCAAGGGCTTTAGGCTTTACTAATAACAAACATAGAAGGTAAGTAAGGCTTTTGAGCTGTAGCTTTACAACGAGAGAGAGCTTAGATAGGGCCCTTTCTTCTTATTAGTCTTATTAGTCAGATAGGTTGGTTGTTTGAGCGCATTTTGCCCTTGATTATTATTAGTCAGGTTTTCAATCAAAAGGCGTAGACAACTTTATGAAAAAAAACCTTTTGTTGGCTTTTTGGCCCTTGATCTCACTTTAATTAATTTCAATCAATTAATTGATGTTTTGATGATAACAAACCTACTTTTAATTATTAACTATTTTCAGTATTTTGAACTGTCCACAGTATAAGGTCGGGAATAAGGATTTCAACGACTTTTCAATTACTCAAATCAGAGCTAAAACGAAGAAATTACAATCGAGACAACATACCCGACATGATGATGTGTCAGCAAAATCAAAATGATGGACAAATCAAAATATATCAAAGTATGACATTTATAATTTTGGAGAGTAACAAATGGTGGAGTTTTTTTTTTTTTTTTTTTTTTCTCTTATTATTATATTTTTAAATAAAGTTATTTTTACAAAATATAAATTTGAATCTAACCGTTACTCACATCGATTTTTATTATTACTATATTATATTATTATATTATTATATTTTAAAATTTTGGTAGTTACTCACATAGCTATTATTATTATTATATTATTATATTTATAATAAATTTTGAATTTCATTTGACCGTTACTCACATAACTTTTTATTATTATTATATTATATTATTATTATATTAAAATTTTTAAATAAATGAATTTAGAAAATTTTCTTATTTATTTACTTTTAATCTCCACCTTCCATTATTCCTAACACAATCCAATGGTCAATATTCAATCCTACATTTTGCCACTTTTCTCCTCTATATAAACTCATCTTCCCCACATTTTAAAATACACAACTTACATACATTCTCCAATCCTCATTTGTTCAAAGTCTCCATTGTTTGTTGCTCTCTCCAAGCTTACAAGTTTATTTCTCTTCATCTTATCCTTGAGAGGGATTATTATTGTATTGTGAGGAAATAGTTGTGAGTGTCCGAAATTGTAAATCTACTCTTTGAGAGAGTTGTGGTGTGTAATTATCAAACTCAAATACTTGTATCGGTTTGATCCTGCACCGTGGAAAGGATTGAGTTTGCTCTTGAACTCGTAAAAAGAGCGGTGTAGCGGTTTGGCTCTGATCCGTGAAAAGAGTTGAGAAAGTTCTTTATTCAAATTCCCAAGAGGCGCTTGGGGAGTGGAGTAGGTCGAGTTTGACCGAACCAGTATAAAACTACGGTGTCCTTTTCTCTAACTCTTTCCTATTTAATTTCAAAATTATTATTGTGATTTATTGCATGTTCTACTTGATTATTGTTTTGACTTGAATTACTTTGTTATAGTAATTATCATCTTCTACTTATTTGTAAAAAGTTTCATCATTAGAAAAATTAATCACGTTTAAACACTTTTATCGTTAAAACCCTATTCACCCCCCCTCTAGGGTTTTCATACCGATCCAACACCTTTTTTTTTAGGGGCAAGGGGAAGGGGGCGCTAACGCCACTCTAATACGCCCTTATTAGATAGAGTCTGATTGTGGCTTTCCCGCTGCTCACTCCCTTGGTTCGAGAGGGGCTTTTTTTGGCTTCGTATAGGGACAAGCAAGAAAGGATCAAGATCAGTTCAAGAAAGATAAGAGGAAGGTTAGGTAATATCTATAGGAAAAGAAGAAGAGTCCTGGTTTGAAGTGGAGTCTTTGTTTACAGTAGGGTTCAGTCTCATTAATCCTTCTTCTTGACTTTCTTGTAAATAAATAAAAGAGTGTTTGAATAGGTCTAGGAATTCAGGGATCATTCTTTCTTCTTTTCGTCTTAGTTTACAGTTCTCGAATAAATAGGTTAACAGTTCAATCCGCGGGAATAAAAGAAAAAGCTAGAAAGCAAAGGCTAAGACAAACAAAGAGGAGCCATAGGTGATTCAGTTATTAAGTTCAGTTACGAAACTAGAATGAATCTTTTGGGCAGTCTTAGTTTACAGTTACCGTTTGAGAAGAAATAGGGGAAGGAGCGAGAGAAGCAGATAGTTTACGGAAGGGGAATTAATCTTGAATTTGAAGACAAAATCAAAGGAAAGCAAGAGAGCTACTTCATAGGCTTTACCCCGAGTCAAAGAAGTTGAGTCAAGTAGTTAAGTAAGGATAATTAAGAAAGGAGGAGTCCTAAATAAAGAGTACTGATCTTTTACAGAGAAATCCATCCGGTAAATAAGGAGAAAGAAGAAATAAATAGGGTACGGAGAATGCCCTTCCTTCTTCTTCTTTATCTTACTGTCTACTACATCTGTCTCATTCATAAGTAGGATTGACTGAGAGTGAAGGGAGAGTGAATTCCGTCTTCTTTCGGCTTTACCTTGTTCAAGAGCTGAATCAGGGACAAGTTAGGTAGTGAACGATAATGAATAAACCTTGAGTTGAGTCTTAGTTTACAAAGAGTGAAAGGTGAACGAACACGAACTGACTGTGAATGAGTGAAACCGAGTTAAATCAATAAAAGGGTGTCGCGGGAGAGGATTGACTTAATATATGGAATTACCTATACTCTCAAATAGCCCTAAAAATAAGGGAAAGCATCGAGTAAATCAAAAATGGTCCTTACAGTCTAACGAATCTTTCATTTGAGAAGGAGGAGAAGATCAAGAAGGTGCGTTCAGTAGTTCAGGTCAGGTAATAAATATCAGGGCAGGAGTGAAAGCAAGCAAGCAACAAAGGAGTGAAGGATCATGCTTCTTGAGTGTTTACTGTTGAATGAATCAAGAGGATTGACTTAGCAATTACCCGAGTTCAATAAGTTCAGGGAATATCGGAAAAGGGGAAGTAAGTGGTTCAGTCTCATTCATCTTTCTTTGTTTACCGGAGAGTAGTCAAGAATCATCCTCCTGTTTACCTCGTTCAAGAATCCATAGGTTCAGGAAGAGTACATTAGCGGCTTTACCCAGTGAAAGAAGGTTTAGTAGCGAAGGGAATATCGGTTCTGGTTCCGTCATTCATTTGACTGTCAAGTTCAGGTCATAAAGTCAAAGGTTTTGGTTTCGAAGGCTGATTCTGATTCTGGCATTCCGTGTTCAAGTTCAGTAGCTCAGGGTTGAGGTTGAGTCTGATTTGCTTTCCCTTCTTTAACTGTAAAGTCGAATGAATCTGGAGTCTCCCTTCTTTCCCTTCCTTCAAAGACTGTCAAAAAGGTAAAGGAGTTAAGTTGAATTCATCTCTTTTACCGACTGACTGTAAAGTGAAGGATTTCATGAATGGACTCGACTGTCAAGGCAAAGAATATCTGATTCTTCTTCTTTCATTCACTGTTCAGGATCATTAATGTTGAATTAGATTCTCCCTTACACTGTCAAGTTTCATTCTTAAGGAGTCTCCCTTTAGTCTTTCACTGTTCAGTCTAATTTTGCTTTCTTGTCTGTCTTACTTGAGTCTTGATCCTCTCGCTACTTACTCAATCACCTCTCCCTAAACCTCGGCTTCTTTCTCTTCGCCCTATGATTTCCTTCCTGTTCAGTCTCATTCATCTTTTGTGTCGTCTTCCTTCATTCAAAGACTATAATATCGGAAAAGATTTGTTTGTTTTCTCTTTCTTTTCTTTCGTCTTTCCTTCCTGTTCAGTCTCATTCATCTTTCGTGTCGTCTTCCTTCATTCAAAGACTGTAATATCGGAAAAGGTTTGTTTGTTTTCTCTTTCTTTCGTCTTTCCTTCCAGTTCAGTCTCCTTCCCCTCTTCTCTTCTCGCTACTTACTCATTCACCTCTCGCTATCGGTTCTAAATGTTTAGATACCTTGACCTTTACAGTCTCTCTCGCATATTCAATTCCTTCCTCGCTCCTTCGCTTCCCTTCCTCTTTCTCTTTTACCTTACTTCATAGGGTGACTCTCGATGTTCATTGGCCTGTTGGTTGCGCCTGTAGCTAGGAACTCAACTGTCTGCTTGGTCTGTCTTTTTCCAAGTGAATTAGATAGAGAGGCGGATCTGATTGGTAGGCTATTTGCCGATCTTTCTTTTCGTGCGGGTGCCACGAAATGGGCGAAGATCACCAGAGAGCAGGGCCAGATCTTGATGTAGATAGGAGTTATCCAGCTGAGGGGAGAAGGAAGCTCACATTATGAAAGTTGAGGCTTGACTCTAACAGGTCTCTTAAAGTCTCCTTGCTACTCTTTATTAATATCTCGTTAGTCACTTTTATCCGTTGAGCGAGGGCCCTTCCACCTGCCACCGACCAAAGCTCTAATGTAGAGAGCTAACCTACTTACTAGTTGGCTTACTTGCTTGTTAGAGGACTAGTTGGGTCGATAGAGGTGGTTCAATCTAAGGCATCGATCTTTGGCATGAGACTTTTTTCAGGCCGAATCTTGTCTATTCCGAATCAAGTATAAGTTCAATAGTTTCCTCCCGTATGAGAGTAACCAAAAGAGAAGATCTAAGAGAACTTGTTTGTCTAACTTGACTTGAATTGCTCCCATCCAATCCTTCTACTTACTGAGGAGTTTTATTCTGTTCGCCAGTAATGCTTTCTTTTTTAGAGGCAATGGAATTCTGAGGACATAGAATAGAGGCAATGGAATTCTGAGACATATAATGGGCGAACGAGCGAAGCTGGGAGACAAAATCAAGCGAATGAGCGAAGCTGCGAGACATAGAATAGAGGATTTATATCAGAATTTCCCTAGCTTAGTTCCTTCCCGCTTTTATCTGATAGTTATTATCCCGGATTTGGCTTCAAGCGGTTACTCTTCTGCGCATTGCATCTCTGACCCACCAAGATTCTACTATGCATCTGAACTCACTGAAAGCAAAAGAGTGGAGAGTCAACAAGAGTGCTCCTTCTCCCTTGGATGGAACGCGTGTAACAAACAGCCCCGCAGGGAACTTTCTTTAAAGCTAAAGCTAAGGAAGTCTTGTATGATTGACTCCTTGCCTGGACACGAAGGGTATAAGAAGAAGTCAGGGAGAAGACCGTAGCTCAGTACTGCTTGACTCAAGCTTTTTGCCCTTGGATACATTGTTTTACAGGGAAAGGGGCTTTTGCCCAGGTGATATGAACCAAAAGACATCAACCCTACAATATCCTTCAATGGAGATGTGAAGAAAAGGTTGTCAAAATTATCAAAAAGATGTTTCAATTCATGCCACATTGAAGAAGAATGAAGTTTGATTGTTATAAATTTTGGGTGGGTTATAATTTAGAGTAATTTAGAGTTATTGTATTTCATTAATGTAGTTTAAGACTTTTAATTTACTTTAGGTTACAATTACATAATGGTTAATTATTGCCATTAAGTATGAATGTTACAACTCTTGGAATGCCTTTAGTAGTTTCATTTTGAGGCTATATAAAGCCATGTATGTTGTATTTGTAAGTAGACTTGGAAAATATAGTAAAAGAAGCATTTGTGCTTTTTCTTAGCCAATGGCTGAGTTTGTTTGCAATTCTATGTAGTTTAGATTGCATGTAGAATCATTCAAGCTCGACATGATCAATCTTACTTGTGGAGTGATTCGAATCTCAAACAAGTGTTTGAGATATTTGATCAACAAGAATCATTGAAGCTAGACACGATCGATCTTGCTTCTGGAGTGATTCGAATCTCAAACAAAGTGTTCTTGGCTTGAGATATTCGATCTACAAGGTAATCCGAATCTTATTCCCCTTGTAGTTGATTCCTTATCGTATCATTTGGTATCAGAGCTTCAGGCTCAAGATCGGATATATGTTTCCTTTTCGTTTCTTCTCAATTTTATTTTTATTTATTTTTATCTTTTTAGTTTTGAATCGACCTAGAGTTCAAAATTCAATCTTTGCTCTATTTACAATTTTGAGATGTGAGAATGAGAGCTTCATTTGTGTAAACGTGTGTAAAAAGAGTGGCCTAAAATTCCTTGAGTGTATACTCGTGAGAGAGTGTTGGGAGGTCCTTTGTATTTCCATAACTTATTTTTTGCAGCAAAGTTTCACAATTAGATTCGAGGACGAATCCTCTTGAAGAAGTGGAGAATGATATGAACCAAAAGACATCAACCCTACAATATCCTTCAATGGAGATGTGAAGAAAAGGTTGTCAAAATTATCAAAAAGATGTTTCAATTCATGCCACATTGAAGAAGAATGAAGTTTGATTGTTATAAATTTTGGGTGGGTTATAATTTAGAGTAATTTAGAGTTATTGTATTTCATTAATGTAGTTTAAGACTTTTAATTTACTTTAGGTTACAATTACATAATGGTTAATTATTGCCATTAAGTATGAATGTTACGAACTCTTGGAATGCCTTTAGTAGTTTCATTTTGAGGCTATATAAAGCCATGTATGTTGTATTTGTAAGTAGACTTGGAAAATATATTAAAAGAAGCATTTGTGCTTTTCTTTAGCCAATGGCTAAGTTTCTTTTGCAATTCTATGTAGTTTAGGTTGCATGTAGAATCATTCAAGCTCGATATGATCAATCTTGCTTGTGGAATGATTCGAATCTCAATCAAGTGTTCTTGCCTTGAGATATTCGATCGACAAGGTAATCCGAATCTTACCCCCTTGTAGTTGATTCCTTATCATATCACCAGGAGTTACTGTACAAATAGGTAGTAGAGGCAGAAAAGTGTCCGCTTGAGAATAATCATCTGCAATCGGTAAAGAGAAAGAGGTTTGATTCAACCTAAATTCCTTTAGAGCCCACGAAAGATGAGCTAGGAGTAGGGGGGCTCCATCTAGCCTTTCCGTCACAAGAGATCGCTCTTCGAGGTATAGCTCAGGAGGGCTCCAGCCTTTATTAAATGAAGAAATCTTATTTGTTGGTTTAGAGGGAAAAAGTACAGAATTCTTCGATACAGGGGGAGCAAGTCTGTTGTGCGTGGCTCTTTCACAGAAGAAAAGATGTTTGATTCTTAGAACAAAGATATAAAAAGCGTGCTGTGATACATGACCTTCCTATAGAGTCTGATTCTATGCTCTCTGGTTGTAGGTTATGTAATACACTTGAATGAAGAGGAAGAAACTGGACTCAAACTTCCAAGAGAACCCCCCAATCGACACAGTACCGAGCCAGAGCGGTCTAACAAGGGAGAATCTTTGTTTACAGCTTCACATCCTAGTGTCCAGCCGGATGATGAGGATATGTCGACATTTGCTCTTTGGTAGCCCATTCATTTCGAGTCGGTGATTGTAAGATCAAGCCTGGATCAGAAAGCCTCAATTGAAGTTCTATGAGATCAGACAGAAGTTAATAAGACAGATCAGAAGTGAAAGATGAAAGCATTGTACTGGGAACCCAACCGAGAGTTCAGTCTCTTATTAGGGGCTGGCTGTGTAAGAGCTCTATGCCATCTATGGACGGCCAGTGCTGCTTGATTGACTGTTTGGAAGGCAGGATATTGGGACCAGACTGATCATCATCAGATAAGAAAAGGAACTAGTGGAAGTACTCTTCCCTACACTCCCAGAAAGGGTGTGAATCATACGCCGTATGTAATTAGATGGATATCATCAAGATTCTATAGTCTAGTGGAGTGGCCTCTGTCTGTGCCACATATACTGTTCGATTGAGTTCGTTCGGGACACGTGGGCCAAGAAGCTCTAGGAAATTCTCACGATCACGGTCAATCATGGTTCAAACTCCATGTCGTGAAAGTGAACCCAAGAATTTCTTTCATTAAGATCAACGAATCACTATCTTTCATCGGTAGGGCGATCAGTCTTTTCTTTCTGTGTTTAATCGGAGTGTAGCACCTCTCTTTATGGGCCTCCTCCACAGATGTAACAAAAAGTGGAATTCTGTCTGTCTATAAGCTTGTGACTGGATCCGCTAGCGCTGGTTCGATTCCTGCCTCAAAATGAAACGATCTACAGGGATTTTATGCTTCTCATCCATTCTTTGAGTGAGTCGGGTCATAGCATCGGTTGGCTTGCTTCACCGGTCTGGCTCATCGGCTGATTAATGACTAAAGCGGAGTCGTAGAGGTTCTGACTTTTCAATGGAAGTTGAGCTCGTCGTGCTGCCCGTGACATGAGTGATCGTTGACCCTACCCCTTTCTTTCTTCTTTCTATTTGTGACGTCGAGTGCTTGAGTGAGAAAAGCGGTCTGGCAGATCCTGGTAATGATTCTATAACTGGGACATCCATCCACCTATATATATCTATGTGCTCCTTATCTTTCTACGTTATGTCATTTTTTATAGAAAGAGAGAGATGACCAAGCCGACGATGTCATAGATTAACCAAAGAAGAAGCTGTAAAAAAGAAAGCCTACTTATTTAGCAATTTGAGCAGAGCATATATATGTCCCACCACTAGTCACTCTCTTGGTTAGCTGAGAATGAATGTGAACCAATTCTCCCTACCATAGAGCGAGTTCGACTTCTAGGAGTTAGATTAGAGTCCCTAAGTAGCAAGAACAAGGTTTAGATGTAGGATTTAGATTACAAGGAATGAACGTTCCAAGACGGGGGAAGGAACAAACAAAAAGAGTGGGTTTTCCGAACGTCAGTGGGGAAGGACGTCGCATGTGCTGTGACGGACAAGCTCTATTAACTTTCCCAGGTTCAAGAGAATTAATGGGGAGTCTTTCCTGACGATTTAAGGAAGAAAAAGAGAAAGGAAAGGAAAGAAAGATCAGCGAAAACAAAGAAGTTACTGGAGAAGGGACGGAAAGAGGCAATGGAATTCTGAGACCAATAGATGAATGAGTTGGTTTGATTTGCTAAGATCAGCTGGCCGGTCATCCGCGATAAGGGAAACACAGTAAACAAGGAAATAAATCATTATTCAAAGAAGAAGAAACCGAAAACTTGAACCAGATGGAATTGTAAACTCATGAACCTCTCCCTACTTACTCCTATTAATGAGACTGAACGAACTCCTATTGAATTGTAAGAAAAGATATGAATGAGACTTAACTCCTTTCTTTCACTCTTGAACTTGAGAAAGCTATTTGCTTGAAGAACCTTTACTGTCTTTGAATCAATGAATTAGCTGCTTGACAGGACAGGAGAGGAAATTCATTAGCTGCAGCGTACCTTGTAAAAGAAGGAGAATGAACCAGAGCTGTTCCTGAATAAATAGGTGAAGGGAACGTCATATTGGTGAAGGAGAGAAGACGAAGACAGAGGGAAAAGAATCCAGAGGGAGAGGTCAGGTAATAACATAGAGTATAAGGCTCAGTCGAATGAACCTTTCATTTGAGAAGAAAGAATAGAAACAAACAGGAGTTCAGGATCCTTCCTTAATAAGGAGAAGAGAAAGAAGAAGAGGTAAAGCAGCTTGACTCTCATGGAAAGGTTACGGTTTCACTCTTTGATTTTCTTTACTCTCCCTCTGGGAAAGGTTCAGTAGGTAGCTCAGGTCATAGGGAATATCCGTTACAGGGAAGGATCAAAGAGAAGAGACCAAGTTCAATCCAATAAGTCAAAGGGAATAGAATCAAATGTAGGAGAGAAGCAGACAGGATAGTTTACAAGGAAAAGGAGTTGTTCAGGATAGTTCAGGATAGATAATTCATAGGAGTAGTAAGTAGGGAGAGGAGAAAGATCAGATTCAAGCCACCCTTAGAAGTAAGGGAAGGATCATGAATAAGGTGGAAATAAAGGTTCCGGATTTCATGAATTGACTCTACCTTCAAACACAGTAAGGGATAATGCATCTTGTCGTGCTTCAGTCTTTCTCTTTTTCCTATTGATTCTCGAACAGTAAGGGATAGGATAATGCACCTTGTCTTTCTTTCCTCTCTGATATGAATCCAACAACTGATCACGTGCATGTACCCGAAGGACCGATTACAAGAAGCAAGGTTAAGAAGATTCAAGAGGCCTATACATTGCATCTTCAAAAGCTAGCTAGTGTACCGGTTGAAACAAGGACTTTTGTGCCCAAAAATCTTTATAGCATTCGCATATCAAATCAAGAAGATAATGGAGTGGCTGATATTGGAAAATAATTAGAAGACTTGCCTTTGGTAGTTGAATTACCAATTAAGGAAATTATTAATGCTTTATTTGCTTCCTTTTATATTTAATAGCATTTATTAATAGTTTGTATGAATTGCCTTATATTCTTCAATTTATATTTAATAGCATTTATTAGTGATTGGTGGCTGAACCATATTATGTTAGGGTTACCTTTTAGACCTATTTAAAGGCATGTAATACTCATGTTTGGGGGATTTTAGTTGAATACAGAAAAAACCTTTGTGTTTTCTTGATACCCTTTTGGTGTTATTCTTTTTCAAATCTTGCTTTAGGTTTGATGTTTAAACCGATTCATTGAATTAGTTTTGATCAAGCTAATTCTGGAGTGAATTGTCTTGGTATCTAAGAGTGACCATCATAGATTCCAAGTTCGATCTAAGAGTCATTCATCTTCTAACCAGCTCTTGGTTGGAATCAATCCGTTAAGTTAGCTTCCTCTGTGAGCGTTTTGCAAGGATTCTAGAAGGACCTCTAGCTTTGCAAATTCCAGCATTGTAGGCGCTTATCACTCTCCCTTCTTTCACTGTAAACTCCTTCAATAGGGTTCCGTTCAGGATTGAATAGGAACAAGGATCAAAATAAAAAAAAGAAGAAGTTCGGGCCATGGAATTGTAAGACCCATAGAATAGGTTCATGAGTTTACCGAGGGAAAGAACAAAGAGAAAAGAGAGAGACCGAAGGAGAGAAGTAGAGGTTCAGTCTGATTCTTCGTTTACAGTTCCATCTGGTGTAGGTGAAGGAGAGAAGACGAACACAGAGTATTTGAAGGATCATGAATCTTTCTTACAGCAGGAGAGTCCAAGAGTTCAAGAAGTCCAATGCTGGGTTACGATCATCTTCTTTATCTCACAGCCGATCTTTCTTTCATTTTCAGAGTCTTTGTTTACTATCTTTGAAGGGACAAGGTGATTGAGTTCCGTGTTTGAAGGTGAATGATTCAATCAGAGATAACAGGGAAATAGGTAAGCTAATGAATGGACTACCCTTTACAGTGAGGGACAAGTGATTGAGTGAATCAGACTGATCTGCTGATCATACAGCCTATTTACAGAAGGATGAAAGAAGAAGAAGAATCAAATATTATATTCTTTTACAGGAAGGAGAGGAACTTAATTAGCGGCTTTCCCTAGTTCAAGAGTGAAAGAAGGTGATTGAAGTAGTTCATGAGTTTACTGAGATAGAGAGGGTCATGAGCTCTCGTGGCAACCACTGACCCTTTTTCTCATAGGGTGTAGAGAAGAAAGAGGGAGGGGAGTAAGTAGCTCGACGAGACAGACTGTAATGTAAAGGACAGGACAGAAGATTCAAACACCTATTTTCGAATAGTAAAGGAAGTAGAAAGAATCTATAGATTCAGGAGCAAATCAGCCAACCAATCCAGCCTAGTTACCAAGTGAAAGAATAGTTCCACCCGAGCCAGCCGAGTTCCATCAGTAAAAGGTTTAAGCTTTCTTCTTCTTCTCATCCTGCCTATTAAATTACCTCCCTCGAAAATGACCTCAAAAATAGGGAGAGGACAATCAGTTTACCTAGTTCAATCAGCCAGGCAAAGGGAATATCAGTTCAGTCTTGACTTTCAACACTTGATTCATAAGCAGAAAGATTAGTCTTTGAATAATAAAGAGGAGAAAGAACCAACCAAGAAGTTTAGAGCGGAAGGAGAGAGATAGTTGTAGAGGAAAAGAGGAATCCATCCCTCTTTCTTCAATCAGTCCAGGACGGAAGATGCTTGACAAGAGGGTGTCGGGTGTCGGTTGAGGCTTCCTTTCTGACAGTTCCATCTGGGACAGGAGTGATTATTTATCATTAATAGGAGTAAGTAGTGTAGTGAGAGGAGAAAGAGAAGAAAAAGAATCCATAGGGTCAGGAGTGAACCACCCGAATGAATAAGGAGTTTAGTCTTTCCTTGAAGGAGAAAAAGAGAAGTGAAAGAAGCTCTTTTGTCAAGCTAAGCTGCTAATTCATTTCTTCTAGAACAATCAAGGAGAATTAATCTTGAGTGGAGTCCCCCTTCTTTCAAATGCTGTAAACAAGGATAGGATACAGTAAAGGGAGGAGAGGCTCAGGAATTGTGAGACCCTACGGGCGAAGAGGTTCAACCACGAGACCAAAGGGAGAGGGTGTCGGTTCAGTCTAACGAATAAAGAGTCTTTCTTTGGTTACAGGTCAAAAAGTGATTGAGTACAGGAGCGGAAGCTGCTTTACCCACTGGTTCAGGATCATGCATGTTTCGGCTTGACTTCCTGTAGATAGAGTGAAAGGAATAAAACAAAGCTATAAAGCTAGAAAGGCTAAGACAGAGAGCAGCCAAGCAAGCAACTCGACCATACAGACGAGGCAAAGGAGCGCAGCAATGAGACCGATAGGTTCAGGAGTGCAGCAATGAGACCGCGAGGGAGAGGAGTGAAAGAAGGTGCAGGATCATAATATAATTGCTTTAGAGTTCCTTCCATCAGGGAGAGGGAAGAGGTGAATATGCTTTACCTCCTTCAAGAAGCTCAAGACAAAGAAATGATGACTGACTTCCTTTTTCTTTTACCGACTATAAAGGGTCAGGAGGGAGCTCTTTGTTCAGTTGAGTATGATTTTCTTAATGTTCCAGAATAAATAGCTGAAGGTGAAGAAGACAAGTAGTTTACAGTGGGGGTTTGAAAGAAAAGGGTTAAGTAAGGTATAGTATTTCTCTTTGACAGTGAAGGCAAAGTCAAAGAAAGAAGCCAGCCCCGTTCTCTTCCATTCCATCCATTCCATCCTTCATGCCTTCGTGGTTACAGTGAGTTCAAGCAAGCAAGAGGGTCAGTAGCGAAGACGAAGACAGAGTAAAGGGAATACTAAAACAAAGAAAGCTAAAGCTAGCAGCTCGGCAAGGTCAGGTCATAGAGGGGAAGGAGTTCAATAAGGCAAGGAGAATGAATAAGTAAGGAGAGAGATCTTTCATTTCATTCGTTTACAGGAGCAAATCCTTGTTCAATCAGGGTCAGGTCAACTAATTAATATCTATCGGTGAAGGAAGTAGCTCAGCGAATAGAGAGAGGGGCAGGAAAAAAGAGACCTACAGGTGAAGGCAATGGAATTGCGAGACGAGAAGAGGAGAGGAGCGCAGCAACTCGACGAGAAGAGGAGCAAAGCAAACATCCTTTTCTTTTACCTTGTGTTTGAAGAAGTGATTGAGTGAAGGAGAAAGAGCAGTTCAAGAATCAATAGGTGAATGGAGAGGAAATTGAATATGCTTTACAGAGTTGTAAGTGAAAGAAGAGAGAAGAGAAAGAAAGAATAAAACACCTAGTTACCGAGTTACATAAGGGAAGTGATAAGCGCCTACAATGCTGGAATTTGCAAAGCTAGAGGTCCTTCTAGAATCCTTGCAAAACGCTCACAGAGGAAGCTAACTTAACGGATTGATTCCAACCAAGAGCTGGTTAGAAGATGAATGACTCTTAGATCGAACTTGGAATCTATGATGGTCACTCTTAGATACCAAGACAATTCACTTCAGAATTAGCTTGATCAAAACTAATTCAATGAATCGGTTTAAACATCAAACCTAAAGCAAGATTTGAAAAAGAATAACACCAAAAGGGTATCAAGAAAACACAAAGGTTTTTTCTGTATTCAACTAAAATCTCTCAAACATGAGTATTACATGCCTTTAAATAGGTCTAAAAGGTAACCCTAACATAATATGGTTCAGCCACCAATCACTAATAAATGCTATTAAATACAAATTGAAGAATATAAGGCAATTCATACAAACTATTAATAAATACTATTAAATATAAAAGGAAGCAAATAAAGCATTAATAATTTCCTTAATTGGTAATTCAACTACCAAAGGCAAGTCTTCTAATTATTTTCCAATATCAGCCACTCCATTATCTTCTTGATTTGATATGCGAATGCTATAAAGATTTTTGGGCACAAAAGTCCTTGTTTCAACCGGTACACTAGCTAGCTTTTGAAGATGCAATGTATAGGCCTCTTGAATCTTCTTAACCTTGCTTCTTGTAATCGGTCCTTCGGGTACATGCACGTGATCAGTTGTTGGATTCATATCAAAAGGTTAATGAGTTTACTGTTCGTCTTTGAAGGTTCAGGTTCATTCATCTTCTTTCGGCTTTGTTTACTCTTCGTTCAATCTGTCTAATTCATCTTTCGGATTGACTGACTTCGTAATTATCTCGTTCAATCAGTAAAAGCGGAGTTCAGTTTCATCTTGCTTTCCTTTCGTCTCCCTTCTTTCAAACACAGTAAAAGATGTTTACAGTCTTTGAATAAATAGGTTCAAGAAGGGACAGGCAAGCAATGAAATTGTTCAACAAGTTCATGAGTTTACAAGAGAGAGAGAGTCAATTCAATCCTCGGTAGCTGACCTTGTGAAAGACAGAGTTCCATCTGGTTCATGAAGTAGTAGTTCAATCAGTCAAAGGTTTAAGGTTGAGGAGAATGAGTAAGGAGTTGAGTCTTTCCTTTCAGTTTCAAGAGGTAATCAAATAAAGCCTATTTACCGATTATCGAGTGTTTGAATAAATAAGTATAGGTGAAGGAGATAGTTAGTTTCCTCTCCTATAAAGAGAATAGAGTATAAGGTTACGGAGTTCAGAATAATGAGTCTTGAGTCTACCTCTTTGTTTACAGTTCAGGGAGAGTCCTAGAGTTCCTTCCATCTGTAGTGTAGGAGTATTGATTGCTCTTTTACAGTTCATAAATAGGGTAGGGTAAATCCAGGGGCGAAGCAAGCAGTGAGACAAGGAACCGGGCGGGGACAAGAGAGTCAATTCAATTAGTTAGAATAGGGGAAGGATCCAGAATAGTCTTTCCCGAGTTCAAAGAGTGAAAGAAGTCGAATTCATCGTGGAGTCTTTCAAAGCGGCTAATGAATTTCTTCTTGTTGAGTCTTTCCTTGATTCATAAGGAGAAAGATCAGTAGTGCAACCTTCCCTTCCTTGTTTACAGTCGTCGAGTAAATGAATTAGCTGCTTTACCTTGGTTACTGTTCTTCAAGTGATTGAGGTCAGTCTCATTAATGTAATGGTGACGAGGTTCATGAGTTTACTATGAAAGAAGAAGGACAAGAAGGTTCAGGAAATGGAAATTGGAAACCGATAGGTGAAGCAGTTTACAGTCGACTAAATGAATTAGGAGACCTCCGACTAAAAGACTGAAATCAGTCCAATGCTGCTTTACTGAGTTCAAGCAAGAAGGAAAAGAGAAAGGAGCGAAGCAACCAACCAACGAAACCGATAGGAAGAGGAAAGAAGCCGAGGGAAAGGAGTTGTAAGTGAAAGAATCCATAGATAGGTGTAGGCCGGAGTCAACTCTCATTCATCGATAGTGTTTACAGGAGAGGAAAAGAAAAGAGTGTTTGAAGTTGAAGAGAAAGAATGTTGTTAAGGAGAAGAGAAAGAGAAAGAAGGAATCAATAGTCTTTCCTGACAGTGAACGATCATGAATGAATAAGTCATATTTACAGGAGAATGAATCTTGCATTTGAGAATCCATAGAATAGGAACAGGAGAAGGAATCTTTCATACTTACAGGAGGGAGTGAAAGAAGGTTACCTTGTTCACTGTTCAAGAATAGAGGTAAAAGGAGCGAAGCGACCTTGTTTACCGTTCAAGAATCAATAGGGACAATCAGGGAGAATGCATCGATAGTCTTGACTTACTCTTCCGTAGCTGTTAAGAAGGAATCGGAAAGAAGCCAGCAGTGAGACAAGGAACCGGGGACAGACAAGTGATTATGTTTGTTTCTTGCTTGAGTCTGGAAAAGCAGCTAAGCTAATGAATTTCTTCTTGTTTCCTGTTTCCTTCCGACAATGAATAGGTGAATCAATAGGTGAGAAAGAATAGGTGGCTGAGAAAGAATATGCTTTCCCGAGTTGTAGAGGTGAAGGAGAATTCCTCTTGAGTTTCGGCTTAGTTGTAAGTGTTTGAAAGGCTAAGACAGAGAGGAGGAGAATGAATAAAAGGAGTGAAAGCCAGCCTAGCAAGCAAGCAAGAAAGCCAGCCAGTTCCGTCCGTCTCATTCATCTCTTTTCTTTCTTTTACCGACTATAAAGTGAGGAGGGTCAGGTCATATCGGTTCAGGTGAATGAGCTTCTCTTTCTCTTATCCTTTCTTGAACAAGGTAAATCAGTAGCTAATGAATTGACTCTCACTGCTTGCTTGGCTCCTCTTTCTTCTTTCTCCGGAACCTTATCCCTTCCCTGATTGATTGAACAGTAAACTCATTCATCTCTGCCTATTTTTGTTGAGGTCATTTCCCTGGGTAAAGGGAAAGGGCTATTTGAAGAACCTAAACCGGAACCTTATTCATCAAGTGTTTCAAGGAAAGACTCTACTAAAGATGAATTAGATTGTGAACTGCGGAACCTAGTTATTCTTGACCAGCTCTTTCTCCTGCCCCCCTATTCCCGGACCGAATTTCAGGAGTTAGCAGCAAAATAGCTTTACAGTCTGGAGAGTAAAGAAAAGAGATAGTGCAACCTGCCCCGATATTATTCCCTGAACTACTTCACCTTCACCGTAACCTACCTTTAGAATTCTCCTTAACTACTAAACCTATTGATTGATTCTTTCTCCGGAACCTGATGGAAAAGTAAACAAAGCAGCTTCTTTCTCTCCTAAACCAGATGGAAGAGTAAACTAAGACTCATCTCAAGATTCAATATCCTTGACAGGAGCATAGAGTCAATTCATTAGCAGCTTTACAAGAGAAGAGAATAAATTCAGGGAGAAGAAACACACACTCATCATCATTATCCTTTCCAGTTCAAGCAAGAAGGGATATTAAATTAATTAGCAGCTTTGAAAGACTGAACTCCTTGTTCATTTACCCTCCTCTCCTGTAAGTAAGAAAGATTTGTTAGAGTTGACTCCTCTCCGGTCTCATGGCTTTGCTTAATCACCTTTTGGTCTCATAATTCTATTTCCTTTACCTTTTTGACAGTTCTAGAATATTAGCAGCTTTACCGAGAGGGGAAGGAGTGAACAGACCTACAGAAAGAAGAGAATATCAGTGAAGGAGAGAGAGAAGCCAGCTGCTTTCCAGAGTTGACTTTACTGTTCAATAAGGGAAGGATCAAGAAGAAATAGGGTCCGGAGTTCAGGTTCAGTAGCTCTGTCTCATTCATCTTTCGCCCCTTGGTTACTGTTCAAGAATAAGGAACAATAACGGAACAAGTAGTTCTGTCTAATTCTTCTTTCGGTCAGTCTTGAAAGCGAGAGGAAAGAAAAGAGACCGGATAGGTAGAGGAACGAGACTATAGGCAGATAGAGATAGAGTGTACGTTTTGATTGATACTTCACTGCTTGCCCTACCATAGAACGGAGACTGGCTCATTGGAGGAAGGATTAATGCATCGAAGCCTGATTGGATGGGGAATCCTCACAATTCTCTACCCGATAGATGTCCCTATGAGAGCTTTGAAGTAAGTCGGGGAGCTATCATACATAACATATGCTTTTGATACTCTGGCAAGAGGGGTTGAACTAGCATTTCCAGTTCCAGGGGTCTCGTTCTCATTTGGGATGCCCTTTTACTCCAGCTATCCCGTAATGTACTTATACTCATCCTCTATCTATCCGGTAATGTACTCAGAGAAGCGTTAGGTTGCTTCTACTAGATGCTTTCTAAGTCAGTCACACTTGGTTGGTTACATCGACCTCGATCTTGTAACTATCTTTATTGGTGGTTGAACTCATTGCAGATCATATGTCCTCCCAAGGTTTCTTTCACTTCTCATCCAGGGAGAAGAGCCAAGCAAGCAGTGAGGTGAGACAAGGAACCGGGGACATGAGAGTCAATTCAATCCTCAGCCTAGTTACCGAGTCTTTGATAAGAGAGAGAGGGCTTTTGATATGAACCAAGAGACATCATTCATACAATATACTTCAATGAAGATGTGAAGAAAATGTTGTCAAAATTATCAAAAGAGGTTGCAATTCATGTCACATTGAAGAGGAATGAAGTTTGATGGTTATAAATTTTGGGTGGGTTACAATTTAGAGTAATTTAGAGTTATTGTATTTTAAGACATTTTATTTACTTTATAGGTTACATTTACATAATGGCTAATTATGGTCATTAAGTATGAATGTTACAACTTTTGAAATGCTTTCATTTTGAGGCTATATAAAGCCATGTATGTTGTATTTGTAAGGGAGACTTGGAAAATATAGTAGGAGCATTTGTGCTTTTCTTTAGCCAATGGCTAAGTTTCTTTGCAACTCTATGTAGTTTAGGTTGCATGTAGAATCATTCAAGCTCGACATGATCAATCTTGCTTGTGGAGTGATTCGAATCTCAATCAAGTGTTCTTGCGTTGAGATATTTGATCAACAAGAATCATTGAAGCTAGACATGATCGATCTTGCTTCTGGAGTGATTCGAATCTCAAACAAAGTGTTCTTGGCTTGAGATATTCGATCTACAAGGTAATCCGAATCTTATTCCCCTTGTAGTTGATTCCTTATCGTATCATTTGGTATCAGAGCTTCAGGCTCAAGATCGGATATATGTTGCCTTTGCGTTCTTTTTTTCAATTTGATTTTTATTTACTTTCATCTTTTTAGATTGTAATCGACCCAGAGTTCAAAATTCAATCTTAGCTCTATTTAAAATTTTGAGTGGTGAGAATGAGAGCTTCATTTGTGTAAACAGAGTGGCCTAAAAAAAAAATTCTTGAGTGTTGTATACACATGAGAGATTGTTGTGAGGGCCTTTGTATTTTCATATCTTATGTTTTGCAGCAAAGTTTCACAAATAGATTCGAGGACGAATCCTCTTGAAGAAGTGGAGAATCATATGAACCAAGAAACATCATTCATACAATATACTTCAATGAAGATGTGAAGAAAATGTTGTCAAAATTATCAAAAGAGGTTGCAATTCATGTCACATTGAAGAGGAATGAAGTTTGATGGTTATAAATTTTGGGTGGGTTACAATTTAGAGTAATTTAGAGTTATTGTATTTTAAGACATTTTATTTACTTTATAGGTTACATTTACATAATGGCTAATTATGGTCATTAAGTATGAATGTTACAACTTTTGGAATGCTTTCATTTTGAGGCTATATAAAGCCATATATGTTGTATTTGTAAGGGAGACTTGGAAAATATAGTAGGAGCATTTGTGCTTTTCTTTAGCCAATGGCTAAGTTTCTTTGCAACTCTATGTAGTTTAGGTTGCATGTAGAATCATTCAAGCTCGACATGATCAATCTTGCTTGTGGAGTGATTCGAATCTCAATCAAGTGTTCTTGCGTTGAGATATTTGATCAACAAGAATCATTGAAGCTAGACATGATCGATCTTGCTTCTGGAGTGATTCGAATCTCAAACAAAGTGTTCTTGGCTTGAGATATTCGATCTACAAGGTAATCCGAATCTTATTCCCCTTGTAGTTGATTCCTTATCGTATCATTTGGTATCAGAGCTTCAGGCTCAAGATCGGATATATGTTGCCTTTGCGTTCTTTTTTTCAATTTGATTTTTATTTACTTTCATCTTTTTAGATTGTAATCGACCCAGAGTTCAAAATTCAATCTTAGCTCTATTTAAAATTTTGAGTGGTGAGAATGAGAGCTTCATTTGTGTAAACAGAGTGGCCTAAAAAAAAAAATTCTTGAGTGTTGTATACACATGAGAGATTGTTGTTGTGAGGGCCTTTGTATTTTCATATCTTATGTTTTGCAGCAAAGTTTCACAAATAGATTCGAGGACGAATCCTCTTGAAGAAGTGGAGAATCATATGAACCAAGAAACATCATTCATACAATATACTTCAATGAAGATGTGAAGAAAATGTTGTCAAAATTATCAAAAGAGGTTGCAATTCATGTCACATTGAAGAGGAATGAAGTTTGATGGTTATAAATTTTGGGTGGGTTACAATTTAGAGTAATTTAGAGTTATTGTATTTTAAGACATTTTATTTACTTTATAGGTTACATTTACATAATGGCTAATTATGGTCATTAAGTATGAATGTTACAACTTTTGGAATGCTTTCATTTTGAGGCTATATAAAGCCATATATGTTGTATTTGTAAGGGAGACTTGGAAAATATAGTAGGAGCATTTGTGCTTTTCTTTAGCCAATGGCTAAGTTTCTTTGCAACTCTATGTAGTTTAGGTTGCATGTAGAATCATTCAAGCTCGACATGATCAATCTTGCTTGTGGAGTGATTCGAATCTCAATCAAGTGTTCTTGCGTTGAGATATTTGATCAACAAGAATCATTGAAGCTAGACATGATCGATCTTGCTTCTGGAGTGATTCGAATCTCAAACAAAGTATTCTTGGCTTGAGATATTCGATCTACAAGATAATCCGAATCTTATTCCCCTTGTAGTTGATTCCTTATCGTATCAGCTTTACCTCCTTCAATCAGTCCAATAGAAGAGCAGAAAGAAAGATGCTTTAACCTATTTACTTACCTCCTCGTGAAAGAGAAGAAAAATCAGGTGATTTAGTGAATGAAATGAATAAAGCAAAGAAAGAGAAGAGACACTAAAATAGAAATAGTGAAACCAACCAACCCCAGTAAATAAAAGAAGAAGGATTTCATATGCTTTACCTTCTTCAATCAGTCAAAGGTGAATAAGTAGGAAGAGGTGAACAATAACTTACGGGAATATTGGTTCATTTAGTCTCTTTCCTCTTTCGGCTTTCAAAGCAGCTAATGCAATGGAAACCATTTTACCTTGTTGGAGTCACAGGATAAAAAACCAAAGCTAAGGAGCGAAGGGAATAGAAGTTAAGGGGCCGGTTCCAGAGTAAGTAGCTCTCCTGTCAGCTAATTAATTTAATATCCCTTCTTTCTAGAACTTGTGATAAGATAAGGAATCAACTACAAGGGGAATAAGATTCGGATTACCTTGTTGATCGAATATCTCAAGACAAGAACATTGTTTGATATTCGAATCACTCCACAAGCAACCTTGTTGATCGAATATCTCAAGACAAGAACATTGTTTGAGATTCGAATCACTCCACAAGCAAGATCGATCATGTCTAGCTTGAATGATTCTTGTTGATCAAATATCTCAACGCAAGAACACTTGATTGAGATTCGAGTCACTCCACAAGCAAGATTGATCATGTCGAGCTTGAATGATTCTACATGCAACCTAAACTACATAGAGTTGCAAAGAAACTTAGCCATTGGCTAAAGAAAAGCACAAATGCTTCTTTTAATATATTTTCCAAGTCTACCTTACAAATACAACATACATGACTTTATATAGCCTCAAAATGAAACTATTAAAGGCATTCCAAAAGTTGTAACATTCACACTTTAAAGTCATAATTAGCCATTATGTAAATGTAACCGAAATTAAATGAAAAGTCTTAAAATACAATAACTCTAAATTACTCTAAATTATAACCCACCCAAAATTTACAACAATCAAACTTTATTCTTCTTCAATGTAGCATGAATTGAAACATCTTTTGATAATTTTGACAACCTTTTCTTCACATCTTCATTGAAGCATATTGTATGATTGATGTCTCTTGGTTCATATCAACTTGTAAAGGACAATTCCTCTTTCTTGTCTTGCTTCAGTCTTGGCAGCTAATGATTCGCCTCTCCCTGATTTGACGGGGTAAATAGGTTCTTAAGTAGCTCTCGGTTCTGGTTCCTTCTTTCATTCAAACACGAGACAGGAATATCTGATTCTTCTTTCTACTATTTCGAATTGTAACAAAGGTTACGTGGGAGCTGCAAGGAATTGACTCTCATCGTTTTGTTCCGATTCATGAGCGAAGCTGCTTTACCGACAGGGGCAGGAAATGAAATTGTGAAATCGAGTTTACGAGGTGAGGGAGTCAACTCTCATTCATCTTTCTTATTACAGTCAAAGAGTGAAAAAGAAGGATTTCATATGCTTTCCTTCCCTTGTTTGTTTACTTTACGAGCGAGGTGGAATAAATAGGTTCAGTAGTTAAGGAAAGAAGAGATGAGAGACCGTAAAATAGCTTGACCTCCTTTACTGTGAATAAATAGGAATAGGAAAAGGAGCAAAGCAGCAATGGGGCCTTGTTGTTGTAGAGGCGAATGAGCAACGCAGCTCGACTCGAACGAAGAGGAGTAAAGGAGAATGAATAGAATATGCTTGACCTTGTTTGTTCAATCAGGAAAAAGGAATAGAAGTTCAGGTAAAGGAGCGAAGCTGTGAAACCGACAGGGAAAGGAGTTACATCAGGAGGAGAAGGAATACATGATTCTGCGCATCTTACTCAATCTTGACTTTCTTCTTTTCTTTACTCGACTGTAAATATAAAGGAAATATCTGATTCTTCTTTCTTTCTCGTCAGGTGAAGGATTTCATTCATTTAGCTTTCCCTTGTTCAATCAGGGAAGGGTCCGGAGTTCTTTCTCTTTTCTTTACTCGACTGTAGAAGAAGAAAAAGGTATTGAAGATAGAAGTTTAATCATTCAATACAAACAACCACGTAACAAAGGAGAAGAGGAGCTGATCACCGCTTTACTGAGTTTACTGTTCAAGAATCAATAGGTGGTGAAGTAGCGTAGCTCAGGGAGATAGAGGGGCAGGGGAAGGTAATAGCTTGACCTACAGAAAGAAGGTTAGGTGTCATAGAGTAGAGGAAAAGAAAAGCTGAAGGAGAATTAATAGGAGAGTAAGTAGAGAGAGGATCAAGATCAGTTAATAAAGAAGAAATAGATAGGTTCAGGATAATCTTGAGTATTTCTCTTTTACAGTGAAATCAGGGAGAGAGAGTCAATTCAATCCTCAGCTGCTTGACCGAGTGAAAGAGTGAAGGGACATGAACGATCTAGAATCTTGAGTCTTTCCTTCCTGCCTGTAAACTCTCATTCTTGTTTCGCCTTGACCTTCTTTACATTTCCAGAATAAATAGGTGAAGGAGCACAGCATTGAATGAGACAGACCGATAGGTGAATGAGCTTGACCCTCTCTCCAGTTTACCTTCCTTGTTCAATCAGTAGAAGCTTGAGTCTGAACTCTCCTGTTCCTGAGCTTGACCCTCTTCTCATCCATCCAGCCTATGTTACCTCCAGAAATAAGGGAAAGAAAGGAAAACAGCTCTAAATATCGGGAAAATAGCCCTCAAAATAGGGAGAGGCCATGGAATTGTCCTAGAGGCGAATGAGCTTGACCTGAAAGAATAGGTTCCGGATGATATGAACCACGACCAAGGAATTTCCATACCTCAAGGTCCAATTACAAGGACGAGAGCCAAGAAGCTACAACAAACTTTATACAGTTATATTCAAGCTATGGTGAGCTCATCAAAGGAAATTCTAGAAGACGCTGGAGACCTCCCTTATATGTTGTGCAAAGTTGAGGTTCAAGAAAGAGATGAATTAAATGCACTTTAAGTTGCATTTAATGAACTCCGCTGAATTTATCAAATAGTCCAAGGATGACTAATAAGCACATTTTATTATTTGCATTATTTAATTATAGTTTAACTATTTGTTTGTCATATTTAAACTAGTTTTAAATATAGGAGTTAAGGTTATATTGTAACCCACATAGGTTACTATATTCCACCATTAACTAGCCATTTAAATATGGAGGTTATGGGTATTTCTCATTTACAAGCCCATTTAATTTGGGAGTTATGTATGACATAGGTTAAGGTTGTAAAGGCTATATAAAGCCTTCTTTTCTTTGATTAGACATCAGATTTTGGAATTAAGAATAGAATTTCTATTTTAGCTTTGTTGAGAGCTAAACTTTCTTTGCAAATTCTTGTGTTAAGAACTTGCATGTAGAGTCATTCAAGTGGTATTGATCAAACCTCTTGTGGAGTGATTCGAATCACGAGTTTAGAAACGAGTTTTCTTTACTCTTGATCTTGATCATCAAGGTAATCCGTTCCATACTTTCCCTTGGGTTGATTTCCATATCATTTTGGTATCAGAGCTTTAGGCTCACGATCGGATATATGTTTCATTGCGCTTATCTCTTTTAATTTTCTTATAATTTTTTTTTTCTCAGTTTGTGTAGAATGTTCATGTTCTATCACAAAAATATATAACAAAAAAAAAAAAAAAAAAAAATTCTTATGTTCTTTAAAGTGTTAGATCTGGATCTTATCAACACTTTGTTCTTCTTTAAGATCTTCTAAATCAATTTCTTGTTGGTAAATTGTTTAGATTTTGCCAATCAGAAGAAAAAAAAAAACCATTGAAATAAAGAAAGCATATGATGTTAAATGTCTTTCTTTTTTCCTCTTGATTACTATATGTAACTCTCATATGTTACTACGTCTAAATTAGTCCTTAATCATTTTCTTTCTTTAATTCGTTTCTTTGTCGTTATTCGGATTGCTCCTTCAATACCCTTGTTTATGTGTTGAGTGTGCTGTCTATTCACTTTGAATTGCACTTAGCTCTATAACATAGCTTGTCTCACATCCCAATTTATTTTTTTTGGAGTGTGATTTGTGTGTGCTCAATTGTGAGGGTGAGTTTGTAAGGGAGTGACACATTGCTTCGAGTGTTGAGTGCTAAACACGAGTGAACTACATTTACGAGTGAATACACGTGAGTGAGCGCTTGTGAGGTCCTTTTTTTTTCTTTTACCTTTCTTTTGTAGCATGGAAAATCCAGACGACAATACTAACATTACTGATGCACGATTGAGAGAAGCACAACAACGAACCATGGAAAGACTAATTCGAGGAATAGAAGAGTTGACTGATCGAATAGGAAGATTGGAGATTCAAAATCAAGCACGACAGAGGATTCCACAACCTACGCCCTCAACCGATACATATGAAGGCGACAATTCTGATCACCACGAGGATAATCCACATGCGGTTGGTCCTGGCTTGATGCGAGGGAGAGACCATGGAAGAAGGTATCATAATTTACAACAACGAGTTCCTTATGATGATAGAATTGATCGTAACGTGGGGAGCATCAAATTAAAACTTCCCAAGTTTTATGGCAAAACCGATCCAGAGGAGTACCTTCAATGGGAGAAAACGGTGGAGTCGGTGTTCAACTGTCATAATTTTAGTGATGAAAAGAAGGTACTGTTATGCATTGCTCAATTCAAACAATATGCTCAAATTTGGTGGGATAAATTGATGTCAAGTAGGAGAAGAAATCTTGAAGCACCAATTGATTCATGGGTCGAGTTCAAAGAGTCCATGAGGAAGCGTTTTGTTCCACAATATTTTCAACGGGACATGGCGCAAAAGCTTCAAGCGTTGAAACAAGGACGCAAATCTGTGGAGGATTATTACAAGGAGATGGATACATTGATGGATCGACTTGAACTCGATGAGGACATGGAGGCTCTCATGGCGCGGTTTCTTAATGGGTTAAACACAGAGATTGCAGACAAGACTGATTTACAGCCTTATTCTAATATTGAGGAGTTGTTGCACATTGCAATTAAGATCGAGAGGCAAATCCAACGAAGGTCTCAACGGTATTCTTCTAAAACTTTTCCCAATTCTACTTCTACATGGAAAAAGGATAGTAAGAACATTGATTATAAGCATAGAAATCAAGAGATTAATGAGAAGCCTCAAGCTAAATTTGAGAAAGGGGAGAGTTCTAGAACAGGGAAAGAAAAAGTAGAAAAGTCTAATGTTCGAAATAGGGATTTAAAGTGTTGGAGATGTCAAGGGGTAGGACACTATAGTAGAGATTGCCCAAATGCAAGAATTATGACCATCAAGGAGGGAGAAATTGTTACGGATGACGAGGCCCATGACGACATAAATGAGGAAACTGATGAGAGTGAGGAGTTTAGTGAAGAGGACCCTACACATATATCTTTGGTTACTCGACGAGCTCTAAACACCTACATTAAGGAGGACGGCCTAGACCAAAGGGAGAACTTGTTTCAAACTCGGTGTCTTGTTCAATCTGTACCTTGTAGTGTTGTCATTGATAGCGGTAGTTGCACCAATGTTGTGAGTTCCATTCTGGTCAAAAGACTTAATTTAAAGACACAACCACATCCAAGACCCTACAAGCTTCAATGGTTGAATGATTGTGGGGAAGTACGGGTAACTCAACAAACTCTTGTTTCTTTTACTATTGGAAAATATGTTGATGATGTTTTATGTGATGTTGTATCCATGCATGTTGGAGATTTACTACTGGGGAGGCCATGGCAATTTGATCGTCGGGTAATGTATGATGGGTATGCAAATCGATACTCCTTTACTCACAACGGTAGAAAAACTACTCTTATCCCATTGTCTCCAAAAGATGTATTTATTGATCATTGCAAACTTGAAAAGAAAAGGCAAAAGGCTGATGCAAAAGCAGAGATTGAAAAAGAATCAAGTGAAAAAAAGAGCTTGAGTGAAAAGCAAGAGAGTAACACTCAGCCTAGAGAAAAAAAAGAGAGAAAAGCCAAATCAGTAAGCTTGTATGTTAGATCAAGTGAAGCTAGGAATGTTTTGCTCTCTAACCAGACTATTCTTGTACTTATGTGCAAGGGGTCTTGTTACTTTACTAACATGCTTAACCCTTGTTTGCCTAGTGATTTTGTTGTGCTTTTGCAAGAGTTTGAACATTTATTTTCCGAGGAGATGCCTAGTAGTTTGCCACCACTTAGAGGGATTGAACACAAGATTGACTTCATTCCTGGCGCGCCCATTCCAAACCGACCAGCTTATAGGACTAATCCAAAGGAGGCTGAAGAGATACAACGGCAAGTAAGTGAACTCCTTGCTAAAGGGTATGTACGTGAAAGTTTGAGTCCTTGTTCTGTTCCAGTTATTCTTGTACCTAAGAAAGATGGTTCTTGGCGTATGTGTGTTGATTGTAGGGCTATAAACAAGATAACTATAAAGTATAGGCATCCAATTCCCAGATTAGATGATATGCTTGATGAATTGCATGGATGTAGTCTTTTTACTAAGATTGATTTAAAATCGGGTTATCATCAAATTCGCATGCATATTGGGGATGAGTGGAAAACAGCTTTTAAAACCAAGTATGGTCTTTATGAATGGTTGGTTATGCCTTTTGGATTAACTAATGCACCTAGTACATTCATGAGACTAATGAATCATGTCTTACGAGAATACTTAGGTAAGTTTGTGGTTGTTTATTTTGATGACATCCTTGTTTACTCTAAATCTTTAGATGATCATATTACCCATGTACGCAATGTTTTGACTACTTTAAGAAACGAATGTTTGTATGTAAATTTAAAGAAATGTAGCTTTTGCATGGAAAAAGTTAACTTTCTTGGGTTTGTAGTTTCATCTAATGGTGTTGAGGTTGATGAGGAGAAAGTGAAGGCTATAAAAGATTGGCCTACTCCGAAAAATGTAAGTGAGGTAAGAAGTTTTCATGGTCTTGCAAGTTTCTACCGTAGGTTCATTAAAAATTTTAGTACAATTGCTTCACCCTTGAATGAACTTGTTAAGAAAAATGTATCCTTTATATGGGAAAAAGATCAAGAACTTGCTTTTAATACTTTGAAAGAAAAATTGAGTTCTGCTCCCTTGCTTGCATTACCTAATTTTGAGTCTACTTTTGAAATTGAATGTGATGCTAGTGGAGTAGGGATAGGTGCTGTATTAATGCAAAATCAAAGACCTTTAATGTTCTTTAGTGAGAAGTTGACTGGTGCATCTTTGAGGTATCCAACTTATGACAAAGAGCTTTATGCTTTGGTTCGTGCATTGCAAACCTGGCAACATTATCTTTGGCCTAAGGAGTTCATTATTCATACGGATCATGAAAGTTTAAAGCATTTGAGAGTACAAAATAAACTCACAGACAACATGCTAAGTGGTTAGAATTTATTGAAACATTCCCGTATGTCATAAAATATAAACAAGGAAAGGAGAACATTGTAGCAGATGCTTTATCACGAAGGTATGTCCTCCTCAATACTTTGAATGCTAGGTTGTTGGGTTTTGAACACATAAAGGATTTGTATCAACATGACATGTTCTTTGCTCCTTTTGTTGAATCTTGTGAAAAAGGACTCATTGTGGATAATTACTTGTTGTTAGATGGATTTTTGTTCCGAAAAGGCAAACTTTGCATACCATCTTGTTCCATCCGTGAGCTACTTGTGAGGGAAGCTCATGGAGGTGGTTTAATGGCACACCATGGAGTTTCTAAAACTTATGATATGCTCTCTGAACATTTTTTTTTGGCCTAAAATGAGACATGATGTTCATAAAGTTTGTGGTCGTTGCATAGCATGTAAACAAGCTAAGTCTAGGCTTCAACCACATGGTTTATACTCCCCATTACCAGTTCCTAATGGTCCATGGATTGATATATCGATGGATTTTGTTTTAGGTTTACCTAGGACTAGGAAAGGTTATGATAGCATTTTTGTTGTGGTTGATCGATTTAGTAAAATGGCTCATTTTATTCCCTGTCACAAAACTGATGATGCAAAACATATTGCAGACCTGTTCTTTAGGGAAGTTGTACGATTGCATGGCATTCCTAAAAGCATCGTTAGTGATCGTGATGTAAAATTTTTAAGCCACTTTTGGCGTGTTTTATGGGGTAAGTTAGGAACTAAGCTAGTATATTCAACTACTTGTCATCCTCAAACGGATGGACAAACTGAAGTTGTTAACAGAACCATGACTGCTATGCTTAGGGCTATTATTGATAAGAATCTTAAGACTTGGGAGGATTGTTTGCCATTTATAGAATTTGCATATAATAGGGTTGTTCATAGCACTACTAAATGCACACCTTTTGAAATTGTTTATGGCTTTAATCCTTTAACCCCTATTGACTTGTTACCCATACCGTCAAAAGAGTTTGTGAATTTTGATGCAAATGCCAAGGTTGAGTTTGTTCATAAACTGCACAAGCAAGTGAAAGAACAAATTGAGAAACAAAATTCCAAGGTTGCCACCCGAATTAATAAAGGACGTAAGATTGTCATCTTCAAGCCAGGAGATTGGGTTTGGGTGCATTTCCGAAAAGAAAGATTTCCTACTCAAAGAAAATCTAAGCTTTTACCACGAGGAGATGGACCTTTTCAAGTTCTTGAGCGCATCAACGACAATGCTTATAAAATTGATTTACCAGGTAAGTACGGTGTTAGTGCAACTTTTAATGTTGTTGATTTGAGCCCTTTTGATGTAGGTGATGGCTTGGATTCGAGGACGAATCCTTCTCAAGAGGGGGAGAATGATATGAACCACGACCAAGGAATTTCCATACCTCAAGGTCCAATTACAAGGACGAGAGCCAAGAAGCTACAACAAACTTTATACAGTTATATTCAAGCTATGGTGAGCTCATCAAAGGAAATTCTAGAAGACGCTGGAGACCTCCCTTATATGTTGTGCAAAGTTGAGGTTCAAGAAAGAGATGAATTAAATGCACTTTAAGTTGCATTTAATGAACTCCGCTGAATTTATCAAATAGTCCAAGGATGACTAATAAGCACATTTTATTATTTGCATTATTTAATTATAGTTTAACTATTTGTTTGTCATATTTAAACTAGTTTTAAATATAGGAGTTAAGGTTATATTGTAACCCACATAGGTTACTATATTCCACCATTAACTAGCCATTTAAATATGGAGGTTATGGGTATTTCTCATTTACAAGCCCATTTAATTTGGGAGTTATGTATGACATAGGTTAAGGTTGTAAAGGCTATATAAAGCCTTCTTTTCTTTGATTAGACATCAGATTTTGGAATTAAGAATAGAATTTCTATTTTAGCTTTGTTGAGAGCTAAACTTTCTTTGCAAATTCTTGTGTTAAGAACTTGCATGTAGAGTCATTCAAGTGGTATTGATCAAACCTCTTGTGGAGTGATTCGAATCACGAGTTTAGAAACGAGTTTTCTTTACTCTTGATCTTGATCATCAAGGTAATCCGTTCCATACTTTCCCTTGGGTTGATTTCCATATCACCGGAGCTCTCCTGTAAAGCAGCTAATCTTTCGTCGTCGTCTTCCCTGTCCCTAAATTTCTGACTTCCTGTTCCGGTTCAGTCGCTTGCTTCTTTATCTTACTGTTCAATCTGGTTCGCTCAGTAGTTATTTCGTTTACCTCGTTCCTTACAGTCAGGGAATTGTTCAAGAGTTCAACCTATGGCAGGCAATGGAATTAATTGTTCAAGAGTTCCGGTTAAGGGGAGGAGTTCAATCTGGTTCCGGTTTCGTATAGAATAGAAGCTAATAGTTTATAGGAGGTTCACTCTCATTCATCGATAGTCTTTCTTGCTTTCTTCTTTCCTTCCCTTCCGGTTCAGTAGCGCAGCGAACATTCTTTCATTTGTTTACGAGGTATCGGAGTCAACTCTAATTCATCTTTCCTTACGGTTCAGTAGCTTATCTTTCTTTTCTGTCCCTGAATTTATTCAACCACTGTAAAGGAGAGAGGAGAGAATCTTTCGTTTCGTCTTCAGTCTCATTCTTCTTTTCTTTACTATCCCTTGTTGTTGCGAGAATGATGAATGAATGACAAACAGAGACTAAAGCAAGTGTTGGATTCAAAGCTGGTGTTAAAGATTCTAAATTGACTTATTAGACTCAAACCAAAGATACTGAGATCTTGGCAGCATTACGAGTAACTTCTCAATCGGGAGTTCCACCCGAGGAAGCAGGGGCCGCTCTAGCTGCTGCTGAATCTTATACTGGTACATGGACAACTGACCGATGGGCTTACCAGTCTTGATCGACCCTTACCTTAGAAAGGACGATGCTATGGAGGTTCCCGCTAGAGAAGAAAATCAATATATTGCTTATCTAGCTGCCCCTACTAGACCCTTTTGAAGAAAGAAAGGTTCTGTTACTAACTGACTTCCATTGTGGTTAATTGGACTCAAGGCTTTGCGTGCTCTACGTCTGGAGTATTTGCCAATCCCTTCTGCTTATATTCAAACTGCCTCATGGTATCCAGGTTCAAAGAGATAAGTTGAACAAGTATGGTCGCCCTCTTCTATTGAGATGTACTATTAATAAACCTAAATTGGGATTATCTACTAAGAATGAATTATGGTAAGAGCTGTTTAGGAAGGTCTACAATGCTACTGCAGATGCGAAGAAATGATGAAGACAAAGGAAGGGCTATATTTGCTCGAGAATTGGGAGTTCCTATCGTAATGCATAAATACTTAACTGGTGGATTCACTGCAAATCCTAGCAAGGAAAACAACAGCTACTTCAACTTCATATGCTTTACAGAGTGAAAGAAGGTAAAAGACAAAGAGAATGAATTTCATATGCTTTACCGAGTAAAAGATGTAGAATGAATCTTGAGTAGAGTCTTTCCTTCCTTAATGCAATAACTGGACACTGCTTACTTAGTATAGTTATCTAGTCTTGGAATAAAGAGGACCGAAGCCACCTTGTTTACTGTGTTTCAAGGATTGAATGAATAAGGAGTCTTTCTTCTCTTTTCTTTGACACCTTGTTCATTCTGGTGAAGGAGCGAAGCTGTGAAACCGACAGGGGAGGTGAAGGAGCGAAGCCACTTTACAGTTCAGGTCAGGCAGGGAATAGAAGCCCAGGTTTAGGAGCGAGTGAGACCGACAAGTGATTGAGCGAAGAAGCCATGAGACCGATAGGATAGGGAGAGGAGTGAAAGATCATTTACCGTGAAGTGATTAATCCGGGCAATCCCTATGGAATGGAAAAGAAAGTCTTCCGATTGGAGTCAATTTCCACCCTCTGATTGATGAGCCATTCCCCCCTTCCGTATAGCCAGAAAGGTATTCCATCTTATGGATGACTTTCAGTAGTTCTTCCATCCCCTCTTGTTCCACCTATCCCTTCACTCCCCAGGGATTTCCTACAGCTAGACAACCACGGTTCATCACTCGGAGAGAAAGAATAGAAGCAAGCATTTCCAGTTCAGTCGGTAATGAATCAATACGCAGGGAAACTCTCTCTCTCCCATGATGGGAATGGCAAGTCTCGTACAGGCTCATATTGGGTGTGGGTATGCTCCTTCCATAGGCCACTTTCCAGAAGGTCTTCAAGGTAGATATGCTCTTCTTCTCAGAAAGACCATACATACCTTTTGGTCAGGGGGCACAGAAGGGAGAGTGTGCCGGGTTTCAAGCCTGGTTGCATGTGACTGAGTTGGGAGAGGGGGGCGAATAGATCTGCTTCACTGCAAAATTGCATTTGTTTTTCCTTCTTTTTCTAGTAAGATTGAAATATCACATCCTTTGAGAATCTTTAATCCTCATCTTCGTCATGCTATGAATATAGGTAGGCAAATCACGCCATTTCTTTTTCAGAGTAGCGGGAATCTGATATAATTCACTTTCACTTCTCCAAGCATCTTTTTCAATTCTTTTCCCACTTTCTTGTTGTTAGCCAAAAATAGAATAGAAGAAGATTCATAATTCACATTAATTTATTACGTCTGCTGTCCTCAAAAAGAGATTGTTAGCAAGCAGCACTACTACTAATTCCCGTTCGATAGGTTCCCTTCCCATTCGGGGGCTGAAACCAGCATTTCGCCACATGCATCGTGAATTGGATCAAGATCAACAGCTTCTTAATTGGATTTATTTGGCTCTCGAATTGACTATTGAAAAGTAGGTGAGGTGATTGCTCTCTTTCGACGATATGCATCTCAAACCTGGTCTCCAACCGGCATAGAAATTGGCCCAGCACTCAGGGGGCCCCTACCCGGTCTCAAGAACTTGAGCGGTCTTTATAGTGGTGTGGTAGCCGATTCAGATTGTATAGCTGCTGGGAAGCATAAAGATTGATCCATGTCCAGATTGCAACGCATTAAGATGTCAATGCCCAGTAGTGAATGTGTTCCCGGTGGGGCGGCTATCGTCAGTGTTCTAGTACAAATCATATCTCTATCTTTTTCAAAGCACGTCAAGACCAAAACAAAATGTAATAATCACAATGCTTGAATTTTCTTTAATAGTTTGGTTGGGTTGGGGTGATAAATGAGTGAGTGAATCTCGATCTCTTCTAGCTCTTCTAACTCATACTCTTCCGGTTGTCCATGTCTCTAAAAAGAATATAGAAAGATCTCCCCCAAAGTAGTTTGCATATCTCGAACTACCTGTGGATCCTCGTATAGATTCCGAATGCTCTCATAGGGCTGGACGGAAAGCTTCCTTAAGACCGGATCATTATAGATTTGGTACCAATCGTGACATTTGAGAAGCTTGTCGATGACTTGCTCTGGCTGACTCTGATGAGACTGATTGCCCTTTTTACTAGTGTCTACAATTTGTTAATTATTTCTTCGTCTATGTATTCCCCCCAGACAGCTCCTTATCTTCTTTGAAGAGATACAACCATATGGGAGCCTTGGGTGAAATTGCACATTGAGTGCTCTGCCCTCCCACCCACTCGGTAAAGCACTCTCTTATCTTCTTAGTGGTAGTATGCTTGGAGGCATTCTTGTTGAATACCCTCGCATTCAGGTGATACCCACCTTCACTATGTGGTTCCTTTGCCACTAGAACGGGCCCGGCTGTCGAATAGTTGCCTAAGTCTCTCACTAACTCCTTCTTTGTGGTAGGTCTTCTATCCGCATGAGTGTTAGCGTAACAAGAATGAATTTCTTGATTGGGGTGCCCCTTCCATGCTTCCTTCCTTCATTTGTCTGTGCTCCATCTGATATGAATCCAACAACTGATCACTTCCATGTACTCGAACGGGCAATTACAAGAAGCAATACAAAGAAGATTCAAGAATCAAATCAAGAAAATAATGGAGTGGCTGATATTGGAAAGTAATTAGAAGACTTGCCTTTGGTAGTTGAACTACCAATTAAGACAATTTATTAATGCCTTCTTTGCTTCAATTTATATTTAAAGCATTTATTAATAGTTTGTATGAATTGCCTTATATTCTTCAATTTGCATTTAATAGCATTTATTAGTGGTTGGTGGCTGAACTTTACTTTGTTAGGGTTATCTTTTGGGCCTATTTAAAGGCATGTAATACTCATGTTTGGGGGATTTTAGTTGAATACAGAAAAAACCTTTGTGTTTTCTTGATACCCTTTTGGTGTTATTCTTTTTCAAATCTTGCTTTAGGTTTGATGTTTAAACCGATTCATTGAATTAGTTTTGATCAAGCTAATTCTGGAGTGAATTGTCTTGGTATCTAAGAGTGACCATCATAGATTCCAAGTTCGATCTAAGAGTCATTCATCTTCTAACCAGTTCTTGGTTGGAATCAATCCGTTAAGTTAGCTTTCTCTGTGAGCGTTTTGCAAGGATTCTAGAAGGACCTCTAGCTTTGCAAATTCCAGCATTGTAGGCGCTTATCATTTGGTATCAGAGCATTTGGTCGACGTTCTTTGGCCGCTCTAGAGGTGAAATATCTTTACTATTATTTTTTTGTATCAATCTTGTTTCTCTCTCAGATTATCAAAAAAAAAAAAAAAAAAAAAAAGTCAGCCTTTACATTCTTGACCTAGTACCAAAAGCCCACCTTTGAGTGTTAAACACGAGTGTCCCTGAGTGAAATTTTTGTGAGAAGTGTGGAGAGGCCCCTTGATAACAAAATGTCACATAATGGAGGAGGAGAACCAATACCAGATCTTAATACAACCATTCTTCAAGCAATTCAAGGTATGATGGAAATGATGATGGAAGATAGACAAGAAAGAAGGGCGCAACAACAAAGACAAGAACGAACATTACAAGAAGATGAAGGTATAGTAGTACAAGAAAGACAAGTTGAAGGAAGATGGAGAGGAAGAAATAACCATGCAACTATTATGCAACCTAGAAGGATGGAAAGAGTACATGAAGATAGAGATGGGGGAGTTAAACTCAAAATCCCGCCCTTTTGTGGAACGGCAGATTCTGAGGCATACTTGCAGTGGGAAAGAAAGATAGAACATGTGTTTGATTGCAACACCTATAGTGAAAATAAGAAGATGAGACTAGCTATTGCCGAATTTACCAATCATGCTGGTGATTGGTACCAACATCTCAAATCCGAGAGAAGAAGAAAAGAGGAGGATCCAATAGAGACATGGGAAGAACTTAAAGAAGCCATGAGAAAAAGGTATGTTCCAAAACATTATGAAAGAAATTTGAAAACTAAATTGCAAGGTTTGAGGCAAGGAACAAAAAGTGTGGCGGAATATTATCAAGAGATGGAAACTATGATGGAAAGAGCAAATGTTAGAGAAGAAGAAGAAGATACCATGTCTAGATTCCTTGGAGGTTTGAATCGAGAAATTGCTCATCTTGTTGACAGAAATCCACCACCATATCTGGAAGACATGTATCATTATGCTCTCAAAATTGAAGACCAATTGAAGGAAGAAAAAGAGCATTCAAAAAGGTACACATCACGAACTAACACCTTTTCAAATTCTAAAACTTGGAACAAGGATAGTTTTGTGAATAGAAATGAATCAATGTCACCAAAAGAAAAGTTTGTGGCTGCTAAAAGAGTGGAGGCTGAGAGTTCCATTGGTAAAAAGAATGAAGCTTCAAAGACGGTAAAGGAGAAGTCTAGTTCTATTCAATGTTGGAAGTGCAAGGGGTTTGGACACATGAGCAAAGAGTGTGTTAATAAAAAAGTTATGGTGATAAGGAATGGTATACTTGATTCAGATGATGAATGTGAGGATCATGACTCACAGCTTGTGGAAGAAATCGCAGCATATGATGATGAGTATGTTGAAGAAGGTAATTCCATATCTTTGATCACAAGAAGGGTACTCAATGTTCAAATCAAGGAAGAGAAATTTGAAGATCAAAGGGAAAACTTGTTCCACACAAGATGTTTGGTCAAAGGAAACCCATGCAGCTTGGTGATTGATAGTGGAAGTTGCACAAATGTGGTAAGCAGCTTCCTTGTAAAAAGACTTCAACTTTCTGTCCATCCCCATCCAAAACCATACAAACTTCATTGGTTAACAAACAAAGAAGAAATTAAGGTGAACTCCCAAGCTCTTGTTTCTTTTACTCTTGGAAGATATAAAGATGAAGTTCTTTGTGATGTCGTACCAATGCATGCGGGGGACATCTTATTCGGCCGACCTTGGCAATATGATAGAAAGGTAACATTTGATGGTTTGATGAACAAGTATACTTTTACTTTGTGTGGGAAGAAATTTACTTTACTTCCATTGTCTCCATATGATGTACATTGTGACCAATTGAAATTGGAGAAGAAAAGAAAAGAATATGAAGAACAACCGTGGAGAGAAGAAACTAAGGTAAAGGTGAGAAAAAAAAAGTGAGAAAAAAAATCAATATTCAGTTCTTGTCTGGAAAGAACGAAGAATTTGATTTGAAGACAAATCCTTTTAAAGAAAGGGGGGATGATATGAATCCAACAACTGATCACTTCCATGTACCCGAACGGGCAATTACAAGAAGCAATACAAAGAAGATTCAAGAATCAAATCAAGAAAATAATGGAGTGGCTGATATTGGAAAGTAATTAGAAGACTTGCCTTTGGTAGTTGAACTACCAATTAAGACAATTTATTAATGTCTTCTTTGCTTCAATTTATATTTAATAGCATTTATTAATAGTTTGTATGAATTGTCTTATATTCTTCAATTTGCATTTAATAGCATTTATTAGTGGTTGGTGGCTGAACTTTATTTTGTTAGGGTTATCTTTTGGGCTTATTTAAAGGCATGTAATACTCATGTTTGGGGGATTTTAGTTGAATACAGAAAAAACCTTTGTGTTTTCTTGATACCCTTTTGGTGTTATTCTTTTTCAAATCTTGCTTTAGGTTTGATGTTTAAACCGATTCATTGAATTAGTTTTGATCAAGCTAATTCTGGAGTGAATTGTCTTGGTATCTAAGAGTGACCATCATAGATTCCAAGTTCGATCTAAGAGTCATTCATCTTCTAACCAGCTCTTGGTTGGAATCAATCCGTTAAGTTAGCTTTCTCTGTGAGCGTTTTGCAAGGATTCTAGAAGGACCTCTAGCTTTGCAAATTCCAGCATTGTAGGCGCTTATCACCATCTCTACCAATAATGAAAGAAAGAGGTTTGTCCTTCCTGCGTCTGCTTGCTACTCCCGCTTTCTTCTTTGTGATTGCCTTTACAAAGTACACGTCATTCATTCCTTTTGCTCTCGAGATCCTAATGCCAACTGCAAGATAACATCAAAAGCGTCAATGCAGAGTATAATAGGTGGAAGCTCTTCTCTATGTACTTGTAGTTGAGTAAGGACTGTAAGCTTCAAGTCCCTTCTACTTATCCTCTTTTTTAGAACCAAGAAGATTTGCCAATCATGAGGAGTTGAGTCTGATTCTTCGCCTACCACTAATAGAATAGCTTCGTCCGGGAAATGCGTCCCCTTACTAATCAAATCAAGCTTATAGTCACGGGAGGGATGATCCGTAGGTGGTCTGCTCCTGCTCCTTTGCTTTACTCATTTAGGGCTTCTGGGTGACGTACACAATATCAAACTCTGAGAGTCACATCTGCCACCTTGCTGGCCCCATGAAGGCTGGCTTTTCAAAGAGATACTGAAGCGGGTCCATCCTTGCAATCAGCATGGTCGTATAGTTCAAGATGTAGTGGCGTAGGCGTTGCGAGGCTCATGGTTGAGCACAACCCCTTTTTTATAGAACCGTATACCTTGTCTCTCATAATCAGTGAACTTCTTGCAGATCGAGTATATTGCTCTTTCTTTACTACCTCTTTCATCGTGGTGACCAAGGACAGACACAACTCATGGATCCTTTCATTACTTACATTCAGGAGAGGTCGACCAGGCGTTGGCGGTACCAGGATGGGAGGATTGAATAGAGATTTCTGCACTTTGTTCACCTTTGGCAATGCTCCTTCCCTATGTCTATATTTTCTTCAAGAAGGCGGGGTCTTGCCCAAGACTTGTCGATCATGTCATCGACATAAACCCACATTTCTCCTTGTTCATCATATCATGAAAGAGCACAGTCATGGCTCGCAGGTAGGTCGCCCCGGCATTCTTTAGACCAAAGGAGGCATCACCTTGTAACAGAACGTACCCTTCTATTTGATATGGTGATAAACGCTGTTTTCTCTCTGTCTTCCTCGGCCATCTTGCTTGATCTGGTTATATCAAGAGAAAGCATCCATAAAGGACAGCATCCCATGTCCAGCGGTCTTGTCCACCAGAACATGTGAGGGGAAGAGGAAAATTTTCTTTTGGGCTTGCCTTAGGCGTCTTTGGACTCAGGGAACCAGCTTTCAAATTGAGGGAAAAACCAACCGTTTGAAGCGGGACCATCCAATTGAATCTCGTTACCCCATGGATTCATTCTTAGTTAGTTAGGAACCTGACTCGATAGCGCAGGCACAAGATGATATGAACCACAACCAAGGAATTTCCATACCTCAAGGTCCAATTACAAGGACGAGAGCCAAGAAGCTACAAAAAACTTTATACAGTTATATTCAAGCTATGGTGAGCTCATCAAAGGAAATTCTAGAAGACGCTGGAGACCTCCCTTATATGTTGTGCAAAGTTGAGGTTCAAGAAAGAGATGAATTAAATGCACTTTAAGTTGCATTTAATGAACTCCGCTGAATTTATCAAATAGTCCAAGGATGACTAATAAGCACATTTTATTATTTGCATTATTTAATTATAGTTTAACTATTTGTTTGTCATATTTAAACTAGTTTTAAATATAGGAGTTAAGGTTATATTGTAACCC
The DNA here is from genome assembly GCA_018691285.1 of Cucurbita argyrosperma subsp. sororia. Lineage (NCBI taxonomy): Eukaryota > Viridiplantae > Streptophyta > Magnoliopsida > Cucurbitales > Cucurbitaceae > Cucurbita > Cucurbita argyrosperma. Next base: position 6,742,404 of record CM031895.1, read on the forward strand.
ACATAGGTTACTATATTCCACCATTAACTAGCCATTTAAATATGGAGGTTATGGGTATTTCTCATTTACTAGCCCATTTAATTTGGGAGTTATGTATGACATAGGTTAAGGTTGTAAAGGCTATATAAAGCCTTCTTTTCTTTGATTAGACATCAGATTTTGGAATTAAGAATAGAATTTCTATTTTAGCTTTGTTGAGAGCTAAACTTTCTTTGCAAATTCTTGTGTTTAGAACTTGCATGTAGAGTCATTCAAGTGGTATTGATCAAACCTCTTGTGGAGTGATTCGAATCACGAGTTTAGAAACGAGTTTTCTTTACTCTTGATCTTGATCATCAAGGTAATCCGTTCCATACTTTCCCTTGGGTTGATTTTCATTGTTTATATTTTATGACATACGGGAATGTTTCAGAAGCTGGCATCGCTAGTGGACTCTTCCTCGTCGACAGCCAGCAGTTGCCGGACGGGACTTCCTTGCCTTCAGCCTAGCCGCCTTGTCTTATCCCGCCCTTTCGGACTACCTTACTGACGGGCTTGCTTTCCTACCTTCGGCCTTCAGACGGTATGCTCTAGTTGCTACTGGCAGCTCTTAGCTGAATGCCTTGCTTCGCCGTACAGCTAGTGGAGACACCGACTAATAAGATTGACGAGAGGAGAACACATGTCGGTCGTGGTCGAGACAAATGATGATTGTCTTACTCATCCTTCTCCTCTTTCTAGGCCTGGACTAATGCTTCCTCAACGCGGCTTACGGTATGGCTGGGCGAACGCCAGTTGATACCTCCCAAGTAGCTGAGCCAGGGGCTTCTTCCTTCCTCAGTCTCAGATGGTGTGCCAAAAACGCCTTGGCGCCTGCAGTTGACGCAGCATCAAGGTGCAAGAGCCCACTCGTTGTGTAGTTGGGACACTTAATCAGCAATCGGTACTTGCGCTTGCACAGACTGTAGTCGTCTCCTGATGTCATGGTTTCGCTGTCCGGAAGCGACAACTCGAACTATTCGTCTACGGGCGTGGGCCAACAGCCGGTGCCCTCTTGGTAGCGGTGACAAAGATGGGCTGCGCGCTACCGCCATGACGGTGTAGGTAGTGCATTGAGCCTTCTGCTAATGGACCCCTATGTACATGTGCTATCTTTCCGTTGTTTTGGTGGGCGTCTACTCCTTCTAGGCAATATGGAAAACTATGGCTCTAATAACCTTACTTGGCTGTATTTTAATATAACTTTAGGCAGCGCACCACGTTGTGAGAGCAGCGAGAAAATGATACAGGAAAGTTGCAAGATACTAAAGGCTGAAAGATTTCACTACATTGCCGAGAATGTGGCAGATCAGGGGCTTGCATCAAGATATTCATATTCATCAGAGTAGTAGAAGAGACAGCTTGGAGACATTTTCACTGAGGGCTAAGTATCTTGTGCTCGGGAAGGTTATAAACATTATGGAAGCTTTGCTCAATGGATAAGAGTTCAAATATAGAGGTGAGAGAGAAGAACAGCTTAGGAGAAATTCTTCACCAGAAGTCTCTTGCATCGAGTAACAACATTAAGGAACTTTGCTGCCTAAGTAATCTAGAGTTCAATATAAGGTAGATATAGGCAATAGCTTTTAGGAGAAGATTCTTATATAAAAGACTTGTGATTTTTCTCAATATTTAGCACGTTTTTCCCGTTTGAATCTTGTTTTTAAGTCATATGAATTTACGCATACACGTATAATGGTAGACCATATTTTGTATACCCAAACTGTACCCTCTGAGCTGACTAGTCTGAACAATTCTATTTTAGGATGATAAAATGAAAGTGGGGGTACGCTCGGTCCTTTTTTTATATGGTGGTGTCAACCCGGCGCACTTGCTCAGCTTTCGCTAATGTGGCACAAGGACAAATTTTTTGCTTTTTTATTTAGTTTTTTATTTATATTTTTTTTTTCAAGGGTTATACATGCATTATAAACGTCAAGATGAAGCCTTTCCGCGTCTCTCAAAGTGTTCCTATATTGAAATTCCGCTCGGTACTTCTCGCTTGATCTCTTCCAATGTTCTCGTCTCAACATAGTTTCTTTCGTTTTTGATACTCTTCTAAGAGATCATTTTCCTTGTACTGTATTTGTGGGGGGGGGGGGGGGCTTTAATACCTGAGATAAAATAGTGATCTGATTACTAAGAATGAGTAAATCGACTAAACTAAAATCAAAATTTAAAGGTTTTGTCTCACTTGCGGGCGTAGCGTTATTGTAAGATCGTTTGCTTCACGTTTAACTACGCATCTTTGATAGTAGAGTATTTCCACCTTTCCACCCATAAAATTTTCCTATTTACTTTAAGACTGTTACTTTAGGTTATTTAACGTCGGCGATATTTTAAGGCGGAATTAGGCTTCAATAGAACCCTTATTGATAAATTCAACATTATCTTCGTAGGCGCTCATTTATTACCTCAGGAATTAATACAAATACAAAGAACAGATGAAAGAACATGTTGAATTATACGTCCGTTATACTAGACGCAATGTAGTCGGCTAATAATGTATTAAATACAGTACTGACACCTAAATACTAAGCCTAAACTTATTAAATACAAATACAATACAAATCAAACGCTTATAGTTTTATTAGAGATGTCAAATGACTAACTAAACCTAGACTGATCTATAGCTATTGTCAAATGCAAATGATGAGATTAAACCTATACTAATGGCTATACTATTGGTCAAATGAAAATACACTCAGACATATAGCTTAACGCTATTACTTTATAATTTATTATGTCAAAAGAAAGTCTATCCTAATGCATGTGTCCTACGAACTTGTGGTTGCGAAGGCCTTCCTGATCATGTCTTTTACAGGGGCCGCCTTTCCGTTATGTGAAAATAATAGTAGGTCATACTGAGCTTGAGTGTTATTAAGAATACTCGTATATCGACGCCCGCTATCGAGGTTATGATGGCAAGAACATGCGAATTGCAATGAAAGCGGACGGCTTAGCATTAGCAGTCTACTTTCCCTTCCTAGCGGTATTCTATCATTAATGTGTAGGCTTGGAAATTTGTACCACTATGCATACACAAGGGCCCTATACGTGGCGAGTATGGGTACCACGAGTCGGGTTCGCGGCACCGAAGAGTCCCTGGGCACTTTCCTCTCGTCGGGCGAGGCATGGTGCTCTGGTAACATGCTCTATGCTGGATACCCGTTAGAAACATTATCATCCCCCCCGCCGTCACTGGCACGCATTAGGCGTAAAACATAATGAAGTTATCCATGGTCCGTGTGGTGTACATGGCGGGGGTCCCATGTACAATAGTGAAGGAATACGTGTTATCCGTCCTGATGGCATGCGCGGGCGTTACTAGACATTATGCAGTGAGTGTCGCGCAATATTTTTTTCTTGCCATTCAACTCTATTATTAAATATATATCTCCGTCTATCATAATTGGCATTGATATCTATACAATTTTCTATATCAAAGTTACATCAGCATCAGTTCATGGCTTATTCTGCTGGGATTGATGTATTTCATGTTTATTTATCGTTCTTCTATGTAATCTCAAATCATTTCTTATACATGCAGTTCTAGCAAGACATAGACGTAACATTTTCTTAGAGGCTTTCAACATAAACGTTTATCTAACGGCACGATAACTAGCTAACATTCTAATGTGATGATAAAAATTTACGTCCTAGTATGACTGTTTAAACTGTATGCATATGCGCTGAATTAGGCGCATAAATGATTTAAATTGGATGCCAAAATTTTAAGCTGAAGTCTAATGATATGCATGAAAACTTAGTCCTGATAATTTAATCTAAGCTCTAATTAATTGGCATCAAAACGTAGCTCGCCCTATAAAAATTTAAACTAAGTCTCCAATTACTGCATAGAAACTTAGTCGCCTAGATATTTTAAACTAAGGCCCCACTGCGGGTGCATAGGAAACTTGACGAACGTAGATAATTTTATAACTAGGGCCTCATCATTTATTTATGTTTTATTTTTTTATTTTTTCATTTTTCGTTCATACATCATACACGCAAGATGATGAAACTTTCATCCTCAAAAGTTTGTCTAATATTTGAATTATCGGGTACTACTTAATCTCTTCCCTCTACTTTCACATAGTTTTCGTTCGTTGGTCTTAGTCTGTAAAAGATCGTTTTCCTGTACATGTTTTCTTATTTTCTATCTTTCGTTCCTATGAGCATCACAAAAACAAATTCTACTTTAATGTGATATTTTTTTTTACATAAAAAATTTTGTGCACTTTATTGAACTAATTCCTCTCATTGGCGGTCTGCTCCTCATTCTTGTCTCGCCGTGAGGCGGGCGCCTAGCTGGGGAGGAAAGAAAGGGGGTTTTATATTCGCATAGGAGAAGAGAAATTT
>CM031895.1:6749383-7077523 GCA_018691285.1 Cucurbita argyrosperma subsp. sororia
ATAGAAGTTTATAAACTTACCCAATTCCATAAAAATTGTCTTTTCAAATTCTGATGCCAGCCACTGAAAACCTATAGTCTGGGAATAGCTGTATGAAAAGGCAACAGCCAATGGCAGGGGATAAGCAGTTCTTAAAGAAAAATTAATTTTAAAAGATATGCATGAAGAGATGAAAATTAAAGAATGAGACAATTATTACAATAGTTTTAAAGAGCCAATGGAGTTGTAGAAACTAGAAAGACTGATTAGTTGGGTTGAACTTGCATAAAATAAAATGATTTTTACATTAAGAATCAATCAAAGAAGTCAGATATAAAAGCTAAAAACATAATCACATCAACTATTTGTCAACCTCTTCTTCATAATTTCTTCACCTTGGAATGAGTCCAATAATTTGATCCGTCTATCGCCAGATCTCATATGTGGAAAAGCCTTCTATGGCTTTCCTAATGAAAAACCCCAATTGTTTTAAACCACTTTGGGTCTAGATAGCATCTTTTTATTCTTCGTGGCATTGACCACATTTGTTATCCTATTTGTTTCTCTCCAATCATTTTCTCTTATGAAAATAGGTTTTCTATCAAAAAACTAAAAAGAAAATAACCCTAAGCTAGGCTATTTCTATTCTTTCAGACTATATAACACCCACAAATGACAAATCTCAAGAGAAATTTGTTTAGAGACCAGGATCGCAACTCTAAATGTCCTAACCAATTTGTAGTAAAACACGTCCCATAGTCTTATACATATTATTCAGTTATTTAGTTACTGACTTTGTATATATGTTAGGAACTTTTCAAAGAAAATTATGAGGATGTTTGCTATAAGAAACAACAATAATGAATTATGCAGAAGCCAGAAAATCTCAACACATGCATCCCTCCTATTGGAGATCTTTTCTGCCCGATGAAGAACTTGGGTACTCGGAGGGATATATGGTTTATGATGACTTTTTTACACAAAAAAACACAGAAAAAAAACACGTATGCTCCCCTTCCTAAGAGAAAAAAAAGCAATGACCTTTGAAACGATGGTCAAAAGACAACTCAGATCTTTTTGTTTTTTCTTTTGGCTTTTACAGGAGCAACATAGTTGGGTAGAAGACGCAATTGCTTATGATGTTCATATTTTTCTGAGATTTTATTCGAAGACTGTTTCATATTGTTCTATCAATAACTCCCCAATTCTAACATTATTGCATGTTCCTTTCCTCAATCTTACACAAGCTATCAAGAGTTCCCAAATCATTGCGGGGGAAGACAAAAAAAGGGTAAGGTTGGGAAAAAGATAATGTAATTCTAACAATAGGTGAGCCATGAAGGAAAAATATGGATTTATTAAGTTCTAAAGTTGTTTAAATTCAAACAGGCCTTATCTAGCATGTGTAAATGTTAGAAACATTGGCAAAGTTTGCCTCAAAAAATTTTGGAAGTTTCATTCTTATAAGAGGAGAAAAAGAAAAGAAATAACCAAAATTACATTTATTGCAAATGGCAAGCAAGATGCACAAAGCTATACATTGTATAAAAACTTAATAAAAACGTAAGCAATATCTCACCCATGAGATGGTTCTCGATAGGAAAGACATGACTGTTATGTCTATTTTCACGTGTTTTGCATCAATCCCTGGGTACTGCAACCTTATGTTCAAAAAATAATAAAAAAAATAATTACACAATAGAAATCTGGTTTTATTACACGTAATTTTTTTTTTTATTCTATACAATGAAAATGTAATATTTTTGAACAATCTAGAAAAGGTCAACTACAAGTTTTTAATGCGTGAATTGAATTTGAAGCACAATAAATCTCTACATCCTAAGCTTGAAAAGAAAAAAATACCCCTAAACTATGGGTTTTTCCTAAACTTTTAAAAAAAAAAAAAAACTACCCCTAATCTTCCAAAAAGAAAATTCAAAGACACCTTTTTTGTTTCAATAATACCCTTAAACTTTTAGAAAGTACACAAATAGTTTTTCCAACCTTTCAAAAAGGTTAAAAAATACCCCTAATCGTAAAAGTTACAAAATGGAAATGCTAAAAATTTCGTTTCAATAATACTCCTGGTCATTTTCAAAAAGTTAAAAAGATACTATGCTTCTTCTTCTTCCTCTCTCTACAGAATCCTCATCCATGAAAATGAATGAGAATGAATAGATTATTAGCAGTTTTTGGAAGGTAATAGTAACAATTTGACCAAATAAGCTCCTCCAAAAAAAAACCCAAAAATCCATAAATCATAACCCTTCCCCATAACTCTCTCTAAGAAACAAAAAGAGAAAAAAATGAAAAACAAAATCTAAATGCTAAACTCGGACGTTTGAAGTACGTGCTAAAAAACCGAGTGACGTTCGACGTTTTTAGAAAATTTTGTGGGGAATTATTAGGCTCGATCATTTAAAATAGAATTTCGAAGAAACAGAGTGAATAAAACAGATAAAGAGTGCTTCAAATCAAAACCCTAAACTCAGACATTTGAAGTACGTGCTAAAAAAATTGAGTGATGTTCGACGTTTTTAGAAACTTTTGTGGGCAATGATTAGGCTTGATGATTTAGATTAGAATTTCAAAGAAACGAGGAGCATAAAATAGTTAAAGAGTGCTTCATATCGAAACCCTAATTCGGAAACCCTAACCTTGGAATTTGAATTACGGGCTAAAAGAACCCAGTGACGTTCGACGTTTTTAGAAAACCTTGTGGGAAATAGTTAGGCTTGATGATTTAGAATAGAATTTCAAAGAAACGGGGAGCATAAAACAGATAAAGAGTGCTTCATATCAAAACCCTAATTCGGAAACCCTAAACTCAGACATTTGAACTATGTGCTATAAAAACTTAGTGACGTTCAATGTTTTTAGAAACTTTTGTTGGGAATGATTAGGCTTGATGGTTTATAATAGAATTTTGAAGAAACGGAGAGCATAAAACAGATAAACAGTGCTTCAAATCGAAACCCTAATTCAAAAACCCTAAATTTGGACGTTTGAAGTACGTGCTAAAAAAACCGAGTGACGTTCGACGTTTTTAGAAAATTTTATAGGGAATGATTAGGCTTGATGATTTAGAATATAATTTCGAAGAAACAGAGTGCATAAAACAGATAAAGAGTGCTTCAAATCGAAACCCTATTTTGGAAACCTTAACTAGGACTTTCGAAGTACGTGATAAAGAAACCGAGTCACGGCCGATGTTTTTCGAAACTTTTGTGGGGAATGATTAGGGTTGATGATTTAGAATAGTATTTCGAAGAACCGAAGTGCATAAAACAGATAACGAGTGCTTCGAATTGAAACCCTAATTTTTGTAAACAGTAAACTCGAACGTTTGAAGTACGTGCTAAAAAGAAACCGAGTGATGTTAGACGTTTTCAGAAACTTTTGTGGGGAATGATTAGGCTTGATGATTTTTATATAGAATTTCGAAGAAACAGAGAGCATAAAACAGACAAAGACTGCTTCAAATCGAAACCCTATTTCGGCAACCCTAAACAGGAATGTTTGATGTACGTGCTAAAAATACTGAGTCACGGCCGAAGTTTTTCGAAACTTTTGTGCGGAATGATTATACTTGATGATTTAGAATAGTATTTCGAAGAAACAGAGTGCTTCAAATCAAAACCCTATTTTGGAAACCCATAATTGGGACGTTCGAAGTACATGATAAAAAAACCTAGTCACGGCCGACGTTTTTTACAACGTTTGTGGGGAATGTCTAGGCTAGATTATTTAGAATAGTATTTCCAAAAAATGGAGTGCATAAAACAGAGAAAGGTTATTTCAAATCGATACCCTTAGTCGAAAAACCTAAACTGGGATGTTTGAGGTACGTGCAAAAAATACCAAGTGACGTTCGACGTTTTTCATGATTAGGCTTGATGATTTAGAATAGTATTTCGAAGAAACGAAGCGCATAAAGTAGATACAGAGTTTTTCAAATTGAAACCCTATTTATTTGTGGGAAATGATTAGGCTTGTTGATTTAGAATAGAATTTCGAACAAACGGAGACAATGAAACATATAAAGAGTGTTTCAAATCGAAACCCTATTTCGAAAACACTAAACTCGAACGTTTGAAGTACGTGCTAAAAAAATCGAGTGATGTTAGACGTTTTTAGGAACTTTTGTTAGGAATGATTAGGCTTGATGATTTAAAATAGAATTTCGAAGAAACTGAGAGAATAAAACAGATAAAGAGTGCTTCAAATCAAAACCCTATTTTGGCAACTCTAAATAGGAACGTTTGATGTACATGCTAAAAAAACCGAGTCACGGTCGACATTTTCCGAAACTTTTGTGCGGAATGATTATGGTTTACAATTTAAAATAGTATTTCGAAGAAACAGAGTGCTTCAAATCAAAACCCTATTTGTGAGACCCTTAATTGGGACGTTCGAAGTACATGATAACAAAACCGAGTCATGGCCGACGTTTTTTAAAACATTTGTGGGGAATGTCTAGGTTTGATTATTTAGAATAGTATTTCCAAACAATGGAGTGTATAAAACAGATAAAGAGTATTTTAAATCGATACCCTTAGTCAAAAAACCTAAACTTGGACGTTTGAGGTACGTGCAAAAAATACCGAGTGACGTTTGATGTTTTTCAAAACTTTTGTGGGGAATGATTAGGCTTGATGATTTAGAATAGAATTTCGAAGAAACGGAGTGCATATAGTAGATACAGAATTTTTCAAATCGAAACCCTATTTCGGAAACCATAAACTGGGATGTTTGAAGTACATATTAAAAAATCGAGTCACGGCCGACGTTTTTTGAAACTTTTGTGGGGAATGATTAGGCTTGATGATTTAGAATATTATTTCGAAGAAACGGAGAGCATAAAACAAATAAAGAGTGCTTTAAATCGAAACCCTAATTCAAAAACCATAAACTTGGACGTTTGAAGTACATGCTAAAAAAACCGAGTGAAGTTCGACATTCTTAGAAACTTTTGTGGGGAATTATTAGGCTTGATTATTTAGAATAGAATTTCGAACAAACGGAGACAATGAAACATATAAAGAGTGTTTCAAATCGAAACCCTATTTCGAAAACACTAAACAAGAACGTTTGAAGTACGTGCTAAAAAAACCGAGTGATGTTCGACGTTTTTAGAAAATTTTGTGGGGAATGATTAGGCTTGATGATTTAGAATATAATTTCAAAGAAACGGGGAGCATAAAAAAGATAAAGAGTGCTTCATATCGAAACCCTAATTCGGAAACCCTAACCACAGACGTTTGAAGTACGTGCTAAAAAAACCGAGTGAAGTTCGACATTCTTAGAAACTTTTGTGGGGAATGATTAGGCTTGATTATTTAGAATAGAATTTCGAACAAAGGGAGACAATGAAACATATAAAGAGTGTTTCAAATTGAAACCCTATTTCGAAAACACTAAACAAGAACGTTTGAAGTACGTGCTAAAAAAACCGAGTGATGTTCGACGTTTTTAGAAAATTTTGTGGGGAATGATTAGGCTTGATGATTTAGAATAGAATTTCAAAGAAACGGGGAGCATAAAAAAGATAAAGAGTGCTTCATATCGAAACCCTAATTCGGAAACGCTAACCACCGACGTTTGAAGTACGTGCTAAAAAACCGAGTGATGTTCGACGTTTCTAGAAAACTTTGTGGGAAATGATTAGGCTTGATGATTTAGAATAGAATTTCAAAGAAACGGAGAGCATAAAATAGATAAAGAGTGCTTCATATCGAAACCGTAATTCGGAAACCCTAAACTCAGACGTTTGAAGTACGTACTATAAAAACTTAGTGACGTTCAACGTTTTTAGAAACTTTTGTGGGGAATGATTAAGCTTGATGATTTAGAATAGAATTTCGAAGAAACGGAGAGCATAAAACAGATAAAGAGGGCTTCAAATCGGAACCCTAATTCAAAAACTCTAAACTCGGACGTTTGAAGTACGTGCTAAAAAAACCGAGTGACATTCGACGTTTTTAGAAAATTTTGTGGGAAATTATTTGGCTTGATGATTTAGAATAGAATTTCGAAGAAACGGAGTGCATAAAACAGATAAAGAGTGCTTCAAATCGAAACCCTATTTCGGAAATCCTAAAGTGGAACGTTTGAAGTACGATCTAAAAATCTGAGTCACAGCCGATGTTTTTCGAAACTTTTATGGGGAATAATTAGGGTTGATGATTTAAAATTTTATATAAAGAAAATGGAGTGCATAAAACAAATAAAGAGTTCTTCAAATCGATACCATAATTCGAAAAACATAAACTCGGACGTTTAAAGTACGTGCAAAAAATACCAAGTGACGTTTGACGTTTTTCAAAACTTTTGTGGGGAATGATTAGGCTTGATGATTGAGAATAGAATTTCGAAGAAACGGGGAGCATAAAACAGATAAAGAGTGTTTCATATCGAAACCCTAATTCGGAAACCCTACACTCGGACGTTTGAAGTACGTGCTAAAAAAACCGAGTGACGTTCGATGTTTTAAAAACTTTTGTTTGGAATTTTTAGGCTTGATGATTTATAATTGAATTTCGAAGAAACAGAGACAATAAAATAGATAAAGAGTGTTTCAAATCGAAACATTATTTTGAAAACCCTAAACTCGGACATTTGAAATACGTGCGAAAAAAATCGAGTTACGTTTGACGTTTTTAAACACTTTTGTGGGGAATGATTAGGCTTGATGATTTAGATCTATAGCTCGATCCGCGTGCTCAAAATCCAACCCGACCTGTTCACTAACCAATGAAATGGTGGAGTTAATATAGCACATGCGAAAGCAATTTGGATCTTAGGCTCTCTTAGAACATCAATTATAGTAAATAACTAGCATGTTCATGAGTATTAAAACTCAAGGTCTTTAAGTACTAACCTTTTGTAGTTCAAATTCCTTTTTCCTCACGAACCAATTTTGAACCACCACTAGTGTCTTTCCTACTATTCTCGGGCCTTAGAACGGGATTGTGGAATCCGGTGAGTGACTAAACTTTCTATGAAAAGAGAGAGTTTTGAGAGAATTTCTCGAAGTTTTTCAACCTTTCTTTCCATGTACCTTGATCACTCTATTTATAGAGTCATAATTGCATGTTCGTGCAAATTTGAGATTACTAAATTTTGACACTCAAAATTTCACTCAAATTTGTGGGATTATGTGGCAAGCATGCAAGTTTGAATTAACCAAATTTTGACACTCATTATTTTTTTTAGTTTTAATATAAAAACGATATTACAATTTTGAAAACTTGTATTCATATACAAATTTAATTTTTTTTCTTCGTAATTTAAAATTTTAGAGAACAACAATACACTTCATTATCAAATACATTTCATACAAAAAAAAAAAAAAAATAAATAAAAGAAAACAACAACAACAACATGTTATCCCATTATTTTTTATTTGTTCCTCAAGGATAATTCCACAAAAAGGAGATAATAAAACTTCTCTATCTTTTATAGATCCACTTGTGAATCAATTCGTTAACATTAGCAAGAAAGTTTCTCAAGTAAATTCCATCATCTTTAGCCGTCCAAATACAATTTCCTACAGTTCCATGTTTGCACCTATCACAGAGCCATAAGTGCTGCGTTTCAGGCCAAAAGCTTTCAAAAGAGACATATGCATGTGGCGTCTCCAATTTGCACCAATAGAGGGTTGTTCCCCAAAAGTTAACCTTGAAGTTCCATTGGTAATCATCTCCATGATTAAGCAAATGATGATACCCCAAGTCATCATCTTTAGACTGACAATGCACAAGCAACCCAAGTTTGTTTGCCCGTTAACCACATGAATGTAATATCTAGAAGGTCCTGGTGGTGGTAACGCGACCCTTGGAACCTGAGCCCCAACTAAAGCCACCGTGAAAAGAAAGAAAACGACAATATTCTTTATCATTTTCTAATCAACCTTTAGCTCAACTACCAATTTGTGTTGGACATGTGAATAAATATACATACTTATAGTACATGCAAGAAACTATGTAAATGCATGCTATGGTTATAAAAAAACTTAATCATTTAAGTTTCAGTTATGCAACACAATTTAAGGATAATTTTAGAGATTTATTATTTTCAATAACAAAATTCCTTGAATAGATAATAGTTATTAGCAATTCATAGATTAAATATGGTATAGCACCAAGTCCAACAAGGTATTAAAATTCACGATTTATTTTTTAAGGTTGAACTTTCAAACTTTTTACGACGACCTTAGAAATTTTAAGGTGAGGTAGAACAGATAAGTTCAAAAAATTCTAGAACTATAGCTTCAAATAGGATAGAATAGAATTTCGACATTTTTCAAAAATTTTGTGGGGAATGAATAGGCTTGATGATTTAGAACAGAGTTTCGAAGAAATGGAGAGCATAAAATAGATAAAGAGTGCTTCAAATCGAAACCCTAATTCTGAAACTCTAAACTCGGACGTTTGAAGTACGTGCTAGAAATACTAAGTGACGTTTGACGTTTTTCGAAACTTTTGTGGGGAATGATTAGGCTTGATGATTTATTATAGAATTTCGAAGAAATGGAGAGCATAAAACAGATAAAGGGTGCTTCAAATCGAAACCCTATTTCGGCAACCCTAAACAGGAACGTTTGATGTACGTCTAAAAAAACCAAGTCACGGCCGACGTTGTTCGAAACTTTTGTGCAGGATGATTATGCTTGACGATTTAGAATAGTATTTTGAAGAAACAGAGTGCTTCAAATCAAAACCCTATTTTGGAAACCCATAATTGGGACGTTCGAAGTACATGATAAAAAAACCGAGTCATAGTCGACGTTTTTTAAAACGTTTGTGGGGAATGTCTAGGCTTGATTATTTAGAATAGTATTTCCAAAAAATGAAGTGCATAAAATAGATAAAGTGTATTTCAAATCGATACCTTTAGTCGAAAAACCTAAACTAGGACATTTGAGGTACGTGCAAAAAAAACCGAGTGACGTTCGACGTTTTTCAAAAATTTTGTGAGGAATGATTAGGCTTGATGATTTAGAGTAGTATTTTGAAGAAACGGAGTGCATAAAGTAGATACAGAGTTTTTCAAATCGAAACCCTATTTCGGAAACCCTAAACTGGGACGTTTGAAGTACGTGCTAAAAAACCGAATCACGGCCAACGTTTTTCGAAACTTTTGTGTGGAATGATTAGGGTTGATGATTTAGAATAGTATTTCGAAGAAACGGAGAGCATAAAACGGATAAAGAGTGCTTCAAATCGAAACCCTAATTCGAAAATCCTAAACTTGGACATTTGAAGTACGTGCTAAAAAAATCGAGTGACGTTCGACCTTTTTAGAAAATTTTGTGGGGAATGATTAGGCTTGATGATTTAGAATAGAATTTCGAAGAAACATAGACAATGAAACATATAAAGAGTGTTTCAAATCGAAACCCTATTTCAAACAGTAAACTCGAACGTTTGAAGCACGTGCTAAAAAAACCGAGTGATGTTCGACGTTTTTAGAAACTTTTGTGGGGAATGATTAGGCTTGATGATTTAGAATAGAATTTCGAAGAAACAGAGAGAATAAAACAGATAAAGAGTGCTTCAAATCGAACCCTATTTTGTAAACCCTAAACTCGGACGTTTGATGTACGTGCTAAAAAAATCGAGTCACCGTCGATGTTTTTCTAAACTTTTGTTGGAAATTATTTGGTTTGATTATTTAGAATAGTATTTCGAAGAAACGGAGTGCATAAAACAGATAAAGAGTGCTTCAAATCGAAACCCTATTTCAGAATCTTTAAACTGGAACGTTTGAAGTACGTGCTAAAAAACTTAGTCACAGCCGACGTTTTTTGAAACTTTTGTGGGGAATGATTAGGGTTGATGATTTAGAATAGTATTTCAAAAAAACGGACTGCATAAAACAGATAAAGAGTTCTTCAAATCCATACCTTAATTCGGAAAACCTAAACTGGGACGTTTAAAGTACGTGCAAAAAATACCAAGTGACGTTCGACGTTTTTCAAAACTTTTGTGGGGAATGATTAGGCTTGATGATTTAGAATAGAATTTCGAAGAAACGGGGAGCATAAAACAGATAAAAAGTGCTTCATATCAAAACCCTAATTCGGAAACCCTACACTCGAACGTTTGAAGTACGTGCTAAAAAAACCTAGTGACGTTTGACATTTTAAAAAATTTTGTGGGGAATGATTAGGCTTGGTGATTTAGAATAGAATTTCGAAGAAACGGAGACAATAAAATAGATAAAGAGTGTTTCAAATCGGAACACTATTTCAAAAACCCTACACTCGGACGTTTGAAGTACGTGCGAAAAAATGGAGTTACGTTTGACGTTTTTTGAAACTTTTGTGGGGAATGAGATTAGGCTTGATGATTTAGAATAGAATTTTGAAGAAACGTTAAGCATAAAACAAATAAAGCGTTCTTCAAAGTGAAATCCTATTTCGGAAAACCTAAACTCGGACGTTAGAAGTACGTGCTACAAAAACTGAGTCACAGTCGACGTTTTTCTAAACTTTGTTTGGGAATGATTAGGCATGATGATTTAGAATAGTATTTCGAAGAAACGGAGTGAATAAAACAGATAAAGAGTGCTTCATATCGAAACCCTAATTCGTAAACCCTAAACTCGGACCTTTGAAGTACGTGCTAAAAAAACAAGTGACGTTCGATGTTTTTAGAAATTTTTAAGGGGAATGATTAGGCTTGATGATTTAGAATAGAATTTCGAAGAAACGGAGTGTATAAAACAGATAAAGAGTGCTTCAAATCGAAACCCTATTTTGGAAACCTTAACTAGGACTTTCGAAGTACGTGATAAAGAAACCGAGTCACGGCCGAAGTTTTTTGAAACTTTTATGGGGAATGTCTAGGCTTGATGATTTAGAATAGTATTTCAAAAAAACGGAGTGCATAAAACAGATAAAGAGTATTTCAAATCGATACCCTTAATCAGAAAACCTAAACTAGGACGTTTGAAGTACGTGTAAAAAATACCGAATGACGTTCGACGTTTTTCAAAAATTTACTGGGGAATTATTAGGCTTGATGATTTATTATACAATCTCGAAGAAACAGGGAGCATAAAACAGATATGAGTGCTTTATATCGAAACCGTAATTCGGAAACCCTAAACTTAGACGTTTGAAGTACGTGCTATAAAAACCGAGTGACGTTCGAAGTTTGTAGAAACTTATGTGGGGAATGATTAGGCTTGATGATTTAGAATAGAATTTCAAAGAATCGGAGAGCATAAAACAGATAAATTGAGCTTCAAATCGAAACCCTCTTTCGGAAACCCTAAACTCGGACGTTTGAAGTACGTGCTAAAAAAATTGAGTCACGGTCGACGTTTTTCTAAACTTTTGTTGGGAATCATTGTTAGGTTGTGGAGCCTGCTGCTTATTTATAGCTTGGTCAACGGTTATATCCGGTAAAGCTATATTTGGTAAAGCTATATCCGTTAAAGTTATATATGGTAAATAGCTAAATATATAATAGATGGTTAAATCTGGTAAAGCTATATATAGTAAATAGCTATATATAGTAGATGGTTAAATCTGGTAAATCTATATATAGTAAACTGAACTATATATATATCCCGTCCGGTAGAGCTTTGAAAATGTAACTTTCTACTCTCTGTATTCTCTTTTAATGTACATATTTAAAGTCATCAATATATAAATCCTTTTAGCTAGAGTTCTCCTTGCACTTTTCTCTATCCTATTCTTTGTGTTTATCTAGATCGAGCGTGTGCGTTGTTGTGCGATCCTAACAACTGCTATTAGAGCTAGGCGAAATTCACCATGATCTGTGAAGATGGAAAGTTCAAAGATTGGAATTGAGAAGTTCGATGGATCCGATTTCGGTTTCAAGAAGATGTAGATTGAAGATTATCTGTACTAGAAAGATCTTCACGAACCTCTGTTGGGGGTGAAGCCAGATACCATGACCACGGAACAGTGGAAGCTCAAGGATCGACAAGCCTTGGGGCTGATCTGGTTGACGCTATCAAGAAATGTGGCGTTCACATTATCAAGGAGAAGACAACGTCAGATCTATTGAAGGCGCTGTCAAATATGTATGAAAAACCATCGGCTTTGAACAAGGTGTATTTGATGCGAGATTGTTCAATCTACAAATGTCTGAAGGTAGACCTGTTGCTGATCATATAAATGAATTCAATATGATCATAAGTCAACTGAGTTCGGTGGAAATTAATTTCAAAGATGAAATTAAAGCGTTGATTTTGATGTCATCCTTACCCGAGTCATGGGATACTGTTGTTGCCGCAATCAGCAGTTCCTAAGGATCTGATAAACTGAAAGTTTGGTGAAATTCAGATGTAGTTCTCAGTGAAAGTATTCGCAAATGAGAAACTGGAGATTCATCAGGCAATGCTCTCAGTGTTGATCGAAGGGGAAGAAGTAAATCAAAAAACTCAAACAAACATGGGCGATCAAAATCAAAGAACTAGGGAAAATCTCTAAACAAACCCAACATAACGTGTTGGAGCTATGGGGGAAAAGGACACTTTCGAACAGATTGTACAAAACTGAAGAAGAAGCATAATCATAAATCAAAAGATGATGATGATTCTATATATACAACATAAGATACTGAGGACGTTTTAATCCTTAGTGTGGACAGCCCAGCTGATTCCTGGATTTTGGATTCAGGTGCATCGTTCCATTCGTCTCCAAGTAAAGAATTGTTTCGAAATTTCAAATCAGGAAATTTCGGGAAGGTGTATCTTGCCGACAACAAAACTCTGGAGATTGAAGGGTAGGGAGATGTCTCCATACAAACTCGACCAGGAAATCAGTGGACATTACAAGATGTCAGATACATTCCTGGTCCAAGAAGAACCTGATCTCTATTGGTTAGTTGTATAGCACAGGCTATACAACAGAGTTTGGAAAGAGTTCATGGAAGATTGTGAAGGGCGCCATGGTTGTTGCACGTGGCACAAAATCCAAAACCTTATACACTACTGCAGAGTGTATAAACATGACTACTGCTGCTGAGAGTGCTTCCAATTCAAGTCTATGGCACAATAGACTTGGACATATGAGAGTCAAAGAAATGAAGATGCTGACTACGAAAGGAGCTTTAGAAGGCTTAAAATCTGTTGATATGGGTCTTTGTGAGAGCTGTGTTATGGGAAAACAGAAACGAGTTAGTTTCACAAAGGCTGCAAGAGAACCAAAGAAAGTGCGGTTGGAAATGGTCCATACAGACGTCTGGGGACCATCTCCAGTTTCATCACTTGAAGGATAAAGGTATTTTGAAGAAACGGAGACCATAAAACATATAAAGAGTGTTTCAAATCGAAACCCTAAACTTGGACATTTGAAGTACGTGCTAAAAAAATCGAGTCACGGTCGACGTTTTTCTAAACTTTAGTTGGGAATGATTAGGCTTGATTATTTAGAATAGTACTTCGAAGAAACGGAGTACATAAACAGATAAAGAGTGCTTCAAATCAAAACCCTATTTCGAAAACCCTAAACTGAGACGTTTGAAGTACGTGCTAAAAAACCGAGTCACAGCTGACGTTTTTTGAAACTTTTGTGGCGAATGATTAGGGTTGATAAATTAGAATAGTATTTCGAAGAAACGATGTGCATAAAACTGATAAAGAGTTCTTCAAATCGATACCCTAATTTGGAAAACCTAAACTGGGACATTTAAAGTACGTGCAAAAAATACAAAGTGACTATCGACGTTTTTCAAAACTTTTGAGGGGAATGATTAGGGTTGATGATTTAGAATAGAATTTCGAAGAAACAGGGAGCATAAAAAAGATAAAGAGTGCTTCATATCGAAACCCTAATTCGGAAATCCTACACTCGGACGTTTGAAGTACGTGCTAAAAAAACCGGGTTTCGTTCGACGTTTTTAAAAACACTTGTGGGGAATGATTAGGCTTGATGATTTATAATAGAATTTTGAAGAAACGGGGACCATAAAACATATAAAGAGTGCTTCAAATCTAAACCCTATTCAAAAACCCTAAACTCGGACGTTTGAAGTACGTGCTAAAAATAACAGGTTTCGTTCAACGTTCTTATAAACTTTTGTGGGCAATGATTAGGCTTGATGATTTATAATATAATTTCGAAGAAAAGGAGACCATATAACATATAAAGAGTGTTTCAAATCGAAACCCTAATTCGGAAACCCTAAACACAGACGTTTTAAGAACGTTCTAAAAAATTGAGTGACGTTCGACATTTTAAGAAACTTTTGAGGGGAATGATTAGACTTGATGATTTAGAATGGAATTTTGAAGAAAAGGAGAGCATAAAAAGGATAAAGAGTGCTTCAAATTGAAACCCTATTCGGAAACCCTAAACTCGGATGTTTGAAGTACGTGCTAAAAAAACTTGGTCACGGTCGACGTTTTTCTAAACTTTTGTTGGGAATGATTAGGCTTGATTATTTAGAATAGTATTTGGAAGAAATGGAGTGCATAAAACAAATAAAGGGTGCTTTAAATCGAAACCCTAAACTAGGACATTTGAAGTATGTGCTAAAAAACCGAGTGACAGCTGACGTTTTTTGAAACGTTTGTGGGGAATAATTTGGGTTGATGAATTAGAATAGTATTTTGGAGAACGGAGTGCATAAAACTGATAAAAAAAATCGAGTGACGTTCGAAGTTTTTTGAAACTTTTTTGGGGAATGATTAGGCTTGATGATTTAGACTAGAATTTCGAAGAAACGGAGTGCATAAAATAGATGTAGAGTGCTTCAAATCGAACCCCTAATTCGGAAACCCTAAACTCGGACGTTTGAAGTACGTGCTAAAAAAACCAAGTGACGTTCGATGTTTTTAGAAACTTTTGTATGGAATGATTGAGCTTGATGATTTAGATTAGAATTTTGAAGAAACGCAGAGCATTAAACCGATAAAGAGTGCTTCAAATCGAAACCTTATTTCAAAAACCTTAATCTAGGACGTTTTTACTATGTGCTAAAAAAAATCGAGTCACGGCCGACATTTTTCAAAACTTTTGTGGGGAATGATTAGGCTTGATTATTTAGAATAGTATTTCGAAGAAACGATGTGCACAAAATAGATAAAGAGTGCTTCAAATCTAAACCCTCTTTCGGTAACCCTAAACTGTGACGTGTGAAGTACGTGCTAAAAAATCATGTCACGGCTAACATTTTTCGAAAATTTTATGGGGTATGATTAGACTTGATGATTCAGAATAGTATTTTGAAGAAACATAGTGCATAAACCAGATAAAGAGTTCTTTAAATCGATATCCTAATTTGGAATACCTAAACTGGGACGTTTCAAATACGTGCAAAAAATACCAAGTGACGTTCGATGTTTTTTAAAACTTTGGTGGGGAATGATTAGGCTTGATGATTAGAATAGAATTTCGAAGAAACGGGAAGCATAAAACAGATAAAGAGTGCTTTATATCGAAACCTTAATTCGGTAACCCTAAACTCGGACGTTTTAGTACATGCTAAAAAAATCGAGTGACGTTTTACGTTTTTATAAACTTTTGTGGGGAATGATTAGGCTTGATGATTTAGAATAGAATTTCGAAGAAACGGAGACCATAGAATATATAAAGAGTGTTTCAAATCGAAACCCTATTTCGGAAATCCTAAACTCGGACATTTGAAGTGACGGTGTTAATATAACACATGTGGAAGCAATTTGGATCTTAAGCACTTTTAGAACATCAATTATAGTACATAACTTGCATGTTCATAAGTATTAAAACTTAATGAGTTTGAATACTAACCTTTTGTAGTTCAAATTCCTTTTTCCTCACGAATCGGTTTCGAACCACCACTAGTGTCTTCTCCATTATCCTTCGGCCTTAGAACGAAATTGTGGAATCCGGTGAGTGACTAAACTTGGGAGGGATTTTGTATATATGAAGAGAGTGTTTGTGAGAGGTTTTTCTCAAGGTGTTTCACCAAGGAAGACCTTCCATGTACCATGATCACTCTATTTATAGAGTTATGTTTGCATGTTCATGCAAATTTGAGATCACCAAATTTTGACACTCAAAATTTCACTCAAATGTTTGGGATTATGTGGCAAGCATGCAAGTTTGAGTTCACCAAATTTTTACAGTAAAAAATTCCGATAAAATTTGTGGGGTTTATTTGGCAAGCATGCAAGTTTTGTTAAACCAAATTTTGACACCTCAAAAATCCACTAACATGGATTTTTCCTTTAAATGAAGTCAGCATTTTGACTTTCTTCATTTTAATTCAACAATTAATTTGAATTATTAATTTCAAAATAAAGTAATATTAAATGATTAATTAAACTATTTAATTAATATTCAATATAAATTCAAATGTCAATCCCAATCAATTCCGACACATATTTGATTAAATTTAAATATCTTAGATTCTCTCTTTTTGTTTAATTCGTAAATAAAACAAAAATGCGGATAAATATATCGTATATTTGTAGCACATATTTCCTAATTTGAATTCGAACACTTTGAACTCATTCGTCACACTGTTCTATGGTTTAGTCTGATATGAGCTTGCAGAGGGACCTAACGGACCTATAGATCATGGGCTCCAACGATCCAAGATTAACAATTAAACTCATTAACCTTGTTAACCAACATTCGTTAACTACTAGGACACTCTACTATAGCCTAGTAGTTGCACTCCCCTCACTATAAAGAGTGCTACAAATTGAAACCCTATTTCGGAAACCCTAAACTGGGAAGTTTGAAGTACGTGCTAAAAAATTGAGTCACGGCCGACGTTTTTTGAAACTTTTGTGGGGAATGATTAGGGTTTATGATTTAGTATAGTATTTCGAAGAAACGGAGTGCATAAAATAGATAAATAGTGCTTCAAATCGTAACCCTAATTTGAAAATCCTAAACTCGTTCGTTTGAAGTACGTGTTAAAAAAAACCCACTTTCGTTCGATGCCTTTCGAAACTTTTGTGGGTAATGATTAGGATTGAAGATTTTGAATAGAATTTCGAACAAACGGTGTGCATAAAGTTGATAACGTGTTCTTTAAACTGAAACCCTAATTCGGAAACCCTAAACATGGATGTTTGAAATACGTGCTAAAAAAATCGAGTGACGGTCGACGTTTTACAAAACTTTAGAATGGAATGATTAGGCTTGAAGACTTAGAATAGAATTTCAAAGATACGGAGACAATAAATTATATAAAGAGTGTTTGAAATTTAAACGCTAAACTCAGACGTTTGAAGTACGTGCTAAAAAAATCGAGTGAAGTTCGACATTTTAAGAAATTTTTGTGGGGAATGATTAGGCTTGATTATTTAGAATAGAATTTCGAAGAAACCGAGAGCATAAAGTAGATAAAGAGTGCTTCAAATCGAAACCCTGTTTCGGAAACCCTAAACTCGGACGTTTGAAGTACGTGCTAAAAAGACCGAGTCACGGCCGAGGTCTTTCAAAACTTTTGTGGGGAATGTTTAGGCTTGATGATTTAGAATAGTATTTCGAAGAAACGGAGTGCATAAAACAGATAAAGAGTGCTTCAAATCGTGACCCTAATTAGGAAACCCTAAACTCGTTCGTTTGAAGTACGTGCTAAAAAAACCACTTTCGTTCGATGCCTTACGAAACTTTTGTGGGTAATGATTAGGCTTGATGATTTAGAATAGAATTTCGAACAAACGGAGTGCATAAAATTGATAAAGAGTTCTTCAAACCGAAACCCTAATTCAGAAACCCTAAACGTGGACGTTGGAAGCACGTGCTAAAAAAATCGAATGACGGACGACGTTTTACAAAACTTTTGAACGGAATGATTAGGCTTGAAGATTTAGAATAGAATTTGAAAGAAACGGAGACAATAAAACATATAAAGAGTGTTTGAAGTTGAAACCCTATTTCGAAAACCCTAAACTCGGACGTTTGAAGTACGTGCTAAAAAAACAGAGTGACGTTCGACGTTTTTAGAAACTTTTGTGGGGAATGATTAGGCTTGATAATTGAGAATAGTATTCTGAAGAAACGGAGTGCATAAAACAGATAAAGAGTGCTTCAAATCATCACCGTAATTATGAAACCCTAAACTCTTTCGTTTGAAGTACGTGCTAAAAAAATCAAGTGACGTTCAACGTTTTTAGAAACTTTTTTGGGTAATAATTAGGATTGATGATTTAGAATATAATTTCAAACAAACGGAGTGCATAAAATTGATAAAGAGTGCTTCAAATCGAAACCCTGTTTCGGAAACCCTAAACTCGGACGTTTGAAGTACGTGCTAAAAAAACCAAGTGATGTTCGACGTTTTAAGAAATTTTTGTGGGGAATGATTAGGCTTGATCATTTAGAATAGAATTTCAAAGAAACGGAGAGAATAAAACCGATAATGAGTGCTTCAAATCAAAACCCTTTTCCAGAAACCCTAAACTGGGACGTTTGAAGTACGTGCTAAAAAACCAAGTGACGTTCGTCGTTTTTAGAAACTTTTGTGGGGAATGATTGGCTTGATTATTTAGAATAAAATTTTGAACAAACGAAGAGCATAAAACAGATAAAGACTGATTCAAATCGAAACCCTGTTTCGTTAACCCTAAACTCGGACGTTTGAAGTATGTGCTAAAAAAACCGAGTTACGTTCGACGTTTTAAGAAACTTTTCTGGGGAATGATTAGGCTTGATAGTTTAGTATAGAATTTCGAAGAAACGGAGAGCATAAAACAGATAAAGTGTGCTTCAAATCGAAAGCCTTTTTCGGAAACCCTAAACTCGGACGTTTGAAGTACGTGCTAAAAAAACCGAGTGACGTTCAACGTTTTTAGAAACTTTTGTGGCGAATGTTTAGGCTTGATGATTTAGAATAGTATTTCGAAGAAACGGAGTGCATAAAATAGATAAAGTGTGCTTCAAATCGAAACTCTAATTCGGAATCTATAAACTCGTACGTTTGAAGTACATGCTAAAAAAATCAAGTGACGTTCGACGTTTTAAGAAACTTTTTTGGGTAATAATTAGCATTGATTATTTAGAATAGAATTTCGAACAAACGGAGTGCATAAAATTGATAAAGAGTTCTTCAAACTGAAACCCTAATTCAGAAACCCTAAACATGGAAGTTGGAAGTACGTGTTATAGAAATAGAGTGACGGTCGACGTTTTACAAAACTTTTGAACGGAATGATGGCTTGAAGATTTAGAATAGAATTTCGAAGAAACGGAGACAATAAAACATATAAAGAGTGTTTGAAATTTAAACCCTATTTCGAAAACCCTAAACTCAGACGTTTGAAGTTTGTACAAAAAAAACCGAGTGACGTTCGTCGTTTTAGAAACTTTTTGTGGGGAATGATTAGACTTGATTATTTAGAATAGAATTTCAAAGAAATGGAGAGCATAAAAAAGATAGAGAGTGTTTGAAATTGAAACTCTTTTTCGGAAACCCTAAACTCGGACGTTTGAAGTACGTTCTAAAAAAACCGAGTGACGTTCGACGTTTTTAGAAACTTTTGTGGGGAATGTATAGGCTTGTTGATTTAGAATAGTATTTCGAAGAAACGGACTGCATAAAACAGATAAAGAGTGCTTCAAATCGAAACTCTAATTCGGAAACTCTAAACTCGGACGTTTGAAGTACGTGCTAAAAAAATCAAGTGACGTTCAACGTTTTTAGAAAGTTTTTTGGGTAATAATTAGGATTGATGATTTAGAATATAACTTCGAACAAACGGAGTGCATAAAATTGATAAAGAGTGCTTCAAATCGTCACCCTAATATGGAAACCCTAAACTCGTTCGTTTGAAGTACGTGCTAAAAAAATCAAGTGACGTTCAACATTTTAAGAAACATTTGTAGGTTATGATTAGGCTTAATTATTTAGAATAGAATTTTTAAGAAACGGAGAGCATAAAACAGATAAAGACTGCTTCAAATCGAAACCCTATTTTGGAAACCCTAAACTCGGACGTTTGAAGTACGTGCTAAAAAAACCGAGTTACGTTCGACGTTTTAAGAAACATTTGGGGGGAATAATTAGGTTTGATCATTTAGAATAGAATTTCGAAGAAACGGAGAGCATAAAATTGATAAAGAGTGCTTCAAATCAAAAGTTTTTTTCGGAAACCCTAAACTCGGACGTTTGAAGTACGTGCTAAAAAAACCGAGTGACGTTCAACGTTTTTAGAAACTTTTGTGGGGAATGTTTAGGCTTGATGATTTAGAATAGTATTTCGAACAAACGGAGTGCATAAAAAAGATAAAGAGTGCTTCAAATCGAATCCCTTTTTCGGAAACCCTAAACTCGGACGTTTGAACTAATTAGGATTGATGATTTAGAATATAATTTGGGACAAACGGAGTGCATAAAATTGATAAAGAGTGCTTCATATCGAAACCCCGTTTCGGAAACCCTAAACTCAGACGTTTGAAGTACGTGCTCAAAAAACCGAGTGACGTTCGATGTTTTAAGAAACTTTTGTGGGGAATGATTAGGCTTGATCATTAATTATATAATTTCGAAGAAACGGAGAGCATAAAACAGATAAAGAGTGCTTCAAATCGAAACCCTTTTTTGGAAACCCTAAACTCGGACGTTTGAAGTACGTGCTAAAAAAACCGAGTGACGTTCGACGTTTTAAGAAAATTTTGTTGGGAATGATTAGGCTTGATCATTTAGAATAGAATCTCAAAGAAACGGAGCGCATAAAACAGATAAAGAGTGCTTCAAATCGAAACCCTTTTTCGGAAACCCTAAACTCGGACGTTTGAACTTCGTGCTAAAAAAACCGAGTGACGTTCGACGTTTTAAGAAACTTTTGTGGGGAATGATTAGGCTTGATCATTTAGAATAGAATTTCGAAGAAACGGAGAGCATAAAACAGATAAAGAGTGCTTCAAATCGAAACCCTTTTTCGGAAACCCTAAACTCGGACGTTTGAACTACGTGTTGAAAAAACCGAGTGACGTTCGACGTTTTTAGAAACTTTTATAGGTAATAATTAGGCTTGTTGATTTCGAATAGTACTTCGAAGAAACGGACTGCTTAAAATAGATAAAGAAAGCTCTAAATCGAAACTCTAATTCGGAAACTCTAAACTCATACGTTTGAAGTACGTGCTTAAAAAATCAAGTGAGGTTCAACGTTTTTTGAAAATTTTTTGGGTAATAATTAGGATTGATGATTTAGAATATAATTTGGAACAAACGGAGTGCATAAACTTGATAAAGAGTGCTTCAAATCAAAACCCTGTTTCGAAAACCCTAAACTCAGACGTTTGTAGTACGTGCTAAAAAAACCGAGTGACGTTCGAAGTTTTAAGAAACTTTTGTGGGGAATGATTAGGCTTGATCATTTAGAATAGAATTTCGTAGAAACGGAGAGCATAAAAAAGATAAAGAGTGCTTCAAATTGAAACTCTAATTCGGAAACTCTAAACTCGTACGTTTGAAGTATGTGCTAAAAAAATCAAGTGACGTTCAATGTTTTTAGAAACTTTTTTGGGTAATAATTAGGATTGATGATTTAGAATATAATTTCAAACAAACGGAGTGCATAAAATTGATAAAGAGTTCATCAAACCGAAACCCTAATTTTGAACCCTAAACTTGGACATTGGAAGTACGTGCTAAAGAAATCGAGTGACAGTCGACGTTTTACAAAACTTTTGAACGGAATGATTAGGCTTGGAGATTTAGAATAGAATTTTGAAAAAATGGAGACAAAAAAACATATAAAGAGTGTTTGAAATTAAAACCGTATTTCGAAAACCCTAAACTCAAACGTTTGAAGTACGTGCTAAAAAAATCGAGTTACATTCGTAGTTTTTAGAAACTTTTGTTGGTAATGATTAGGCTTGATTATTTAGAATAGAATTTCGAAGAAACGGAGATCATAAAACAGATAAAGAGTGCTTCAAATCGAAACCCTGTTTCGGAAACCCTAAACTCAGACGTTTGAAGTACGTGCTAAAAAAACCGAGTGACGTTCGTCGTTTTTAGAAACTTTTGTGGGGAATGATTAGGCTTGATTATTTAGAATAGTATTTCGAAGAAACGGAGTGCATAAAAAAGATAAAGAGTGCTTCAAATCGAAACTCTAATTCGGAAAAACTAAACTCGTACGTTGGAAGTACGTGCTAAAAAAATCAAGTGACGTTTGATGTTTTTAGAAACTTTTTTGGGTAATAATTAGGATTGATTATTTAGAATAGAATTTCATACAAACGGAGTGCATAAAATTGATAAAGAGTTCTTCAAACCGAAACCCTAATTCAGAAACCCTAAACTTGGACGTTGGAAGTACGTGCTAAAAAATCGAGTGACGGTCGACGTTTTACAAAAATTTTAAATGGAATGATTAGGCTTGAAGATTTAGAATAGAATTTCAAATAAATGGAGACAATAAAGCTTCTAAAGAGTGTTTGAAATTGAAACCCTATTCCGAGAACCCTAAACTAAGACGTTTTTTAGTATGTGCTAAAAAAACCGAGGGACGTTTGACGTTTTTAGAAACTGTTGTACGGAATTATTAGGCTTGAAGATTTAGAATAGAATATCGAAGAAATAGAGACAATAAGACATATAAAGAGTGTTTGAAATTGAAACCCTATTGCGAAAACCTTAAACTCAGACGTTTGAAGTATGTGCTAAAAAAATCGAGCGACGTTCGTAGTTTTTAGAAACTTTTGTTGGGAATGATTAGGCTTGATTATTTAGAATAGCATTTCAAAGAAACGGAGAGCATAAAACAGATAAAGAGTGCTTCAAATCAAAACCCTGTTTCAAAAACCCTAAATTCGGACGTTTGAAGTACATGCTAAAAAAACAGAGTGACGTTCGACGTTTTTAGAAACTATTGTGGGGAATGTTTCGGCTTGATGACTTAGAATAGTATTTCGAAGAAACGGAGTGCATAAAACAGATTAAGAGTGCTTCATATCGTAACCCTAATTAGGAAACCCTAAACTCGTTCGTTTGAAGTACGTGCTAAAAAAACCCACTTTCGTTCGATGCCTTTCGAAACATTTCTGGGTAATGATTAGGCTTGATGATTTAGAATATAATTTGGAACAAACGGAGTGCATAAAATTGATAAAGAGTTCTTCAAACCGAAACCCAAATTCTGAAACCCTAAACTTGAACGTTGGTAGTACGTGCTAATAAAAAAATCGAGTGACGGTCGACATTTTACAAAAATTTTGAAAAAATGATTAGGCTTGAAGATTTAGAATAGAATTTCGAAGAAACGGAGACAATAAAACGTATAAAGAGTGTTTGAAATTGAAACCCTATTTCGAAAACCTAAACTCAGACGTTTGAAGTACGTGCTAAAAAAATCGAGTGACGTTCGTACGTTTTTAGAAACTTTAGTTGGGAATGATTAGGCTTGATTATTTAGAATAGTATTTCGAAGAAACGGAGAGCATAAAACAGATAAAGAGTGCTTCAAATCGAAACCCTGTTTCGGAAACCATAAACTCGTTCATTTGAAGTACGTGCTAAAACCACTGAGTGACATTCGACGTTTTTAGAAACTTTTGTGGGGAATGTTTAGTCTTGATGATTTAGAATAGTATTTTGAAGAAACGGAGTGCATAAAACACATAGAGAGTGCTTCAAATCGTAACCCTAATTAGGAAACCCTAAACTCGTTCGTTTTAAGTACGTGCTAAAAAAACCCACTTTCGATAAATGCCTATCGAAACTGTTATGGGTAATGATTTGGCTTTATGATTTAGAATAGAATTTGGAACAAACGGAGTGCATAAAATTGATAAAGAGTTCTTCAAACTGAAACCCTAATTCCAAAACCCTAAAATCGAGTGACGGTCGACGTTTTACAAAACTTTTGAACGGAATGATTAGGCTTGAAGATTTAGAATAGAATTTCGAATAAACGGAGACAATAAAACATATAAAGAGTGTTTGAAATTGAAACCCTAAACGATTTTATTAGAACGTACTTCCAACGAACAAATTTAGCACGTACTTTACAAAACTTTTACAAAAAAATCGAGTGACGATCGACATTCTACAAAACTTTTGAACGTTATGATTAGGCTTGAAGATTTAGAATAGAATTTTGAAGAAAAGGAGACAATAAAACATATAAAGAGTGTTTGAAATTGAAACCCTATTTCGAAAACCCTAAACTCAGACGTTTGAAGTACGTACTAAAAAAACCGAGTGACGTTTGTGGTTTTTAGAAACTTTTGTGGGGATTGATTAGGCTTGATTATTTAGAATAGTATTTCGAAGAAACGGAGTGCATAAAACAGATAAAGAGTGCTTCAAATCGAAACTCTAATTTGGAAACTCTAAACTCGTACGTTTGAAGTACGTGCTAAAAAAATCAAGTGAAGTTCGACGTTTTTAGAAACTTTTTTGGGTAATAGTTAGGATTGATTATTTAGAATAGAATTTCATACAAACGGAGTGAATAAAATTGATAAAGAGTTCTTCAAACCGAAACCCTAATTCAGAAACCCTAAACTTGGACGTTGGAAGTACGTGCTAAAAAAATCGAGTAACGTTTGACGTATTAAAAAACTTTTGAACGGAATGATTAGGCTTGAAGATTTAGAATAGAATTTCGAACAAATGGAGACAATAAAACATATAAAGAGTGTTTGAAATTGAAACCCTATTTCGAGAACCCTAAACTCAGACGTTTGAAGTACGTGCTTAAAAAATCGAGTGACGTTCGTAGTTTTTAGAAACTTTTGTTGGGAATGATTAGGCTTGATTATTTAGAATAGAATTTCGAAGAAACGGAGAGCATAAAATAGATAAAGAGTGCTTCAAATCGAAACCGTTTTTCGAAAACCCTAAACTAGGACGTTTGAAGTATGTGCTAAAAAAACCGAGTGACGTTCGACGTTTTTAGAAACTTTTGTGGGGAATGTTTAGGATTGATGATTTAGAATAGTATTTCGAAGTAAAGGAGTGCATAAAACAGATAATGAGTGCTTCAAATCGTAACCCTAATTAGGAAACCCAAAACTCGTTCAATTGAAGTACATGCTAAAAAAACACACTTTCGATCGATACCTTTCGAAACTTTTGAGGATAATGATCAGGCTTTATGATTTAGAATTAAATTTCGAACAAACGGAGTGCATAATAATGATAAGGAGTTCTTCAAACCGAAACCCTAATTCCGAAACCCTAAATTTGTTCGTTGGAAGTACGTTCTAATAAAATCGAGTGACGGTCGACGTTTTACAAAAATTTTGAACATAATGATTAGGCTTGAAGATTTAGAATAGATATTCGAATAAACGGAGACAATAAAACATATAAAGAGTGTTTGAAATTGAAACCCTATTTCGAAAACCCTAAACTCAGACGTTTGAAGTACGTGCTAAAAAAATCGAGTGACGTTCGTAGTTTTTAGAAACTTTGGTTGGGAATGATTAGGCTTGATTATTTAGAATAGAATTTCGAAGAAACGGAGAGCATAAAACAGATAAAGAGTGCTTCAAATCGAAACCCTAATTTGAAAACCCTAAACTCGTTCGCTTGAAGTACGTGCTAAAAAAACCCACTTTCGATCGATGCCTTTCGAAACTTTTGAGGATAATGATTAGGCTTTATGATTTACAATAGAATTTCGAACAAACGGAGTGCATAATAATGATAAGGAGTTCTTCAAACCGAAACCCTAAATTTGTTCGTTGGAAGTACGTTCTAATAAAATCGAGTGACGGTCGACGTTTTACAAAACTTTTGAACAGAATGATTAGGCTTGAAGATTTAGAATAGAATCTCGAATAAACGGAGACAATAAAACATATAAAGAGTGTTTAAAATTGAAACCCTATTTCGAAAACCCTAAACTCAGACGTTTGAAGTACGTGCTAAAAAAACCGAGTGACGTTCGACGCTTTTAGAAACTTTTGTGGGGAATGATTATGCTTGATGATTTAGAATAGTATTTCGAAGAAACGGAGTGCATAAAAAAGATAAAGAGTGCATCAAATCGTAACCCTAATTTGGAAACCCTACACTCGTTCGTTTGAAGTACGTGCTAAAAAACCCACTTTCGATCGATGCCTTTCGAAACTTTTATGGGTAATGATTTGGCTTTGTGATTTAGAATAGAATTTTGAACAAACAAAGTGCATAAAATTGATAAAGAGTTCTTCAAACCGAAACCCTAAACTTGGACGTTGGGAGTACGTGATAATAAAATCGAGTGACGTCAACGTTTTACCAAACTTCCGAACAAATGATTAGGCTTGAAGATTTAGAATAGAATTTCGAATAAACGAAGACAATAAAACGTATAAAGAGTGTTTGAAATTGAAACCCTATTTCGAAAACCCTAAACTCAGACGTTTGAAGTACGTGCTAAATAAACCGAGCGACGTTCGACATTTTTAGAAACTTTTGTGGGGAATGATTAGGCTTGATTTTTTAGAATAGGATTTCGAAGAAACAGAGATCATAAAACAGATAAAGAGTGCTTAAAAAACGAAACCCTATTTCGGAAACCCTAAACTCGGACGTTTGAAGTACGTTCTAAAAAAACTGAGTGACGTTCGACGTTTGTAGAAACTTTTATGGGGAATGTTTATGCTTGATGATTTAGAATAGTATTTCGAAGAAAAGGAGTGCATAAAAAAGATAAAGAGTGCTTCAATTCGTAACCATAATTAGGAAACCCTAAACTCGTTCATTTGAAGTACGTGCTAAAAAAACCCACTTTCGATCGATGCCTTTCAAAACTTTTGTTGGGAATGATTAGGCTTGATTATTTAAATTAGAATTTCGAAGAAACGGAGAGCATAAAACAGATAAAGAGTGCTTCAAATCGAAACCATAATTTGGAAACCCTAAACTCGTTCGTTTGAAGTACGTGCTAAAAAAACCCACTTTCGATCGATGCCTTACGAAACTTTTGTTGGTAATGATTAGGCTTTATGTATTAGAATAGAATTTGGAACAAACGGAGTGCATAAAATTGATAAAGAGTTCTTCAAACCGAAACCCTAATTCAGAAACCCTAAACTTGGACGTTGGAAGTCGGTGCTAATAAAATCGAGTGACGGTCGACGTTTTACAAAACTTTTCAATGGAATGATTAGGCTTGAAGATTTAGAATAGAATTTAGAATAAACGGAGACAATAAAACATATAAAGAGTGTTTGGAATTGAAACCCTATTTCGAAAACCCTAAACTTAGATGATTGAAGTACGTGCTAAAAAACCGAGTGACGTTCGACGTTTTTAGAAACTTTTATGGGGAATGATTAGGCTTGATTATTTAGAATAGAATTTCGAAGAAACGAAGATCATAAAACAGATAAAGAGTACTTCAAATCGAAACCCTTTTTCGGAAACCCTAAACTCGGACGTTTAAAGTACGTGCTAAAACCACCGAGTGACGTTCGACGTTTCTAGAAACTTTTATGGGGAATGTTTAGGGTTGATGATTTAGAATAGTATTTCGAATCAACGGAGTGCATAAAACAGATAAAGAGGGCTTCAAATCGTAACCCTAATTAGGAAACCCAAACTCGTTCGTTTGAAGTACGTGCTAAAAAACCCCACTTTCGATCAATGCCTATCGAAAATTTTGTGGTTAATGATTTGACTTTATGATTTAGAATAGAATTTGGAACAAACGGAGTGCATAAAATTGATAAAGAGTTCTTCAAACCGAAACCCTAATTCAGAAACCCTAAACTTGGACGTTTGAAGTACGTGCTAATAAAATCGAGTGAGGTTCGACGTTTTACAAAACTTTTGAACAGAATGATTAGGCTTGAAGATTTAGAATAGAATTTCAAATAAACGGAGACAATAAAACATATAAAGAGTGTTTGAAATTGAAACCTTATTTCGAAAACTCTAAACTCAGACGTTTGAAGTACGTGCTAAAAAAATCGAGTGATGTTCTTAGTTTTTAGAAACTTTTGTTGGGAATGATTAGGCTTGATTATTTAGAATTGAATTTCGAAGAAATGGAGATCATAAAATAGATAAAGAGTGCTTAAAATCGAAACCATGTTTCGGAAACCCTAAACTCGGGCGTTTGAAGTACGTGCTAAAACCACCGAGTGACGTTCGACGTTTCTAGAAACTTTTGTGGGGAATGTTTAGGGTTGATGATTTAGAATAGTATTTCGAACAAACAGAGTGCATAAAATTGATAAAGAGCTCTTCAAACCGAAACCCTAAATCAGAATCCCTAAACTTGGACGTTGGAAGTACGTGTTAATAAAATCGAGTGACAGTCGACATTTTACAAAACTTTTGAACGGAATGATTAGGCTTGAAGATTTAGAATAGAATTTTGAATAAACGGAGACAATAAAACATATAAAGAGTGTTTGAAATTGAAACCCTATTTCGAAAACCCCAAACTCAGATGATTGAAGTACGTGCTAAAAAATCGAGTGACGTTCGACGTTTTTATAAACTTTTATGGAGAATGATTAGGCTTTATTATTTAGAATAGAATTTCGAAGAAACGGTGATCATAAAACAGATAAAGAGTGCTTCAAATCGAAACCCTGTTTCGGAAACCGTAAGCTCGGACGTTTGAAGTACGTGCTAAAACCACCGAGTGACGTTCGATGTTTTTAAAAACTTTTGTGGGGAATGGTTAGGGTTGATGATTTAGAATAGTATTTCGAAGAAACGGAGTGCATAAAACAGATAAAGATTGCTTCAAATCGTAACCCTAATTAGGAAACCCTAAACTCGTTCGTTTGAAGTACGTGCTAAAAAAACCCACTTTTGTGGGTAATTATTAGGCTTGATGATTTAGGTTATAATTTCCAACAAACGAAGTCCAAAAAATTGATAAAGAGTTCTTCAAACCGAAACCCTAATTCCGAAACCCTAAACTTTGACGTTGGAAACGTGCTAAAAAAATCGAGTGACGGTCATCGTTTTACAAAACTTTTGAACGGAATGATTAGGCTTGAAGATTTAGAATAGAATTTCGAATAAACGGAGAAAATAAAACATATAAAGAGTGTTTGGAATTGAAACCCTAGTTTGAAAACCCTAAACTCAGTGTTTGGAATTGAAACCCTAGTTCGAAAACCCTAAACTCAGGCGTTTGAAGTAGTGTTAAAAAAACCGAGTAACTTTCGACGTTTTTAAAAACTTTTGTGGGGAATGATTAGGCTTGATTATTTAGAATAGAATTTCGAAGAAACGGAGATCATAAAACAGATAAAGAGTGCTTCAAATCGAAACCCTGTTTCGGAAACCCTAAACTAGGACGTCTGAAGTACGTGCTAAAAAAAATGAATCACGGTCGACGTTTTTTGAAAATTTTGTGGGGAATGAATAAGCTTGATGATTTAGAATAGTATTTCGATGAAACGGAGTGTATAAAACAAATAATGAGTGCTTCAAATCGATACCTCAATTCGGAAAACCTAAACTAAGACGTTTGAAGTACGTGCTAAAAACACCGAGTGACGTTCGACGTTTTTAAAATTTTTTGTGTGGAATGAATAGGCTTGATGATTTAGAATAGAATGTCGAAGAAATGGAGAGCATAAAACAAATAAAGTGTAATTCAAATCGAAACCCTATTTCGGAAACCCTAAACTCGGACGTTTGAAGTACGTGCTAAAAAAACCCACTTTCGTTCGACGTTTTTCGAAACATTTGTGAGGAATGATTAGGCTTGATGATTTAGAATGGTATTTCGAAGAAACAGAGTGTATA
The DNA here is from genome assembly GCA_018691285.1 of Cucurbita argyrosperma subsp. sororia. Taxonomy (NCBI): domain Eukaryota; kingdom Viridiplantae; phylum Streptophyta; class Magnoliopsida; order Cucurbitales; family Cucurbitaceae; genus Cucurbita; species Cucurbita argyrosperma. The sequence continues at coordinate 6,779,004 of CM031895.1, forward strand.
ATACAGATAAAGAGTGCTCCATAATACAGATAATGAGTCACGGTCGATGTTTTTCAAAACTCTTGTGGGGAATAATTAGGCTTGATGATTTAGAATAGTATTTCAAAGAAACGGAGTGCATAAAACAGATAGAGGGTTTTTCAAATTGAAACCCTAATTTGGAACCCTTAACTCGGACGTTTGAAGGACGTGCTAAATAAACCAACTTTCGTTCGACTTTTTACGAAAATTTTGTGGGGAATGATTAGGCTTGATGATTTAGAATAGAATTTCGTAGAAACGGAGACAATGAAACATATAGAGTGTTCCAAATCGAAACCCTATTCCGTAAACACTAAACAAAAACATTTGAAGTAGGTGCTAAAAAAACCGAGTGATGTTTGACGTTTTTTAAAACTTTTGTGGGGAATGATTAGGCTTGATGATATAGAATAGAATTTCGAAGAAATGGACAACATAAAATAGATAAAGAGTGCTTCTAATCGAAACCATATTTCGGAAACCCTAAACTCGGACGTTTGAAGTACATGCTAAAAACACCGAGTCACGGTCGACGTTTTAATAAACTTTTGTTTGGAATTATTTGGGTTGATTATTTAGAATAGTATTTCGAAGAAACGGAGTGCATAAAACAGATAAAGAGTGCTTCAAATTGAAATCCTATTTCGGAAACCCTTACTGGAACGTGTGAAGTACGTGCTAAAAACCTGAGTCACAGCCAACGTTTTTCGAAACTTTTTTGGGGAATGATTAGGGTTGATGATTTTGAATAGTATTTAAAAAAAACAGAGTGCATAAAACAGATAAAGAGTTCTTCAAATCGATACCCTAATTCGGAAAACCTAAACTGGAACGTTTAAAGTACGTGCAAAAAATACCAAGTGACGTTCGACGTTTTTCAAAAGTTTTGTGGGGAATGATTAGGCTTGATGATTTTAAATAGTCTTTCGAAGAATCGAAGTGCATAAAACAGATTATGAGTACTTCAAATCGAAACCCTAATTCGAAAACCCTAAACTCGGACGTTTGAAGTAGGCGCTAAAAAAACCTAGTGACGTTCGACGTTTTTAGAAAATTTTGTGGGGAATGATTAGGCTTGATGATTTAGAATAGAATTTCGTAGAAACGGAGACAATGAAACGTATAGAGTTTTTCAAATCGAAACCCTATTTTCAATATCAGCCACTCCACTATCTTCTTGATTTGATATGCTAATGCTATATAGATTTTTGGGCTCAAAAGTCTTTGTTTCAACCAGTACACTAGCTAGCTTTTGAAGATGCAATGTATAGGCCTCTTGAATCTTCTTAACCTTGCTTCTTATAATCGGTCCTTCGGGTACATGGAAGTGATCAGTTGTTGGATTCATATCATTCAAGGAGAAGCAAATGAAGGAATAATTCTCTTGACCCTACTACTTTACCTTTACAGTTGAGTAAATCAATTAAAGCTCCTTTCTTTACCGTTCAAGAAAGAGTCAATCAATTAAAGCTCCTTTCTTTACAGTTCAAGAAAGAGTCAATTCATTAGCTACAGATTAGTTCGTCATTCTATCAAAGAGTGAAACCTGAACCTGAACCGTGGTGGTGCTCTTCTACAGCTTCTTCGATAACAGCTCCTTTTTCCCTTCGGTCTCTTATCTTTGTCCTCTCCCTCTTTACTGACTCATTCACCTTTCTTTGACAGATTTCCCTCGGTAATATGGAATAGATGTTTTCATCCCTGGATTGATTGAAGAAAGATTCATTCTACTCAATAACTTTAGATTCTTTAACTGTAAAGAAAGACTCAAGAACCGGCGGGGAACCTACCTATTGATTCTTTGACTGATTTCACTCTGTCTTGAACAAGGGAAAGCTGAAAAAAAAAACATATTCTTGATCCTTATGAGTTATCCTGAACTACTTTGACTACTTAACAGACTCATTCAGCTTTTCCGATAGTACCTGACTGACATGATTTCCCTCAGGTTTCACTATTCTTTCAGGAGGTAAGGTAAGTAAAGCATATGGAGTTGAAGTAACTCTTTGATTGAAGGAAGAAGGTAATGCAGCAGAAGTCAAGCCGAAAGAGAGTGAACCGATCCTACTAATAGCCTTTACAGTGGAAAGAAGAAGAAGAAGAAAGCGAAAGAGTGAACCGACCCTACTAGTAGCCTTTTACAATGAAAGAATAGATTCATTCAACCCTGACCCGGAAGAAAAGACTGAGGATTCTCTTCTCTTTTAATTCGACTGAGCCTTTGTTTGACGATATTCCCTATTTCTTCTTTCCATTCCACTCAAAGACAAGGGAAAGCATATGAAATTCATTGCCTGAACTATACTAATTCATTTACTCATTCTCCATGAACTATAAAAGATCCATACTCTCGATGATTAATAAAACAGAACTACTCTGAACGAACTCTAAAGCAGCTGAGCTCCGTAACCGGTCCGGATTCCCTTCCCTGAACTAGGTGGAGTAGTAAGTAAAGGAATGAAATGAAAGAGAAATCCCCTTCTTATTCGTTCTCCTTCTCCTTCTCCTATTTAGCTGGTTATTGATTCAATCCGTAACCTCTACCTATTGATTCTGATTCTTTATGAGTCAGGTTTAAGTAAGTCAAGATGAAAGCGAAACCCAGGCCGATTCTTCTTTCATAAGGTAAAGCTATTTGTTTGAAGAACCTGAACCGTAACCTGATTGAACTCGGTCTGTTGTTCTCTTTACTCCTTCCCCCGCATTGGCCTTCAAAGACTAATCACCTCTCCCTAAACTATAAAGCCGAAAGATGAATGAGACAGAACTGAATCACTTGTCCCTAAACTCTTTTCCTCTCTTGTAAAGACTGAACCTCAATCCTCTCCCTTCAGTCTTGCGTCTTCGACCCTTTCTTTGCCTTCAAAGACTCCTTCCCTTCTATTCCCTGAATTTAGTGATTGTGAGTTATTCACCAAACACTATTCAATTCAAACACTCTGTCTTCGCTCCTTCACCTTTACAGTTACAGTCGGTAAAAGAAGAAAGATTAATTCTATTCCCTGAACCTCGTACAACCATCAGCTTCTCTCTGTAACCTATTGATTCAAAGACTGATCAAGATCCTTATTCATCAAGTCAAGCATAAACTCCTTATTCATTCCCCTAAACTCCTACACCTATTTATATTATTTAACTGTAAGTAACCTCATGAACTACTGAACGAACTCTTCTCGTCTCGCTGCTTGCTTGCTTCGCCCCTTTCCGTTCACCTTCAAGCACTCTGTCTTTGTCTTCTGTCTTTGACTCCTACACCTATCCTGAATCTGACCCTCCTTTCTTTTCCTTTCCGGTCTCTTTCTTTTCTGTTCTCTTTCCTTCACCTATTTGTTATTCTTTAACTTCTGAAAGACTCGGTAAATGGGTTCATTCATCTTCTGCCCTGGCCTGTCCTTTACTTGGGGTCTTGAATCAACAAATCCTTAGCTGGGATGGAACAAGGTAAAAGAGGAAACCTGAACCTCTGCTCCTTCACCTATCGGCTTCTTTCTGTTCTCCTTCACTATTCAAAGACAAAGACTCGGCCGCTAATTCATTCATTCATTTACTCATTCTCTCTTCACTGGCAAAGAGGAATTTGTCGAGAGTAACCCAAAGGCATAAATGGATAGCTTCCTTCTCGGTCGGGGAATGGAGTCGTCAAGCAGCTAATGAATGGACTCTCCAGCAAGGGTTCTTCAAAAAGCTATTTTCCTCTCTTTCCTGTAAAGACAAAAGCAAGAAAGATTAATTCGACTGAACTACTGAACCTATCTGAGTTTAGTTTACAGTTCAAGAAAGAAGGGCAAGATGAATGAGACGGACCAGGAAGTCAAGACGGGATAGGAAAGACTATCGATTCTTGATCCTGACCCTATTTATTCTTTGTAAAGCAACTAATTCATTGATTCTAGAACTGTAAAAGAAGATGAGAGTCAGTCATAATAAGAATAGAATGTACTTGTCTCGTCAAAGACTCGGTAAATAGGATAGGCTGGCTGAGATTCCCTCATTCCCTTCTTTCTATTCTCCTTCACTATTCAAAGACTCGGGGTAAAGCATATTCTTTCTTTCTTTCTTTCTTTTTTTCTCCTTTTATTCTTTAACAGTAACCTGGGTAAACTCCTGTCCCTGATTTCACTCTGTCTTCGTGTTCTGACTTTGACTCTCTCTTGCTTTCACGAACTGTAAACAAGGCATGAAGGATGGAAGAGAATATAGCTTCTTCCTTTTCTTTCCCTTTTCCTCCTTATTTTTTAACAGTAACCTCAGTTGCTTCTTTTCCTATTTATTCCTTCAAAGACTCGGTAAATGGATGATCGATCCTAGACTGAACCAGAACCGTAACCCCTTTACTGTGAAAGAAGAAATGAATTTGATTAGCTGTAAATGAAAGACGAAAGAAATGAAAGAAAGAGAGGCTCATCTGACCTTGAACCTAGTTAGAAACTCTGACTCTGAGTTTATGGGATGGAACTGTAAAAGAGAAATAGGAAAGATTCATTCGACTGAACAGTAGAGTCGAGCTCCTTACCTTACTCCTATCGCTCTTCGCTGCTTCTCTCCTCTCACTACTTCCTCATTCACCTTTTCTTTGACTCTAATTCCCTTCAGATTGAACAAAGAAGGTAAAGCTTAATCACCTATTTATGAAGGAATTGATCTTGATCCTGAAACTGAAAGGCAAGCCGAAACAAGAAAGAGACTGAACTCAATCACTACTTCCCCTATTTATTGTAAAGCATATGAAATCCTTCTTTCACTGCTTGCTTTCACTCCTGCTCCTTCTCCTGCTCAATCACTACTTCACGCTGGACTATCCGAGTTTACAGTCTTTGTTTGAAGGGAGACAGACTCTCGATGAATGAGACGGATGGAACTCTTGAACAAGGTAAAGTGAAGAACCTGACTTGAACTTTCCTATTTCTTCTTTATTTTCAAATGAAAGATTAACGATCCTTGCACCGTAACCGGAACCTATTTCTTCTTTCACATTATTCACCTCCCTCTATTTTTTAGGCCATTTATTGAACTCGGGTTTCACTAGGTAAGCTGGATGAGACGGATTTCACTCAAACACAGTAAACTTGTTAACCTCTCTCTATTTCTTCTTTCATTTCACTCTTGAACTCGGAGGCCGGTAAAGCAGCTAATTCATGGACTCTGCCTGATTTCACTCGGTAAATAGGTGTTAGCATCTTCCCTCCTGGCCTGGACTTGACTTAGCTTACGGTCGAGTTGCTCTGCTCCTTGCCCTGCCCTATTTCTATTTATTCAAACACAGACAGTAACCAAAGACTCCTTATTAATTCGAGCATATGCAATCCTTTTCCTTCTTTCACTCGGGTTGTTTGAACTATTTTATGGTCTCCTCTTTTCTTGACTCGGTAAAGCTAGAAGAAGAACGAACCTTTACAGTGGAGCTGCGGAATAGTGTTTAGAATCAATCCTTCTTTCACTCCTTGCCCCTTTTCTTTCCGATATGACCTTGCCTTAACCACAGAATCTTAGCTGTTCTCTTTCTCCTTATTCTTTGATAGTGAGTTTTTCTTTGGATTCTCCTGGCCGATTCTTCTTTCACGAGGTAAAGCTTCCTAGACGGAGTAGGTTGCGTAAATGTAAATGAACCTGATTGAACCTATTGTATGGATTCTTTCTCCTTCACCTGAAAGTGTTTAAAGACTCAACAAGAATGATGGATGAATTATCCCTCTACAACTCTCAGTCTGGCTGCTTCGCTCAATCACCTATCTTTTCCAGTCTTTGAAGGGAGAGGAAAGAAAGAGACTGATAAGCGCCTACAATGCTGGAATTTGCAAAGCTAGAGGTCCTTCTAGAATCCTTGCAAAACGCTCACAGAGAAAGCTAACTTAACGGATTGATTCCAACCAAGAGCTAGTTAGAAGATGAATGACTCTTAGATCGAACTTGGAATCTATGATGGTCACTCTTAGATACCAAGACAATTCACTCCAGAATTAGCTTGATCAAAACTAATTCAATGAATCGGTTTAAACATCAAACCTAAAGCAAGATTTGAAAAAGAATAACACCAAAAGGGTATCAAGAAAACACAAAGGTTTTTTCTGTATTCAACTAAAATCTCTCAAACATGAGTATTACATGCCTTTAAATAGGTCTAAAAGGTAACCCTAACATAATATGGTTCAGCCACCAATCACTAATAAATGCTATTAAATACAAATTGAAGAATATAAGGCAATTCATACAAACTATTAATAAATGCTATTAAATATAAAAGGAAGCAAATAAAGCATTAATAATTTCCTTAATTGGTAATTCAACTACCAAAGGCAAGTCTTCTAATTATTTTCCAATATCAGCCACTCCATTATCTTCTTGATTTGATATGCGAATGCTATAAAGATTTTTGGGCACAAAAGTCCTTGTTTCAACCGGTACACTAGCTAGCTTTTGAAGATGCAATGTATAGGCCTCTTGAATCTTCTTAACCTTGCTTCTTGTAATCGGTCCTTCGGGTACATGCACGTGATCAGTTGTTGGATTCATATCATCCCCCCTTTCTTTAAAAGGATTTGTCCTCAAATCAAATTCATCGTTCTTTCCGGACAAGAACTGAATTTTTTTTTTCTCACTTTCTTTTTTTTTTTTCTCACCTTTACCTTAGTTTCTTCTCTCCACTGTTGTTCTTCAGATTCTGTTCTTTTTTTCTCTAACTTCAATTGGTCACAATGTACTTCATATGGAGACAATGGAAGTAAAGTAAATTTCTTCCCACACAAAGTAAAAGTATACTTGTTCATGAAACCATCAAATGTTACCTTTCTATCATATTGCCAAGGTCGGCCGATAAAGATGTCCCCCGCATGCATTGGTACGACATCATAAAGAACTTCATCTTTATATCTTCCAAGAGTAAAAGAAATAAGAGCTTGGGAATTCACCTTAATTTCTTCTTTGTTTGTTAACCAATGAAGTTTGTATGGTTTTGGATGTGGATAGACAGAAAGTTGAAGTCTTTTTACAAGGAAACTGCTTACCACATTTGTGCAACTTCCACTATCATCAATCAGCAAGCTGCATGGGTTTGCTTTGATCAAACATCTTGTGTGGAACAAGTTTTCCCTTTGATATTCAAATTTCTCTCCCTTGATTTGAACATTGAGTACCTTTCTTGTGATCAAAGATATGGAATTACCTTCTTCAACATACTCATCATCATATGCGGCGATTTCTTCCACAAGCTGTGAATCATGATCCTCACATTCATCATCTGAATCAAGTATACCATTCCTTATCACCATAACTTTTTCATTAACACACTCTTTGCTCATGTGTCCAAATCCTTTGCACTTCCAACATTGAATAGAACTAGACTTCTCTTTTACCGTCTTTGAAGCTTCATTCATTTTACCATTGAAACTCTCAGCCTCCACTCTTTTAGCAGTCACAAACTTTCCTTTTGGTGACATCGAATCATTTTTATTCATAAAACTATCCTTGTTCCAAGTATTAGAATTTGAAAAGATGCTAGTTCGTGATGTGTACCTTTTTGAATGCTCTTTTTCTTCCTTCAATTGGTCTTCAATTTTGAGAGCATAATGATACATATCTTCCAGATATGGTGGTGGATTTCTGTCAACAAGATGAGCAATTTCTCGATTCAAACCTCCAAGGAATCTAGACATGGTATCTTCTTCTTCTTCTCTAACCTTTGCTCTTTTCATCATAGTTTCCATCTCTTGATAATATTCCGCCACACTTTTTGTTCCTTGCCTCAAACCTTGCAATTTAGTTTTCAAATTTCTTTCATAATGTTTTGGAGCATACCTTTTTCTCATGACTTCTTTAAGTTCTTCCCATGTCTCTATTGGATTCTCCTCTTTTCTTCTTCTCTCGGATTTGAGATGTTGGTACCAATCACTAGCATGATTGGTAAATTCGGCAATAGCAAGTCTCATCTTCTTATTTTCACTATAGGTGTTGCAATCAAACACATGCTCTATCTTTCTTTCCCACTGCAAGTATGCCTCAGAATCTGCCGTTCCACAAAAGGGCGGGATTTTGAGTTTAACTCCCCCATCTCTATCTTCATGTACTCTTTCCATCCTTCTAGGTTGCATAATAGTTGCATGGTTATTTCTTCCTCTCCATCTACCATCAACTTGTCTTTCTTGTACTACTATACCTTCATCTTCTTGTAATGTTCGTTCTTGTCTTTGTTGTTGCGGCCTTCTTTCTTGTCTATCTTCCATCATCATTTTCATCATACCTTGAATTGCTTGAAGAATGGTTGTATTAAGATCTGGTACTGGTGGTACTGCTTCTCCATTATGTGACATTTTGTTATCAAGGGACCTCACCATACTTCTCACAAAAATTTCACTCAGGGACACTCGTGTTTAACACTCAAAGATAGGCTTTTGGTACTAGGTCAAGAATGTAAAGGCTGGCCTTTTTTTTTTTTTTTTGTGCAATCTTGCTCTAAGCTTGATTATAACCAATTCAACGATCGATTCTAACAAGCTAAGACTAGTATCTCAAGGATCAAGAGCTTGAAAATAAATGATAAGAACTGAATATATATATTTTCTTTCTCTCAGAACTGATTTTTTTTTTTTTCTACTGATTTTTTTTTTTTTTTTTTTTTTTTTTTTTTTGATAATCTGAGAGAGAGAAAAATTGATACAAAAAAAAATAAATAACAATAAAAATATTTCACCTCTAGAGCGGCCAAAGAACGTCGACCAAATGCTCTGATACCAAAAGATAAGCGCCTACAAGGAATTTGCAAAGCTAGAGGTCCTTCTAGAATCCTTGCAAAACGCTCACAGAGGAAGCTAACTTAACGGATTGATTCCAACCAAGAGCTGGTTAGAAGATGAATGACTCTTAGATCGAACTTGGAATCTATGATGGTCACTCTTAGATACCAAGACAATTCACTCCAGAATTAGCTTGATCAAAACTAATTCAATGAATCGGTTTAAACATCAAACCTAAAGCAAGATTTGAAAAAGAATAACACCAAAAGGGTATCAAGAAAACACAAAGGTTTTTTCTGTATTCAACTAAAATCTCTCAAACATGAGTATTACATGCCTTTAAATAGGTCTAAAAGGTAACCCTAACATAATATGGTTCAGCCACCAATCACTAATAAATGCTATTAAATACAAATTGAAGAATATAAGGCAATTCATACAAACTATTAATAAATGCTATTAAATATAAAAGGAAGCAAATAAAGCATTAATAATTTCCTTAATTGGTAATTCAACTACCAAAGGCAAGTCTTCTAATTATTTTCCAATATCAGCCACTCCATTATCTTCTTGATTTGATATGCGAATGCTATAAAGATTTTTGGGCACAAAAGTCCTTGTTTCAACCGGTACACTAGCTAGCTTTTGAAGATGCAATGTATAGGCCTCTTGAATCTTCTTAACCTTGCTTCTTGTAATCGGTCCTTCGGGTACATGCACGTGATCAGTTGTTGGATTCATATCAGAGACTTAACTACTAAACCTTACAGAGTATTACCGATTGAACAGTGAACTCCTGAGACTATTTAGCGAGTGAAAGAAAAGAAAGAGATAGTTCAACCTAAACCAAACAAAGACGATATTCCCTCCCCTGAACCTTAGCTTAGACGATATTCCCTTCCCTTATTCAAAGAATGAATTCAAGATGAGACTGAGACTGTTACAGTGGGTAAAGAAAGGGGTTGGTTCATTCAGTAGCTCTTTGATTGAGCTCACTCTTTTATTCCCCTAACAGTAAATAAACAAGGGAAAAAGGGATTTGCTCCTGAACCTGCCCCTGCCTCTATGACCGGAATCTTTACAGAATGAAGAAGAAGAGAAGCGACTAAACCTGATTGAACAAGGTAAAGCATATTCCTTCTTTCAGGAAGTAAATAGGCTGCCTTGCCTTCTCTCCTTTTCCTGACCCTGAACCTATTTACCTTATGAATGACGGAACCTGATTGAACGAGCTTACATTGAAAGAAAGAAGGAAATGGAATTAATTACTGACGGGGGAATGGAAAGTCAAGACGAAAGAATGAGACAGAACTCCGGCTCAATCACCTATCGGTTTCATTGCTTCGCTCCTGCTCCTATTTATTCTTTCATTCAATCCGGAACTGGAGAGTACAGAAAAGAGATAGTGAAACTGGAATCTGAACCTCTCTCTATATTACCAGAAGTGATTGTGAGTTATTCTTGAACTGTAGTAAAGAAAGCATATTCAATGAATGAGAGTTGGAAGTCACGACGCAACCAGAATGAGAGAGAACTCCGGAACCTTCCATGGCCTATCTCCCGCTATTCCCAGTAAACGAAGAGAAAGAAAGGGAAGCGACTGAACGGGAACCTATTTCTTTTCTCTGTCTTCTTATTCTGTTCCTATGTATTCAATCCTCTGAACCTTTAATTTAATGCTGAGTTCAAAGAGAGGTAAAACTTATTCGCGTATCGGTGTCTCATTGCTCCACTCCAAAACCTGAACTTGCTGATTGAACTGTAAACGAGGTAAACTCAGAAACCTGATGGTGGAACTCTTTTACTACTCCCCCTTGCCTATAAGACTCATTCGACAGAACAGGAAGAAGAAGACAAGATGAATCAGATATTCTATTACAGTCGAGTAAATAAATGAATTCAATCCTGAACCTTATGAATCAAGGAAAGACGAAACGAAAGATGCATTCTCCTTCACTCTGGCCGGAACTTCTTTCTCCTGCCCCTGGACCGAAAGTCAAGCCTCAAGCAAGACAAGAGTTATTCAATCCTGAACTTGAGAGTAAATGAATGAATCAGAGAATGAATTGATTGAAAGAGAAGTTACTGAATTACCGGGGAGTCAATGAGATTAGCTACTGAACCGGAACGAACCGGAGGCAATATTCCCCTTTGTTATTATCTGATTGAACTGTAAACAAGGTGTGTCTCGAATCTTTTCTTTCCTTCTCACCTTTAAAGACTGGGTAAAGCATATTCTTTCTCCTGTCCCTATTTCTTCTTTAGAAGACTGTAAACTAAGAGCAATACTCCTTCCTTATTCGTTAGAGTGAACTGTAAGACTGAACCTCAACCCGGAACCGGAACCCAATCTTCTGAACCTGTCCCTATTTCTTCTTTTTCTTCTCTTTCTCCTTAATGAGAGTGAGTTATTCTTTCACAGTAAACAAGGGAAGGAAAGCCGCTAATTCATTTCCTCTCGCTGATTGACTAAGGTAAATGGGTTTAGTAGCTCTTTTTCTTGAACTGAGTGGGTCTGTTCTCTTTTCTTTCCCTTATTGACCAAGGTAACTGGGTGTTTTCTTTAATTGATCTTTCTCCTCTCCCTCTGGGTCTTCATGGCTTCGCTCATTCGCTTTTACTCTGTCTCAGAATTCCATTCCCTCTCGCAGCTACTTACGCATTCACCTTTTCCTGATTGAACAAGGGAAAGCATGAATTTACTGTCCCTGTCCCGGATTGAACTGTAAAAGAAGAAGAAGAAACCTTAACCCCTCACCTCTACAACTCGGTTTCACAAGTCAAGACTCAAGAGAAAGCTAGCTACTGTCCCTTTACTCATGAACCTCTCCAACTCTGTCTCATTCATTGCATGCATTGCTTCGCTGCTTCTTTCATTCACCTTTTCCTTCTTTAACTGATCTTGATCTTTCAACTGAAAGTCAAGACTGAACTCAAGATGAGAGAGAGTTTGTTTCCGAACTGAACTACTTAACCAATAGAGAATGAAATTAGGGAAAGAAAAGGCAAAGACAAAGACTCAACTCCTTATTCTTTTTCCTGTAAGTACCATTTATTTGGTAATTCTATCCTCTCCCTATTTTTTGGGATAAAAGAGTCCATTTTTCCTGATGGAGCTGTAAGAAAAGAGGAAGAACCCTCAACCCTCTCCCTTTTCTTTTCTCGTCGAGCGTCTTCGACCCTCTCCTTTACAGTCGAGCAGCTTCACCCCTTCACCTCTACAACTCGGTTTCATGTCTGAGACCCTTTTCCTATCCTTTCTAGTTCTAGAAGAAAGGGAAAGAAAGCTTAATTCGAGAGTTAGTAGAGTTTACCTTTCTCAAAGAAACGACTAATCTATCTGGCTGTAAGAAAAGAGGAAGAACCCGAAAGCTAGCTACTGAACTTGAACCTCTATGTACCTGACCGTAACCTGATTGAACTACTAAGCCGGCGGAACCTTCTTACTTACTTACTCATGAACCTCTCTCTCTATTTATTCTGTTTGTCATTGAACTCAACTACAAGGGAAAGCATATGAAATTCATTGCCTGTCCCTGAACTGTACTAATGAATTTAGTCTCCCTGAACCTTTAATGAGACTTCCTTCACTTTTGACGCCCTATTAAAGAGGTCATTGAACTGAACTAGGGAAAGTAGCTGGATGAGAAAGTGTTGAAAGACTCCTTATGCATTCCCCCTCTACTGAGCTAACTTATTTCTTCTTGATCCTGAAACTTCAAATCAAGACTCAACAAATGAAAGATCAGCTCATTCACCTTCCCCCTCACCTCATAAACAAGTTTCATTGCCTGCCCCGCTATTACCTGTCAGTTATGGTTCTTTCCCTTCAAAGACAATAAAGAAATACTGAAGAGTTGTAGAACTTCCCTCCTCTCCCTATGTATGGGTCTGTCTCATAATTCCTTCTCCTCTTCCTATTTATTCACTGTAAAGACTGAACTCAAGATGAATGAGAGATAGTTGTAGAACTTCCCTCCTCCACCTATTTATTTATTCTTGAAGGAGGTAAAGCATATGAAATCAATCTTTCCCCTATTTCTTCTGGAACGGTAAACAAGGATCGGTCTCACAACTTCGCCCCTGCCCCTTTCTTTCTTGCTTGAACTGCTCTTGATCCTTCCCTTAGTTGATTCAATCAAACACGAGGTAAATAGGTTCAATAGCTAATTTATGGACTCTCTCTTCACCTTCAAAGACAGTAAACAAGGTCGCTTGGCTCCTCTTTATTCTTGAACAAGGTAAACAGGAAGGAGGATGATTCAAACACTCTTTTACTCGGGAGGTAAACGAAATCACTACTGAACTCACCTTCTTTCACTCAGTCTCCTGTAAGAAAGAATCATTCTGGACTCTCTCTGTCATTCTCGCAATTCATTCCATGCCCTCTCCCTGTCGTTCTCGCAATTCCATTTCCTGAACCAGATTTCACTCCTCTCCCTTTGGTTGAGCGGTTTCACTCCTCTCCCTCTTTCTTGGTCTCACCACTTCTTCGCTCCTTAGCAGCCAGACTCAACTCAAGCCAAAACAAGAGTCCATTCATTAGCAGCTTAACAGTAATAGCTCTGGAACAGGAACTCAAGCAAGATGAATGAGAGAGATTGAACTAGATCTCGTGGCTTCTTCCCTCTTCTCGTCGAGCTGCTTTCTTACTTTCACTCTTTTACTCAACAGTAAACAAATTCAATGAAAGGATATGTTCGCTTCGCTCCCGAACTATTCTTGTGAGTTATTTAAACACTCTTCAACAAGGGAAATAGAGGTACTAGATGAGAAGAGGGTCTTTCTCCTTTTCCTTCTTTCTCGGTAAAGAAATGATAAGCGCCTACAATGCTGGAATTTGCAAAGCTAGAGGTCCTTCAAGAATCCTTGCAAAACGCTCACAGAGAAAGCTAACTTATCGGATTGATTCCAACCAAGAGCTGGTTAGAAGATGAATGACTCTTAGATCAAACTTGGAATCTATGATGGTCACTCTTAGATACCAAGACAATTCACTCCAGAATTAGCTTGATCAAAACTAATTCAATGAATCGGTTTAAACATCAAACCTAAAGCAAGGTTTGAAAAAGAATAACACCAAAAGGGTATCAAGAAAACACAAAGGTTTTTTCTGTATTTAACCAAAATCTCCCAAACATGAATATTACATGCCTTTAAATAGGCCGAAAAGATAACCCTAACAAAATAAAGTTCAGCCACCAACCACTAATAAATGCTAATAAATGCTATTAAATACAAATTGAAGAATATAAGGCAATTCATACAAACTATTAATAAATGCTATTAAATATAAATTGAAGCAAATAAGGCATTAATAAATTTCCTTAATTAGTAATTCAACTATCAAAGGCAAGTCTTCTAATTACTTTCCAATATCAGCCACTCCATTATATTCTTGATTTGATATGCTAATGTTATAAAGATTTTTGGGCTCAAAAGTCTTTGTTTCAACCGGTACACTAGCTAGCTTTGGAAGATACAATGTATAAGCCTCTTGAATCTTCTTAACCTTGCTTCTTATAATCGATCCTTCGGGTACATGCACGTGATCAGTTGTTGGATTCATATCAGATCAGTTGTTGGATTCATATCAAGAAAGCCGAAACGATGAAGACGACTGATCCTATTTCGTTCACTCTTTTACTCTCTCTTGTCAAATACTCAAACAAGACAAGATGAAGAAAGAGAAGCTCATGAACAGGAAGTCAATCATTCACTCTCCCTATCCCTTACTGTCTTTGAATAAAGGGAGACTCAACTCCTTCTGAATTAGACTGATCCTACTTGACTTCTTTCACTCTGTAAACTCATGAACTACTCTCCTTATCCTTTATTCCTCGGCTTCGCTCATGAACCTCTAGAACTCGGTCTCACCCATTGCCTTCGGCTTTAAACTGGTTGGTTCTTGATCCGTCACCTATTTATTCACTGTAAACTAAGAATAAGAAAATTAAAGAGAAGCTCATTCACCTTAGACGATATTACCTGACCCGGAACAAAGAAGGGAGACAAGACAAAGACTCCTTCCCCTACTTCTTGAACTCGTTCTCGCTATTCCATTGCCTCTCCCTCGCTGTTAAACTACTTAACTCCTTCCTATTAATTAGAAATCAATCACCCATCGGTAAAGCTGCTTCGCTCATGAACCGGAACAAAACAAAACCATGAGAGTCAATTCAATTCGGAACCTAAACCGGAATCGCTTGTATTCCCTGAGCTACTGAACCGTAAGGGAAGTCAATCCTTAACTCTCGATTCCTTCTCCTAAACCTCGTAAACAGCATATTCCACTGTCTGGTTAACCCCATGTTCTAGTTTTCTTTTAAAAGAAGTTAAGACGAAAGAGTCATTCGAGTTCAGACTCAACACCTCCTGATCCTATCCTATTTCATCAGACTCAACCTCCTTCACCTATTTCTCATTAGACTGAGCTTCCTGATCCTATTTATTCGTTAGACTGACCAGAAGAAAGACTCAAGCAAGAGAAGATGAATGAGAAGCGACTGCCCCTGTCGGTAAAGCTATTCCATTGCCTTCCCCTCAGGCTCCTATGTTATTCCTTCAAACATGAACAGTAAACAAAGACTCAACTATGAATTCTCTGGGGAACCTCTATCCCCTTCACTTTACGGGAGAGGAAAGAAAAGAGATAGTGAAACCGTAACCTTTGCCGCTATTCTAGGATTAAACTAAACAGTAAACACGAAAGATTCATTCTACTTACTACTTAACTACTGAACTTGTCCCTTCAAACACTCAAAGACTCTCTGGTCAAGCAGCTAATGAACCGTAAGGGAAGTTAATCCTCAACATTAATTATCGTTGACTGTAAGTCAAGACATGAACGAAAGACAAGAAGAAGATGAATGAGACTGAACCGATACGACCTTCCCCTATTTACCTTCTGAATGAAATCCTGTAAACGAATCAAGATCAATCTCCTTATTCATTCTCTTTCCCTTATTTAAGTAAGTAAACTGGAGGGAGGATTCCTTCTTTACACTCTTTCGGTAAAGCAGCTGTATGAGAAGGAAGAAAGTCGCCTTTACAGGACAGAAGAGTAAAGAAAAGAGATAGTTCATGGAGAGTCAATTCCTTGCAGCTCGGCTCCTCTTTATTCAAACATCAGGTAAAAGACAAAGAGAAAGTCAAGACGATCGATTAATGAAATTATCCTTACACCCTTAACTTAGAGAAAGAATCAGAATCAATGAATTAGCTGACGGGAGAGTCAATTCATGACGGAACCGGAACAAGGGAGGAAGTCTTTCAAGTCAAGACTCTGGATCCTCCTTCTCCTCCTTCCCCGTAACCCTTTCCTCTATGTATGACCTGAACTGATGAACAGGGTAAATGGGCCGATTCTTCTTTCACTCTGTCGAGCTGCTTCATAGTGTTTTCGGAATCTTAGCTCTGATCTTGATCCTGAACTCAATCACCTAAAAAATAGGGAATAGAGTCGTTGAGTCGAATGAATAGGAAGGAGTATTTCTCTTTTACAGTTCAAGCAAGAAAGAAAGAGGAGCCCGAGCAACCAAGCAAGCAAGAAAGCCATCCCAACAAGCAATCCAGGAGTGAAAGAGCTGGACCGTAGGGAGAGGAGTGAAGGAGAATGCTTCCTTCATTTCTTCTTTAACCGTAAAGAAAGGATCTTGAATCTTGAGTTGAGGATTAACTGACTGTTCACAATCACTGACGGGAATAGAGAGGCAGGATCAGAGAAAGAATAGTTCCACCCTCGCTCGGGAAATGAAAGAAACAATAGGCAGAGGTGAATGAGTTTACAATTCAATCCGTCTAACGAATAAGGAGTGGTTATAGGAGAGTACGTCAGTGAAAGATGAACAATCATTGACTGTTCAAGATCATTTTGTCTTGCTTTCTTTTACTCTTGCTTGAAGGATTGAATGAATGGTCTCTCCTGTCAACTAATGAATTTCTTCTCCCTGAACTATCTCTATCTCTTGAACCTCTTTTTCTCAGTAAAAAAGGAGCGAAAGCCACTCGACCAAAAGGGAGAGGAGCGAAAGCTGTGAGACCGATAGGTTACGGAGTTCAGTCTCACCTTTTCATCTTTCTTCTCTTTTGCTTTCATTTTCTTCTTCTTCTTGAATTGTAATAGGTTCTGTCTCATTCATCTTTCTTCTCCCTTCAAACTCTAATCTGTCCTCTCTTCCGGATGTAATGATCCCAGTTTAGCCCTTCCTTGTCCTGTAGCGAACCAAGTTTGCCATCTTTTGATTGTTGGGCCCCACACCCATGGATGGAGTTTCTTTGTTCACTAGAATAAGCAGCAGATTAAGCGCGTTCACTGGAATAAGTGGATTAACCGCACTCTAGGATCGATAAGTGAGTTGGCTTCCCCTTGGTTGGATCCATTGCCAAGTTTGGTCTTTCCCCAATGCGGTATGGAAGGAATTCCCCCCGTGGTTCGACGATTGGGTTAACCTTCCTCCTCAAAGGGATCAGTTTGTCCATGTCACTAAGCGGGATTCCTTTAGTTTGATTCCAACTCCACAAGTTCTTTTGCTTTGGCATCTGGCCTCTCCGATTATAAGGTTTACTAAAAGGCGAGGAGTAAGGTGTCTATGTCAGTACCCCCATTATTCTGGATATCTCATACCGATTGGGTTAAATAAGTCAAGTTGGCTGGTGTGGCTTGATTTTGATAATATTAGAAAGTCTTCGAGAATCTTTCTAGGCAGATAGGGCGACTCCTCCTTGTTTTTGTCACTCGGCGGCCGACGACTAGAATTTCTCAATCTCATCTCTTATCCAAACAGGGAACTAGTTTCCAGGATCCATCTATTTTGTGACTCATTTCCTCCTTTTTCTATCGACCTATCATAGACAATAAGCGATTTGGAACCAAAAACGAGAATCCCAAATGCACACCCACCCATCTTATAGAATTTCTTTCGTCACAGCTTTGAAAGAGGCTTTACAACCAACTTTCCATTTAAACATAGTCGTTCTTGTCATCACGGTTTTGTTCCTATTTCGGTAAGCGAGTTTGAAGCACAAGGATTTTCAGATCTTTTGAGCGATGAATGAGAGTGAACTCCCAGATTGAACAAGGTCAAGCTACTCAACCTTTACAGTGAAAGAAAGAAGAAATGAATTAGTTTACTGGAGAAGAAAGAAAAGAAGAAAGACTCAACCTCAGGAACCTTATACGACCCTTATTGAGGTAAAGCTAGAAGAAGAATCAGATATTCCATTTACAGGAGAGGATAGAAAAGGAAGAAGACGACGAAAAGGAAGACAGAGTGCACTAGAATGAAAGACGAAAGAAGAATGAGACTGATTGAACTGTAAACAAAGACTCCACTCTCAAGGTAGGTCTCTATCTTTCACTCATGTGTATAGTACAGTACGAGGATCACCAGTCTTTGAATAAATGAAGGGAGAAGAAAGACAAAGACGAAACTCCTTATTCCGGAACCAGTAAAGACCATTAATTAATTAATTCTATCCACATATAACTGTAAAACAGTAAAAGGGGTTTTTCCCTAACAGCTGAAGCTTCAAGAAAAGAAATTCTATACAGCATAGGGGTAAAACAGTAAAAGGGGTTTTCCCTTAATAGCGGGAGCTGAAAGAAATTATTTTCTATCTAGCATAGGGATAAAACAGTAAAAGAGCTTTTTCCCTTAATAGCAGCAGCAAAAAGAAAAAAAATTCTATCTCCATATAACTGTAAAAGAGTAAAAGACCCTTTTCCCTTAATAGCAGCAGCAAAAAGAAAAGAAATTCTATCTATCCCGTATTTTAGGGGATCAAATCTAGTAAAGGTAATTAACTATTAAGGAAAGACGAAACGAAACTCAACATGAGAGTTCACTGTCAGTCAATCCTCCTTATTCCTTCTCCTTCACCTTTACAGTCGAGTAAATCAAAGAAGAAGATCGAAGAAGCGTAACTTCTCGCTCAAATTAAATAGTTGTGGCAAAAGCCTTAGATTCTCTTATGATTTCCTTTCGGCTCATCTCCTCTCTTATCCTTCTGGCTATTCCCGGCTATTCCCCCTACTTCATCTGATCTGGTAGTTGCAAGCAGTGTTAGAAGGCTAAAGCATTACGAAGTCTGATAGAAGAGCATCACTAAGTAAGAAAGACAAACTGAGCTAGCTGTCTTAGACGCCTTAAGGCTGAAGGTTAGAGTCTGACTTCAGTCTGTTTGCTCCTTCTTATTCTTTCACTGATCGATCTTTCTCCTTTCTTTAACTGGGGTATAAAGCCACTAATCAGACTGAGGCAAAAGCCCTTTAAATCCCTTATCATGGAATTCCATTACTAAACCTGGTGGTGAAGCAAGCCCTTACTTTGATGAAAGAGTTTCAAGCTGTAAGTATGATTATTAGTTGAAAACCTAGTCTTTATAAGTCCCACGGTGGGAAAGAAAAGCCATCTAAGGTAAGCCACTTTCTCAGCTAAAGGATAAGCAGTAAAAGGCTAAGGATCCTATCTAGCTTCTTCTTCCCAGATCTTCTATATCCAGCCAAATCTCCTTATTTGCTAAAGGATTTCCCCTATTATCTGGCTGGGTAAGATATGGAGGATGCAGCTTTTTCCGATCTTTACTTCGTCATGTCCCGTCCTGTAATAAGAACCATGGCATTCGCAACCTCGATCTAGTTAGTGTTAGTAGAGGCTGTACTTGGAATCAATAAAAAATGTGCAAGGAAGTCTTTTACGGGAGGAAGTTCGAATCAATACCTATATTTTGCTCTCTTTCCTGGTTCAGGCATTAGAGCTAGAAGAAGAAGCCACATGAGGACAAGAAAAGGCCTTAAAGCACAGATTTACCAACACAACCTGCTATAGAATATAGAAGAAGATCAGCTAGAAGCTAACATCTCAGTAGGCTGCTCGTAAAGCCTATTATATTATCCGGAAGAACTCATTCTAATAATAATACTTGAGGCTAGGTTGTTAGGAAGTTCATTCTAGTCTAGTAAGGTTAACGAGTTAGAGGGGAGCTCCAAGTAAACCTAACTCACCAACCACTTTCAGGTCTGGGCTATTCCCCCAGCTTCCTCCTCAATCAAAGAAAGCAAGTCATCATCGATCTATTGCATTCCCGTCTTTATCAGTCTAAAGCAAGGAAGTTGTAAAGTTAGTGTCAAGCTAGGGATTCTCTTCCTGTCTGTCTCTGCTCCTAGTCCCTTCTCTATCCTGACTTAGGAAAGGCAGTAAGAAAGTCGTCCTAGGGCCCCTCCAAGATCAATCAATCTTTCTATTGAGCTTCCCGTCTCTTATCTAGGAGTAAAGGAAGTAGAAAGCAAGTTTTCAAGTCGGAGAAAACCACTCATTCTCAGACTGATAATAAAAGGTAGAAGACCAGATGAGTCTTATAGCTTTTTCAAAGTCCTGACTGAAGTAGATCCTCTAGGGGCAAGGAAAGAAGAAAGAATCTTAGAAGATCCTTCTGGGTAAAGAATGACAGTTTCCGGTGAATGACTTCAACGAGTGACTATGGAATTGGAATTTAGGCTGAGCACTCCGAAAGAGATTGAGCTTGCAAAGCATTAACTGAGCTGAGCTTCCTTTCCTCTTGAGTTAGGGAATAAAATACAGATCTGGCCTTTCTCCCTCCTAATCACTTCAAATACCCAAGAGACTAACTGCTAAATACCTCCTTCCTATTCTATTGTGGATGCATACAAGATGAATGGAGCGAACTCTTAAATAAGACATCAATTAGTGTCTTAACCCTTATCCTATAGAATCTGATCCAACACCAAGATCAGTTAGTTACCATAGAAGGGACCTTACTGAGGAAAGAACAGCCATAGAACTTCAGCCCGAGAGCCTGGAAAGCATCCTCTTCCTCAAGAGTTTAGAAGGGGTTGTAGTCACGTTTGGAAGCTAAGAGGAACCTGAGTTGCAAAAAGGGAAAACACAAGGACCTTATAGAGGGGCAGGAAATAAGTCATTCTAAATAGTAGTGAACTTCTCAGTCAATAAGAGTCGGGGATCTCATAAGCTAAGGAATTGTATCAGTCGAAAGAAGATAGATAGAGAGCTCGTCGATTGATAAAGCGCCCTAAGACCTCTACTTGAAGTTCAGGGGTATAAAACGTAACCCGAGACTGAAACAGAAATGCTAGTTATATCACTTGATTCCCAGAGGATGCGCTTGCAGGTGGGGATAAGTCAGATTCTTTTGTTCCAAGCCATACCGCCCCAGGTAAATGGGCTAGTTTTGAAACTATGCCTTAAGGTACTTACGATTGACTTACACGGGAGCTAGTTAGGTTCGAAAGGAAGATTATAACCTGAGTGATAAGAAAGAGAAGAGTGATAGCTTCAGGACTGATAGATGAAGAGAGAGTCTTGACTGCTTAGCTTGAAGCTAAAGTAAGGAACTAGAGCATTACGAGAAGAGCAGTGTTAGGAGACCATAGCATTCCGAAGTCAGCAGCAGCAAGCAACCTATATATAGTGTTCCCTGCCAGAGATTGAGACATAGAAGCCGTAGATTCACTTCCCAAAGCCATTATCCCAGTGGGAGTTATTGATGAGGTAGCATTCTTGGAGGATGATTGCGGGTCTTACCACTTCGCTCGCCCTATAGTAAAGTCCAACTTCGTCTTCAAAGGGAGAAATTGGGAAGTTAGAGTCCGTAGAAAGATAAGCAAGGAGAATATTGATTGATAGAATCCCAGTAAGTAAAGTGAGAATATCCCTTTCTCTTTTCGATTGAGATTTGAGGGCTAAAGCCCGACATCCCTGATCTTCACCCAGAAGTCAGATTGTTGCCTTCCTCATCAAAACCATTTGGCACTAAACTAGACTGACGGAAAGAGAAGGCTAGAAGTAGAAGTATTAGGATCGATCCTTTTCGCATGTTGCGGAGATTAAGACAACTATAGAAGTTGGAAGGAAGCCCGCCCTTAGAAAGAGTCTAAAGTCTAAAGCTAGTCAAGTGTGTATAGTAAGTAGGATTAGTTGTCACAGGTTTCCTTATAAAGCATTTCCAACTTCCCCCGTACTTTCTCATAGTTTCGAGTGAGATCTTTCCAGTCTTCTTCAGATAAGCCCGAGATTCCGTCTTAGCTTAGTTGCTTCAGGACTTAGTTATCAGTTTCGATTGGCTGAGACATGTAAAGAGATTGAATTAGTGTAGTTATCTTTCCCCCCGAAGTGTGCATGAGTTACGAAAGGCGGAAATCTTTCTTTCTGCTTAGCTTGAAGCGGTATAAATTCTAGGCTAAAGTGAAAGTTGGAGGGAAACGCAAGTAGTATAGGTTTGACCTAAGAGCCTATTCATGGTATATCGAAGACTTTTCATCGTAGTTCAGAAAGTTAGAAACTTTGATCTCACCCCTTTTTTCCTATTCTTCTGTTTTTGTTTTGTCGATCTTGTTGTTGAAGCCGAATCCTCTCCAACAGGAGGGAAATTGATGCAGTCCATACACAACCTAAAAGAAAAAAAACTCTAACTAAATAGAAGAGGAAAAACAACAGAAAGATGGAGTTCCAAAAGGCTGGTTGGTTTACCTTTTCATTTTAGTCAGATTTGAAGTAACCCAGTCGATAGAAGATTTTAATGCTTACTTTGTTGGATCAATAAGCAAACTCATTTTCCTGAATTGCTAGTTGGCCTCCACTACCTCTTGAGTAAATAGGTGGTCTTTCTTCTTTCTTTAGGGAAAGCTATTCCTTGAGATACTCCTCGTCTCGATAGTTCCTCTTGCTTCTTGTAGTTCTACCTTTCTAGAGTAAAGGCCCCGTAGAAGATCATAAAAAGGCCTTGAATCAGCTTCGAGATTTTGGTCTCCTTTCTCTTTCAACATATACTAGAATATGGTTAGCTCTTTACTCGTTAGATGGGTTAGCTTTATGCACTTGTTTGTTCTTCCTCGAAGTAATTAATTGGTTGGGTCGGGTTCATCTCTTTCTCTAAAGGTCTTTTCAAGTGCACAATCTTACAAGACTCCAAGTCTCAGCAAGGAAGATTTTGGGCCCCAAGGACAAAGGAACGGGCATTTTCGGGGACTAGCCCGCTTCCCATTACTCGACGAGGGAAATTCCTTGCACATAATTAAGGGAGCCATTGAAAGGTGACTGAAACACCAGAAACTAAGACTACCCGAGCTAATGATAGAGGCAAGAACACTTTCCAGCCAAGTCCCATTAATTGATCATAACGATATCGTGGAAATGCTGCTAAATCTTTCTGAAGTGAGAGAAGGAGGGAGGGAAGGCGCGCTACAACTAAGAGAACAGCCAGCGGAAAAAGGCTAGCTAGTACAAGACAAGGTGCTGCTCGCTTTCTCTCAGCCATAAGGGGCTTATTTATGTAGTGGTCGGCATTCCTACGTGCTCCTCCTTGCTCACCGACTGAAGAATCTAAAAGTGACGGATGTTGTCGTGCCGCTTTGGTTACGAAGGTTGGTTGTTGGAGTCTAGGTTTATGGATGGATTCAGTCAACGTCCAACTCAATCAATATCAACAAGATGTCGTGACCAGTTAGGCTTGGTTGATTTTGATAGAAAAGAAAGTAGGTTTGTTTCGTGGGTTCATTGATTAGTAAACCTTCGGTGCTGGTAAGGTCGGGACCGTGGTCATTCGTCTCTGGTTTGCCGGCCGATAAGATCTTTGAGATGGACCAGCCAGCTGGGTTGGTTTGGCTATTCCTTTCTATTGAAAAGGAGTCAGCTGTCTGCGCGAGTCACCTTCTTCTAGGCTTCGCTGGATGACACGGCATTCTCGTTCAAATATAGGCCGGCCGTACTTGTGATGGTTCCCAAGGATCCAATATGACCACTTAGGTCTACGTTGCCACGATATTGTTCCATGGAAGCGGGCGGGTAGAAGTTCGGCCCGATTTTTTTTGGTGGCGTAGGGTAGGGATTGACCTTTCTAACGCATATTCAGTCGTACCGGCATGGCCCGACTGATTTTTTGTCGATCGGAGCGCAGCGCAACCCGGTTCTACTTGACTAAGTCCCGTGCTCGTCCAAGGAGGGAGTTTACTTTACCCAACTCTCTTTTTGATAAGAAGGCAGAACCCAACCCCCCGACCCAACATTCATTAGTTTTGAATGAAGAATGAAGAGTGCCCTGCCCCTGCAAGCATCTACTCCTATCAAAATGAAAAGCGTGATTTTACTAAACAAGCAAGAAAATCCCGTTCTATTAGTCAAGGGCTTTAGGCTTTACTAATAACAAACATAAAAGGTAAGTAAGGCTTTTGAGCTGTAGTTTTACAACGAGAGAGAGCTTAGATAGGACCCTTTCTTCTTATTAGTCTTATTAGTTAGATAGGTTGGTTGTTTGAGCGCATTTTGCCCTTGATTATTATTAGTCAGGTTTTCAATCAAAAGGCATAGACAACTTTATGAAAAACCTTTTGTTGGCTTTTTGGCCCTTGATCTCACTTTAATTAATTTCAATCAATTAATTGATGTTTTGATGATAACAAACTTACTTTTAATTATTAACTATTTTCAGTATTTTGAACTGTCCACAGTATAAGGTCGGGAATAACGATTTCAACGACTTTTCAATTACTCAAATCAGAGCTAAAACGAAGAAATTACAATCGAGACAACATACCCGACGTGATGATGTGTCAGCAAAATCAAAATGATGGACAAATCAAAATATATCAAAGTATGACATTTATAATTTTGGGAGAGTAACAAATGGTGGAGTTTTTTTTTTCTTATTATTATATTTTTAAATAAAGTTATTTTTACAAAATATAAATTTGAATCTAACCGTTACTCACATCGATTTTTATTATTACTATATTATATTTTTATATTATTATATTTTAAAATTTTGGTAGTTACTCACATAGCTATTATTATTATTATATTATTATATTTATAATAAATTTTGAATTTCATTTGACCGTTACTCACATAACTTTTTATTATTATTATATTATATTATTATTATATTAAAATTTTGAAATAAATGAATTTAGAAAATTTTCTTATTTATTTACTTTTAATCTCCACCTTCCATTATTCGTAACACAATCCAATGGTCAATATTCAATCCTACATTTTGCCACTTTTTCCTCTCTATATAAACTCATCTTCCCCACATTTTAAAATACACAACTTACATACATTCTCCAATCCTCATTTGTTCAAAGTCTCCATTGTTTGTTGCTCTCTCCAAGCTTACAAGTTTATTTCTCTTCATCTTATCCTTGAGAGGGATTATTATTGTATTGTGAGGAAATAGTTGTGATTGTCCCAAATTGTAAATCTACTCTTTGAGAGAGTTGTGGTGTGTAATTATCAAACTCAAATACTTGTATCGGTTTGATCCTGCACCGTGGAAAGGATTGAGTTTGCTCTTGAACTCGTAAAAAGAGCGGTGTAGCGGTTTGGCTCTGATCTGTGAAAAGAGTTGAGAAAGTTCTTTATTCAAATTCCCAAGAGGCGCTTGGGGAGTGAAGTAGGTCGAGTTTGACCGAACCACTATAAAACTACGGTGTCCTTTTCTCTAACTCTTTCCTATTTAATTTCAAAATTATTATTGTGATTTATTGCATGTTCTACTTGATTATTGTTTTGACTTGAATTACTTTGTTATAGTAATTATCATCTTCTACTTATTTGTAAAAAGTTTCATCATTAGAAAAATTAATCACGTTTAAACACTTTTATCGTTAAAACCCTATTCACCCCCCCTCTAGGGTTTTCATACCGATCCAACACCTTTTTTTTTAGGGGCAAGGGGAAGGGGGCGCTAACGCCACTCTAATACGCCCTTATTAGATAGAGTCTGATTGTGGCTTTCCCGCTGCTCACTCCCTTGGTTCGAGAGGGGCTTTTTTTGGCTTCGTATAGGGACAAGCAAGAAAGGATCAAGATCAGTTCAAGAAAGATAAGAGGAAGGTTAGGTAATATCTATAGGAAAAGAAGAAGAGTCCTGGTTTGAAGTGGAGTCTTTGTTTACAGTAGGGTTCAGTCTCATTAATCCTTCTTCTTGACTTTCTTGTAAATAAATAAAAGAGTGTTTGAATAGGTCTAGGAATTCAGGGATCATTCTTTCTTCTTTTCGTCTTAGTTTACAGTTCTCGAATAAATAGGTTAACAGTTCAATCCGCGGGAATAAAAGAAAAAGCTAAAAAGCAAAGGCTAAGAAAAACAGAGAGGAGCCATAGGTGATTCAGTTATTAAGTTCAGTTACGAAACTAGAATGAATCTTTTGGGCAGTCTTAGTTTACGGTTACCGTTCGAGAAGAAATAGGGGAAGGAGCGAGAGAAGCAGATAGTTTACGGAAGGGGAATTAATCTTGAATTTGAAGACAAAATCAAAGGAAAGCAAGAGAGCTACTTCATAGGCTTTACCCCGAGTCAAAGAAGTTGAGTCAAGTAGTTAAGTAAGGATAATTAAGAAAGAAGGAGTCCTAAATAAAGAGTACTGATCTTTTACAGAGAAATCCATCCGGTAAATAAGGAGAAAGAAGAAATAAATAGGGTACGGAGAATGCCTTTCCTTCTTCTTCTTTATCTTACTGTCTACTACATCTATCTCATTCATAAGTAGGATTGACTGAGAGTGAAGGGAGAGTGAATTCCGTCTTCTTTCGGCTTTACCTTGTTCAAGAGCTGAATCAGGGACAAGTTAGGTAGTGAACGATAATGAATAAACCTTGAGTTGAGTCTTAGTTTACAAAGAGTGAAAGGTGAACGAACACGAACTGACTATGAATGAGTGAAGCCGAGTTAAATCAATAAAAGGGTGTCGCGGGAGAGGATTGACTTAATATATGGAATTACCTATACTCTCAAATAGCCCTAAAAATAAGGGAAAGCATCGACTAAATCAAAAATGGTCCTTACAGTCTAACGAATCTTTCATTTGAGAAGGAGGAGAAGATCAAGAAGGTGCGTTCAGTAGTTCAGGTTAGGTAATAAATATCAGGGCAGGAGTGAAAGCAAGCAAGCAACAAAGGAGTGAAGGATCATGCTTCTTGAGTGTTTACTGTTGAATGAATCAAGAGGATTGACTTAGCAATTACTCGAGTTCAATAAGTTCAGGGAATATCGGAAAAGGGGAAGTAAGTGGTTCAGTCTCATTCATCTTTCTTTGTTTACCGGAGAGTAGTCAAGAATCATCCTCCTGTTTACCTCGTTCAAGAATCCATAGGTTCAGGAAGAGTACATTAGCGGCTTTACCCAGTGAAAGAAGGTTTAGTAGCGAAGGGAATATCGGTTCTGGTTCCGTCATTCATTTGACTGTCAAGTTCAGGTCATAAAGTCAAAGGTTTTGGTTCCGAAGGCTGATTCTGATTCTGGCATTCCGTGTTCAAGTTCAGTAGCTCAGGGTTGAGGTTGAGTCTGATTTGCTTTCCCTTCTTTAACTGTAAAGTCGAATGAATCTGGAGTCTCCCTTCTTTCCCTTCCTTCAAAGACTGTCAAAAAGGTAAAGAAGTTAAGTTGAATTCATCTCTTTTACCGACTGACTGTAAAGTGAAGGATTTCATGAATGGACTCGACTGTCAAGGCAAGGAATATCTGATTCTTCTTCTTTCATTCACTGTTTAGGATCATTAATGTTGAATTAGATTCTCCCTTACACTGTCAAGTTTCATTCTTAAGGAGTCTCCCTTTAGTCTTTCACTGTTCAGTCTAATTTTGCTTTCTTGTCTGTCTTGCTTGAGTCTTGATCCTCTCGCTACTTACTCAATCACCTCTCCCTAAACCTCGGCTTCTTTCTCTTCGCCCTATGATTTCCTTCCTGTTCAGTCTCATTCATCTTTTGTGTCGTCTTCCTTCATTCAAAGACTATAATATCGGAAAAGATTTGTTTGTTTTCTCTTTCTTTCGTCTTTCCTTCCTGTTCAGTCTCATTCATCTTTCGTGTCGTCTTCCTTCATTCAAAGACTGTAATATCGGAAAAGGTTTGTTTGTTTTCTCTTTCTTTCGTCTTTCCTTCCAGTTCAGTCTCCTTCCCCTCTTCTCTTCTCGCTACTTACTCATTCACCTCTCGCTATAGGTTCTAAATGTTGAGATACCTTGACCTTTACAGTCTCTCTCGCATATTCAATTCCTTCCTCGCTCCTTCGCTTCCCTTCCTCTTTCTCTTTTACCTTACTTCATAGGGTGACTCTCGATGTTCATTGGCCTATTGGTTGCGCCTGTAGCTAGGAACTCAACTGTCTGCTTGGTCTATCTTTTTCCAAGTGAATTAGATAGAGAGGCGGATCTGATTGGTAGGCTATTTGCCGATCTTTCTTTTCGTGCGGGTGCCACGGAATGGGCGAAGATCACTAGAGAGCAGGGCCAGATCTTGATGTAGATAGGAGTTATCCAGTTGAGGGGAGAAGGAAGCTCACATTATGAAAGTTGAGGCTTGACTCTAACAGGTCTCTTAAAGTCTCCTTACTACTCTTTATTAATATCCCGTTAGTCACTTTTATCCGTTGAGCGAGGGCCCTTCCACCTGCCACCGACCAAAGCTCTAATGTAGAGAGCTAACCTAATTACTAGTTGGCTTACTTGCTTGTTAGAGGACTAGTTGGGTCGATAGAGGTGGTTCAATCTAAGGCATCGATCTTTGGCATGAGACTTTTTTCAGGCCGAATCTTGTCTATTTCGAATCAAGTATAAGTTCAATAGTTTCCTCCCGTATGAGAGTAACCAAAAGAGAAGATCTAAGAGAACTTGTTTGTCTAACTTGACTTGAATTGCTCCCATCCAATCCTTCTACTTACTGAGGAGTTTTGTTCTGTTCGCCAGTAATGCTTTCTTTTTGAGAGGCAATGGAATTCTGAGGACATAGAATAGAGGCAATGGAATTCTGAGACATATAATGGGCGAACAAGCGAAGCTGGGAGACAAAATCAAGCGAATGAGCGAAGCTGCGAGACATAGAATAGAGGATTTATATCAGAATTTCCCTAGCTTAGTTCCTTCCCGCTTATATCTGATAGTTATTATCCCGGATTCGGCTTCAAGCGGTTACTCTTCTGCGCATTGCATCTCTGACCCACCAAGATTCTACTATGCATCTAAACTCACTGAAAGCAAAAGAGTGGAGAGTCGACAAGAGTGCTCCTTCTCCCTTGGATGGAACACGTGTAACAAACAGCCCCGCAGGGAACTTTCTTTAAAGCTAAAGCTAAGGAAGTCTTGTATGATTGACTCCTTGCCTGGACACGAAGGGTATAAGAAGAAGTCAGGGAGAAGACCGTAGCTCAGTACTGCTTGACTCAAGCTTTTTGCCCTTGGATACATTGTTTTACAGGGAAAGGGGCTTTTGCCCAGGAGTTACTGTACAGATAGGTAGTAGAGGCAGAAAAGTGTCCGCTTGAGAATAATCATCTGCAATCGATAAAGAGAAAGAGGTTTGATTCAACCTAAATTCCTTTAGAGCCCACGAAAGATGAGCTAGGAGTAGGGGGGGCTCCATCTAGCCTTTCCGTCACAAGAGATCGCTCTTCGAGGTATAGCTCAGGAGGGCTCCAGCCTTTATTAAATGAAGAAATCTTATTTGCTGGTTTAGAGGGAAAAAGTACAGAATTCTTCGATACAGGGGGAGCAAGTCTGTTGTGCGTGGCTCTTTCACAGAAGAAAAGATGTTTGATTCTTAGAACAAAGATATAGAAAGCGTGCTGTGATACATGACTTTCCTATAGAGTCTGATTCTATGCTCTTTGGTTGTAGGTTATGTAATACACTTGAATGAAGAGGAAGAAACTGGACTCAAACTTCCAAGAGAACCCCCCAATCGACACAGTACCGAGCCAGAGCGGTCTAACAAGGGAGAATCTTTGTTTACAGCTTCACATCCTAGTGTCCAGCCGGATGATGAGGATATGCCGACATTTGCTCTTTGGTAGCCCATTCATTTCGAGTCGGTGATTGTAAGATCAAGCCTAGATCAGAAAGCCTCAATTGAAGTTCTATGAGATCAGACAGAAGTTAATAAGACAGAGCAGAAGTGAAAGATGAAAGCATTGTACTGGGAACCCAACCGAGAGTTCAGTCTCTTTTAGGGGCTGGCTGTGTAAGAGCTCTATGCCATCTATGGACGGCCAGTGCTGCTTAATTGACTGTTTGGAAGGTAGGATATTGGGATCAGACTGATCATCATCAGATAAGAAAAGGAACTAGTGGAAGTACTCTTCCCTACACTCCCAGAAAGAGTGTGAATCATACGCCGTATGTAATTAGATGGATATCATCAAGATTCTATAGTCTAGTGGAGTGGCCTCTGTCTGTGCCACATATATTGTTCGATTGAGTTCGTTCGGGACACGTGGGCCAAGAAGCTCTAGGAAATTCTCACGATCACGGTCGATCATGGTTCATATCTTTCATCGGTAGGGCGATCAGTCTTTTCTTTCTGTGTTTAATCGGAGTGTAGCACCTCTCTTTATGGGCCTCCTCCACAGATGTAACAAAAAGTGGAATTATGTCTGTCTATAAGCTTGTGACTGGATCCGCTAGCGCTGGTTCGATTCCTACCTCAAAATGAAACGATCTACAGGGATTTTATGCTTCTCATCCATTCTTTGAGTGAGTCGGGTCATAGCATCGGTTGGCTTGCTTCACCGGTCTGGCTCATCGGCTGATTAATGACTAAAGGGGAGTCGTAGAGGTTCTGACTTTTCAATGGAAGTTGAGCTCGTCGTGCTGCCCGTGACGTGAGTGATCGTTGACCCTACCCCTTTCTTTCTTCTTTCTATTTGTGACGTCGAGTGCTTGAGTGAGAAAAGCGGTCTGGCAGATCCTGGTAATGATTCTATAACTGGGACATCCATCCACCTATATATATCTATGTGCTCCTTATCCTTATACGTTACGTCATTTTTTATAGAAAGAGAGAGATGACCAAGCCGACGATGTCATAGATTAACCAAAGAAGAAGCTGTAAAAAAGAAAGCCTACTTATTTAGCAATTTGAGCAGAGCATATATATGTCCCACCACTAGTCACTCTCTTGGTTAGCTGAGAATGAATGTGAACCAATTCTCCCTACCATAGAGCGAGTTCGACTTCTAGGAGTTAGATTAGAGTCCCTAAGTAGCAAGAACAAGGTTTAGATGTAGGATTTAGATTACAAGGAATGAACGTTCCAAGACGGGGAAGGAACAAACAAAAAGAGTGGGTTTTCCGAACGTCAGTGGGGAAGGACGTCGCATGTGCTGTGACGGACAAGCTCTATTAACTTTCCCAGGTTCAAGAGAATTAATGGGGAGTCTTTCCTGACGATTTAAGGAAGAAAAAGAGAAAGGAAAGGAAAGAAAGATCAGCGAAAACAAAGAAGTTACTGGAGAAGGGACGGAAAGAGGCAATGGAATTCTGAGACCAATAGATGAATGAGCTGGTTTGATTTGCTAAGATCAGCTGGCCGGTCATCCGCGATAAGGGAAACACAGTAAACAAGGAAATAAATCATTATTCAAAGAAGAAGAAACCGAAAACTTGAACCAGATGGAACTGTAAACTCATGAACCTCTCTCTACTTACTCCTATTAATGAGACTGAACGAACTCCTATTGAATTGGAAGAAAAGATATGAATGAGACTTAACTCCTTTCTTTCACTCTTGAACTCGAGAAAGCTATTTGCTTGAAGAACATTTACTGTCTTTGAATCAATGAATTAGCTGCTTGACAGGACAGGAGAGGAAATTCATTAGCTGCAGCGTACCTTATAAAAGAAGGAGAATGAACCAGAGCTGTTCCTGAATAAAAAGGTGAAGGGAAGGTCATATTGGTGAAGGAGAGAAGACGAAGACAGAGGGAAAAGAATCCAGAGGGAGAGGTCAGGTAATAACATAGAGTATAAGGCTCAGTCAAATGAACCTTTCATTTGAGAAGAAAGAATAGAAACAAACAGGAGTTCAGGATCCTTCCTTAATAAGGAGAAGAGAAAGAAGAAGAGGTAAAGCAGCTTGACTCTCATGGAAAGGTTACGGTTTCACTCTTTGATTTTCTTTACTCTCCCTCTGGGAAAGGTTCAGTAGGTAGCTCAGGTCATAGGGAATATCCGTTACAGGGAAGGATCAAAGAGAAGAGACCAAGTTCAATCCAATAAGTCAAAGGGAATAGAATCAAATGTAGGAGAGAGGCAGACAGGATAGTTTACGAGGAAAAGGAGTTGTTCAGGATAGTTCAGGATAGATAATTCATAGGAGTAGTAAGTAGGGAGAGGAGAAAGATCAGATTCGAGCCACCCTTAGAAGTAAGGGAAGGATCATGAATAAGGTGGAAATAAAGGTTCCGGATTTCATGAATTGACTCTACCTTCAAACACAGTAAGGGATAATGCATCTTGTCGTGCTTCAGTCTTTCTCTTTTTCCTATTGATTCTCAAACAGTAAGGGATAGGATAATGCACCTTGTCTTTCTTTCCTCTCCCTTCTTTCACTGTAAACTCCTTCAATAGGGTTTCGTTCAGGATTGAATAGGAACAAGGATCAAGATCAGAAAAAGAAGAAGTTCGGGAGCTAGCATCCTGCCTATTTACCTCGTTCGTTCAGTAGTTCAGGCCATGGAATTGTAAGACCCATAGAATAGGTTCATGAGTTTACCGAGGGAAAGAACAAAGAGAAAAGAGAGAGACCGAAGGAGAGAAGCAGAGGTTCAGTCTGATTCTTCGTTTACAGTTCCATCTGGTGTAGGTGAAGGAGCGAAGAGTATTTGAAGGATCATGAATCTTTCTTACAGCAGGAGAGTCCAAGAGTTCAAGAAGTCCAATGCTGGGTTACGATCAACTTCTTTATCTCACAGCCGATCTTTCTTTCATTTTCAGAGTCTTTGTTTACTATCTTTGAAGGGACAAGGTGATTGAGTTTCGTGTTTGAAGGTGAATGAATCAATCAGAGATAACAGGGAAATAGGTAAGCTAATGAATGGACTGCCCTTTACAGTGAGGGACAAGTGATTGAGTGAATCAGACTGATCTGCTGATTATACAGCCTATTTACAGAAGGATGAAAGAAGAAGAAGAATCAAATATTATATTCTTTTACAGGAAGGAGAGGAACTTATTTAGCGGCTTTCCCTAGTTCAAGAGTGAAAGAAGGTGATTGAAGTAGTTCATGAGTTTACCGAGGTAGAGAGGGTCATGAGCTCTCGTGGCAACCACTGACCCTTTTTCTCATAGGGTGTAGAGAAGAAAGAGGGAGGGGAGTAAGTAGCTCGACGAGACAGACTGTAATGTAAAGGACAGGACAGAAGATTCAAACACCTATTTCCGAATAGTAAAGGAAGTAGAAAGAATCTATAAATTCAGGAGCAAATCAGCCAACCAATCCAGCCTAGTTACCAAGTGAAAGAATAGTTCCACCCGAGCCAGCCGAGTTCCATCAGTAAAAGGTTTAAGCTTTCTTCTTCTTCTCATCCTGCCTATTAAATTACCTCCCTCGGAAATGACCTCAAAAATAGGGAGAGGACAATCAGTTTACCTAGTTCAATCAACCAGGCAAAGGGAATATCAGTTCAGTCTTGACTTTCAACACTTGATTCATAAGCAGAAAGATTAGTCTTTGAATAATAAAGAAGAGAAAGAACCAACCAAGAAGTTTAGAGCGGAAGGAGAGAGATAGTTGTAGAGGAAAAGGGGAATCCATCCCTCTTTCTTCAATCAGTCCAGGACGGAAGATGCTTGACTAGAGGGTGTCGGGTGTCGGTTGAAGCTTCCTTTCTGACAGTTCCATCTGGGACAGGAGTGATTATTTATCATTAATAGGAGTAAGTAGTGTAGTGAGAGGAGAAAGAGAAGAAAAAGAATCCATAGGGTCAGGAATGAACCACCCGAATGAATAAGGAGTTTAGTCTTTCCTTGAAGGAGAAAAAGAGAAGTGAAAGAAGCTCTTTTGTCAAGCTAAGCTGCTAATTCATTTCTTCTAGAACAGTCAAGGAGAATTAATCTGGAATGGAGTCCCCCTTCTTTCAAATGCTGTAAACAAGGATAGGATAAAGTAAAGGGAGGAGAGGCTCAGGAATTGTGAGACCCTTCGGGCGAAGAGGTTCAACCACGAGACCAAAGGGAGAGGGTGTCGGTTCAGTCTAACGAATAAAGAGTCTTTCTTTGGTTACAGGTCAGAAAGTGATTGAGTTCAGGAGCGGAAGCTGCCTTACCCACAGGTTCAGGATCATGCATGTTTCGGCTTGACTTCCTGTAGATAGAGTGAAAGGAATAAAACAAAGCTATAAAGATAGAAAGGCTAAGACAGAGAGCAGCCAAGCAAGCAACTCGACCATACAGACGAGGCAAAGGAGCGCAGCAATGAGACCGATAGGTTCAGGAGCGCAGTAATGAGACCGCGAGGGAGAGGAGTGAAAGAAGGTGTAGGATCATAATATAATTGCTTTAGAGTTCCTTCCATCAGGGAGAGGGAAGAGGTGAATATGCTTTACCTCCTTCAAGAAGCTCAAGACAAAGAAATGATGACTGACTTCCTTGTAATAATCCTCCACAGATTTGCGTCCTTGTTTCAACGCTTGAAGCTTTTGCGCCATGTCCCGTTGAAAATATTGTGGAACAAAATGCTTCCTCATGGACTCTTTGAACTCGACCCATGAATCAATTGGTGCTTCAAGATTTCTTCTCCTACTTGACATCAATTTATCCCACCAAATTTGAGCATATTGTTTGAATTGAGCAATGCATAACAGTACCTTCTTTTCATCACTAAAATTATGGCAGTTGAACACCGACTCCACCGTTTTCTCCCATTGAAGGTACTCCTCTGGATCGGTTTTGCCATAAAACTTGGGAAGTTTTAATTTGATGCTCCCCACGTTACGATCAATTCTATCATCATAAGGAACTCGTTGTTGTAAATTATGATACCTTCTTCCATGGTCTCTCCCTCGCATCAAGCCAGGACCAACCGCATGTGGATTATCCTCGTGGTGATCAGAATTGTCGCCTTCATATGTATCGGTTGAGGGCGTAGGTTGTGGAATCCTCTGTCGTGCTTGATTTTGAATCTCCAATCTTCCTATTTGATCAGTCAACTCTTCTATTCCTCGAATTAGTCTTTCCATGGTTCGTTGTTGTGCTTCTCTCAATCGTGCATCAGTAATGTTAGTATTGTCGTCTGGATTTTCCATGCTACAAAAGAAAGGTAAAAGAAAAAAAAAAAGGACCTCACAAGCGCTCCCTCACGTGTATTCACTCGTAAATGTTGTTCACTCGTGTTTAGCACTCAACACTCGAAGCAATGTGTCACTCCCTTACAAACTCACCCTCACAATTGAGCACACACAAATCACACTCCAAAAAAACAAATTGGGATGTGAGACAAGCTATGTTATAGAGCTAAGTGCAATTCAAAGTGAATAGACAGCACACTCAACACATAAACAAGGGTATTGAAGGAGCAATCCGAATAACGACAAAGAAACGAATTAAAGAAAGAAAATGATTAAGGACTAATTTAGACGTAGTAACATATGAGAGTTACATATAGTAATCAAGAGGAAAAAAGAAAGACATTTAACATCATATGCTTTCTTTATTTCAATGGTTTTTTTTTCTTCTGATTGGCAAAATCTAAACAATTTACCAACAAGAAAATTGATTTAGAAGATCTTAAAGAAGAACAAAGTGTTGATAAGATCCAGATCTAACACTTTAAAGAACATAAGAATTTTTTTTTTTTTTTTGTTATATATTTTTGTGATAGAACATGAACATTCTACACAAACTGAGAAAAAAAAATTATAAGAAAATTAAAAGAGATAAGCGCAATGAAACATATATCCGATCGTGAGCCTAAAGCTCTGATACCAAAATGATATGGAAATCAACCCAAGGGAAAGTATGGAACGGATTACCTTGATGATCAAGATCAAGAGTAAAGAAAACTCGTTTCTAAACTCGTGATTCGAATCACTCCACAAGAGGTTTGATCAATACCACTTGAATGACTCTACATGCAAGTTCTAAACACAAGAATTTGCAAAGAAAGTTTAGCTCTCAACAAAGCTAAAATAGAAATTCTATTCTTAATTCCAAAATCTGATGTTTAATCAAAGAAAAGAAGGCTTTATATAGCCTTTACAACCTTAACCTATGTCATACATAACTCCCAAATTAAATGGGCTAGTAAATGAGAAATACCCATAACCTTCATATTTAAATGGCTAGTTAATGGTGGAATATAGTAACCTATGTGGGTTACAATATAACCTTAACTCCTATATTTAAAATTAGCTTAAATATGACAAACAAATAGTTAAACTATAATTAAATAATGCAAATAATTAAATGTGCTTATTAGCCATCCTTGGACTATTTGATAAATTCAACGGAGTTCATTAAATGCAACTTAAAGTGCATTTAATTCATCTCTTTCTTGAACCTCAACTTTGCACAACATATAAGGGAGGTCTCCAGCGTCTTCTAGAATTTCCTTTGATGAGCTCACCATAGCTTGAATATAACTGTATAAAGTTTGTTGTAGCTTCTTGGCTCTCGTCCTTGTAATTGGACCTTGAGGTATGGAAATTCCTTGGTCGTGGTTCATATCATACTCGAAGCACTCCACCACGAATAAAAGTCAGAAGGTTGGATAGGCAGTCGAGATAGTCACTCCTATCTGTAGGGCGGGCTTTCAAGACAGAGATGCACTACTCCATCTGGAAAGAGCTTTACCTCATGGAGAAAGAGAAGAACACCTGATTTAAAGTAAAGGCCAGACAGAAGGGAGTAAGAAATCAATAGAAAAAAGACCTTCCCAGCGGGACTCTACTACTGGGTCTTATTCCATCTCAAACTTGGATTAGGAAGAGTGCCCTTGAACTACAGATCCATCATAATACACAATACAAAAAAAAGAAAGAGATTCGAGACGAGAAAGAAAAAAAGGGGGGGAGGAGAAGATGAGATTTAGGATAGTCACTCCACTCCATATCTCGGGAACACAGATTCTTCTTTCATTTGCAATTCCTTTCTTGAGTGCGTCTTTGATGATCTCTTTTCTCAGATAGGACAGGGCAGGGGTGAATTGAGAGAAGGCTTCTTCTGCTTTACAACCGGAATAAGGAACCTTAGAATGAACCAACCCCACCTATTGTCGATCAAAAAATGGGATTGGAGAGGTTCATGAGTAAGTAGGGAGAGGATCAAGATCAGAGAAAGAATAAAACACCTATGTTACCTTGTTTAAGAATAGTGAAACCCGAGTGAAATGAACGACAAAATAGGGAGAGGATAGAATTTGATAATTATTGGTCCGTCAGAGTGAAATCAGTCTGTCGAATGAATAAGGAAAGGAGTTGAGTCTTTGACAAGGGAGAGGAGTCCACTGTTCTCGAATAGTGAAAGAATAACGAACAATCACAGAATTGACCTCGTGTTTGAAGGGAGAGGTGAATGAGTTTACGCAGTGAAAGAAG
This sequence comes from Cucurbita argyrosperma subsp. sororia, assembly GCA_018691285.1. NCBI lineage: Eukaryota > Viridiplantae > Streptophyta > Magnoliopsida > Cucurbitales > Cucurbitaceae > Cucurbita > Cucurbita argyrosperma. The sequence continues at coordinate 6,816,093 of CM031895.1, forward strand.
GAGAATGAATAAGTAGCTAAGAAGAAAGAGTGAAAGAAGGTGAGTTCAGTAGTGATTTCGTTTACCGTTAAAGAAAAGAGAAGAGACCGTAAAATACCCTTGTTTACTAGGGGAAGGAGCAGTGTTTGAATAAATAAATAGGTGACGGTTCAGTAGTGAGGGATCATGAATCGGAAGGTGAAGGAGAAGATCAAGAGAAAGAAGGAAGAGAGAGGAGAAGAGAAAGAGAAAGAAGGAATCTTGAGTCTTTCCTGACAGTTAACTCTCATTGATTCTTCGATAGTCTTTCCTTCTACTTCTTAATTACCTTTACTAGATTTTACCCCAAAAAATAAGGGAGAGATAGAAGGAATCTTTCGTCTTTCCTTACAGTTAAGTCGAATTGATTAGACTTTCCTGACAGTGAACGATCATTTCTTCTTCTTTCGTCTTTCCTTCCTGTTCCGGCATTCATTGAAAGAATAGGTTACAGTTCAGTAGTGATTGAATTGACTCTCTGATAAGATAAGGAATCAACTACAAGGGGAATAAGATTTGGATTACCTTGTTGATCGAATATCTCAAGACAAGAACATTGTTTGAGATTCGAATCACTCCACAAGCAAGATCGATCATGTCTAGCTTGAATGATTCTTGTTGATCAAATATCTCAACGCAAGAACACTTGATTGAGATTCGAATCACTCCACAAGCAAGATTGATCATGTCGAGCTTGAATGATTCTACATGCAACCTAAACTACATAGAGTTGCAAAGAAACTTAGCCATTGGCTAAAGAAAAGCGCAAATGCTTCTTTTAATATATTTTCCAAGTCTACCTTACAAATACAACTGATAAGATAAGGAATCAACTACAAGGGGAATAAGATTCGGATTACCTTGTAGATCGAATATCTCAAGCCAAGAACACTTTGTTTGAGATTCGAATCACTCCAGAAGCAAGATCGAACATGTCTAGCTTCAATGATTCTTGTTGATCAAATATCTCAAACACTTGTTTGAGATTCGAATCACTCCACAAGCAAGATTGATCATGTCGAGCTTGAATGATTCTACATGCAATCTAAACTACATAGAATTGCAAACAAACTCAGCCATTGGCTAAGAAAAAAGCACAAATGCTTCTTTTAATATATTTTCCAAGTCTACCTTACAAATACAATATACATGGCTTTATATAGCCTAAAAAATGAAACTACTAAAGTTATTCCAAAAGTTGTAACATTCCTACTGCCATAATTAGCCATTATTTAAATGTAACCGAAATTAAATAACAAGTCTTAAAATACAATAACTCTAAATTACTCTAAATTGTAACCCACCCAAAATTTACAACAATCAAACTTCATTCTTCTTCAATGTAGCATGAATTGAAACATCTTTTTGATAATTTTGACAACCTTTTCTTCACATCTTCATTGAAGTATATTGTATGAATGATGTCTCTTGGTTCATATCATTCTCCACTTCTTCAAGAGGATTCGTCCTCGAATCTATTTGTGAAACTTTGCTGCAAAACATAAGATATGAAAATACAAAGGCCCTCACAACAATCTCTCATGTGTATACAACACTCAAGGATTTTTTTTTAGGCCACTCTGTTTACACAAATGAAGCTCTCATTCTCACCTCTCAAAATTGTAAATATAGCAAAGATTGAATTTTGAACTTTGGGTCGATTAAAAACTAAAAAGAAAAAAATAAATTGAAAAGAAACGCAAAGGAAACATATATCCGATCTTGAGCCTGAAGCTCTGATACCAAATGATAAGATAAGGAAATCAAATACAAGGGGAATAAGATTCGGATTACCTTGTAGATCGAATATCTCAAACCAAGAACACTTTGTTTGAGATTCGAATCACTCCAGAAGCAAGATCGATCATGTCTAGCTTCAATGATTCTTGTTGATCAAATATCTCAAACACTTGTTTGAGATTCGAATCACTCCACAAGCAAGATTGATCATGTCGAGCTTGAATGATTCTACATGCAACCTAAACTACATAGAATTGCAAAGAAACTTAGCCATTGGCTAAAGAAAAGCACTAATGCTCATTTTATATATTTTCCAAGTCCACCTTACAAATACAATATACATGGCTTTATATAGCCTAAAAAATGAAACTACTAAAGTTATTCCAAAAGTTGTAACATTCCTACTGCCATAATTAGCCATTATTTAAATGTAACCGAAATTAAATAACAAGTCTTAAAATACAATAACTCTAAATTACTCTAAATTGTAACCCACCCAAAATTTACAACAATCAAACTTCATTCTTCTTCAATGTAGCATGAATTGAAACATCTTTTTGATAATTTTGACAACCTTTTCTTCACATCTTCATTGAAGTATATTGTATGAATGATGTCTCTTGGTTCATATCAACAACATACATGGCTTTATATAGCCTAAAAAATGAAACTACTAAAGGTATTCCAAAAGTTGTAACATTCCTACTTTATGGCCATAATTAACCATTATTTAAATGTAACCGAAATTAAATAACAAGTCTTAAAATACAATAACTCTAAATTACTCTAAATTGTAACCCACCCAAAATTTACAACAATCAAACTTCATTCTTCTTCAATGTAGCATGAATTGAAACATCTTTTTGATAATTTTGACAACCTTTTCTTCACATCTTCATTGAAGTATATTGTATGATAGATGTCTCTTGGTTCATATCACTCTCCCTTGTTCCGGTGAAGGTGAAGTAGTGATTGAGAAGGAATTATGATCCGCTTGGCTCTGATTTACTCGACCTGGAAAGGACTGATTCTTCTTCTTCTTCTTTCATTTTCTTCTTTTTCTCGGTAAAGAGGTAGCTAATGAATTGACTCTTTCTTGAACTGTAAAGGCTAATTTAATTCATCGAGAGTCTCCCTTCTTTGTTCCGGTTCAGTAGTGCAAGGGAATAGAAGGGAAGGGGAATTAATCTTTCTTTCAGTTGGTTTCATCTTTCAAGTAGAATCAAAGGAAAGAAAAGAGACCGTAAAAGGTAGGTTCAGGTTCCGGAGAAAGAATCAATTAATAGGAAGAAAAGTAGTTCACTCTCATTCTTGTTGAGTAGTCTTGACTGACTGTGAAGGAGTAAGAGTAAGTCGACTGTCAAGCAGCTATTGATTCTTTCACTGAAAAGGTTCCGGTTCAGGTTTGTTTCAAAGCAGCTAATTCATTGATTCTTTCAAACACAGTAAAAGGATAGGTGTAGGATTTCATTCATTGACTCAATTAGAAAGGAATATCTTCTGCCGTCAGGTTCTTCAACTTGACCTCGTGAAGGAATAGGTTCAGGTGATTGAGCTTCTTCTCTTTCTTTCTCTTCGTTTAGAGTTAATAGGTTCCGCAATAGAGTCAAAGGGGAAGGGTCCGTCCGTCCGTCCTATCATCCAGCTGCTTTACCTCCTTCAAGAAGAATAGTTAGTCCAGGTTCAAGAAAGAGTCTTTCTTTGTTTACAATTCAATCTATCTGGGAAGGTCAGGTCATATCAGGCTCATTCATCTTGCTTTCGTTTCGTCTCATTCATCTTTCGAACATCCTTTCATTTGCTTACAGGAGAGGAAAAGAGTGTTTGAAGGTTCCTTCAGTAGTGATTGAGAGAAGCAGTGAGACAGGAAAAGGAAATGGAATTGTTGTGGGACTCATATAATAGGCTCAGGCATAGGTGACGGCACTGGGAATTGTGAGACGAGAAGAGGAGAGGCAGGAAGTAGCTCGACGAGAAGAGGAAATGGAATTGTCCCATATAAATAATGAATGGGCTCAGGAGAGAAACAGTGAGAGGAGAGGATTGAATATGCTCAACTGTAAAGGTGATTCAAATAGCTTTACCTCGTTCAATCAAAGAGCTACTTCACGAACAAGTCGGCCTAAGATAAGACAAGAGCTGATAGATGAAGGAGGGAGGTAAGATCATAAGAGTTTACAAGGTTCAAGAGTTTAAGGAGGTGTAGGTAAGGGAATATCGGTTCCAGTTCAGGTTCTTCTTCTAGCTTTACCTCGTGAAAGAGTGAAAGAAAGGAGAGGAGCGAAGCTGCGAGTAAAGTAAAGGACAGAAGATGCTTTAACGTATTTAGCACCTTGTTCAAGAGTTCCATCAGGTTCATCAGTAATAAATAGTCCAGGAGCGGAGACAGAGTTTACTGTTCAAGAAGAAATAGGAAAAGGAGTTCACGATAATGAATCTTGTCTTCTCTTGCTTCAGTCTTTCTTTACTGTTGATATGAACCACGACCAAGGAATTTCCATACCTCAAGGTCCAATTACAAGGACGAGAGCCAAGAAGCTACAACAAACTTTATACAGTTATATTCAAGCTATGGTGAGCTCATCAAAGGAAATTCTAGAAGACGCTGGAGACCTCCCTTATATGTTGTGCAAAGTTGAGGTTCAAGAAAGAGATGAATTAAATGCACTTTAAGTTGCATTTAATGAACTCCGCTGAATTTATCAAATAGTCCAAGGATGACTAATAAGCACATTTTATTATTTGCATTATTTAATTATAGTTTAACTATTTGTTTGTCATATTTAAACTAGTTTTAAATATAGGAGTTAAGGTTATATTGTAACCCACATAGGTTACTATATTCCACCATTAACTAGCCATTTAAATATGGAGGTTATGGGTATTTCTCATTTACTAGCCCATTTAATTTGGGAGTTATGTATGACATAGGTTAAGGTTGTAAAGGCTATATAAAGCCTTCTTTTCTTTGATTAGACATCAGATTTTGGAATTAAGAATAGAATTTCTATTTTAGCTTTGTTGAGAGCTAAACTTTCTTTGCAAATTCTTGTGTTTAGAACTTGCATGTAGAGTCATTCAAGTGGTATTGATCAAACCTCTTGTGGAGTGATTCGAATCACGAGTTTAGAAACGAGTTTTCTTTACTCTTGATCTTGATCATCAAGGTAATTCGTTCCATACTTTCCCTTGGGTTGATTTCCATATCATTTTGGTATCAGAGCTTTAGGCTCACGATCGGATATATGTTTCATTGCGCTTATCTCTTTTAATTTTCTTATAATTTTTTTTTTCTCAGTTTGTGTAGAATGTTCATGTTCTATCACAAAAATATATAACAAAAAAAAAAAAAAATTCTTATGTTCTTTAAAGTGTTAGATCTGGATCTTATCAACACTTTGTTCTTCTTTAAGATCTTCTAAATCAATTTTCTTGTTGGTAAATTGTTTAGATTTTGCCCATCAGAAGAAAAAAAAACCATTGAAATAAAGAAAGCATATGATGTTAAATGTCTTTCATTTTTCCTCTTGATTACTATATGTAACTCTCATATGTTACTACGTCTAAATTAGTCCTTAATCATTTTCTTTCTTTAATTCGTTTCTTTGTCGTTATTCGGATTGCTCCTTCAATACCCTTGTTTATGTGCTGAGTGTGCTGTCTATTCACTTTGAATTGCACTTAGCTCTATAACATAGCTTGTTTCACATCCCAATTTATTTTTTTGGAGTGTGATTTGTGTGTGCTCAATTGTGAGGGTGAGTTTGTAAGGGAGTGACACATTGCTTCGAGTGTTGAGTGCTAAACACGAGTGAACTACATTTACGAGTGAATACACGTGAGGGAGCGCTTGTGAGGTCCTTTTTTTTTTTTCTTTTACCTTTCTTTTGTAGCATGGAAAATCCAGACGACAATACTAACATTACTGATGCACGATTGAGAGAGAAGCACAACAACGAACCATGGAAAGACTAATTCGAGGAATAGAAGAGTTGACTGATCGAATAGGAAGATTGGAGATTCAAAATCAAGCACGACAGAGGATTCCACAACCTACGCCCTCAACCGATACATTTGAAGGCGACAATTCTGATCACCACGAGGATAATCCACATGTGGTTGGTCCTGGCTTGATGCGAGGGAGAGACCATGTGATAAGATAAGGAATCAATACAAGGGGAATAAGATTCGGATTACCTTGTTGATCGAATATCTTAAGCCAATAACACTTTGTTTGAGATTCGAATCTGATATGAACCAAGAGACATCATTCATACAATATACTTCAATGAAGATGTGAAGAAAATGTTGTCAAAATTATCAAAAGAGGTTGCAATTCATGTCACATTGAAGAGGAATGAAGTTTGATGGTTATAAATTCTGGGTGGTTACAATTTAAAGTAATTTATTGTTATTGTATTTTAAGACATTTTATTTACTTTAGGTTACATTTACCTAATGGCTAATTATGGTCATTAAGTATGAATGTTACAACTTTTGGAATGTCTTTAATAGTTTCATTTTGAGGCTATATAAAGCCATGTATGAAGTATTTGTGAGGAAGACTTGGAAAATATAGTAAAAGAAGCATTTGTGCTTTTCTTTAGCCTATGGCTAATTTTCTTTGCAATTCTATGTAGTTTAGATTGCATGTAGAATCATTCAAGCTAGACATGATCAATCTTGCTTGTGGAGTGATTCGAATCTCAATCAAGTGTTCTTGCCTTGAGATATTCGATCAACAATTGAGATATTCGATCGACAAGGTAATCCGAATCTTATTCTCCTTGTATTGATTCCTTATCGTATCATTTGGTATCAGAGCTTCAGGCTCAAGATCGGATATATGTTTCCTTTGCATTTTTTTTTCAATTTGATTTTTATTTACTTTCATCATTTTAGATTTTAATCGACCCAGAGTTCAAAATTCAATCTTTGCTCTATTCAAAATTTTGAGAGGTTAGATTGAGAGCTTCATTTGTGTAAATGAGTGCAAACAGAGTGGCCTGAAAAAAAAAAAAAAAATCCTTGAGTGTATACACATGAGAGATTGTTGTGAGGGCATTTGTATTTCCATATCTTATGTTTTGCAGCAAAGTTTCACAAATAGATTCGAGGACGAATCCTCTTGAAGAAGTGGAGAATGATATGAACCAAGAGACATCATTCATACAATATACTTCAATGAAGATGTGAAGAAAATGTTGTCAAAATTATCAAAAGAGGTTGCAATTCATGTCACATTGAAGAGGAATGAAGTTTGATGGTTATAAATTTTGGGTGGTTACAATTTAAAGTAATTTATTGTTATTGTATTTTAAGACATTTTATTTACTTTAGGTTACATTTACCTAATGGCTAATTATGGTCATTAAGTATGAATGTTACAACTTTTGGAATGTCTTTAATAGTTTCATTTTGAGGCTATATAAAGCCATGTATGAAGTATTTGTGAGGAAGACTTGGAAAATATAGTAAAAGAAGCATTTGTGCTTTTCTTTAGCCTATGGCTAATTTTCTTTGCAATTCTATGTAGTTTAGATTGCATGTAGAATCATTCAAGCTCGACATGATCAATCTTGCTTGTGGAGTGATTCGAATCTCAATCAAGTGTTCTTGCCTTGAGATATTCGATCAACAAGGTAATCCGAATCTTACTCCCCTTGTAGTGATTCCATATCATATCAGAATCACTCCACAAGCAAATTTCGATCATGTCTTGCTTCAATGATTCTTGTTGATCAAATATCTCAACACAAGAACACTTGTTTGAGATTCGAATCACTCCACAAGCAAGATTGATCATGTCGAGCTTGAATGATTCTACATGCAATCTAAACTACATAGAATTGCAAATAAACTTAGCCATTGGCTAAAGAAAAGCACAAATGCTCATTTTATATATATTTTTCAAGTCTACTTACAAATACAACATACATGGCTTTATATAGCCTCAAAATGAAACTACTAAAGGCATTCCAAGAGTTGTAACATTCATACTTAATGGCAATAATTAACCATTATGTAATTGTAACCTAAAGTAAAGTAAAAGTCTTAAACTACATTAATGAAATACAATAACTCTAAATTATAACCCACCCAAAATTTATAACAATCAAACTTCATTCTTCTTCAATGTGGCATAAATTGAAACATCTTTTTGATAATTTTGACAACCTTTTCTTCACATCTCCATTGAAGGATATTGTAGGGTTGATGTCTTTTGGTTCATATCACCATGGAAGAAGGTATCATAATTTACAACGAGTTCCTTATGATGATAGAATTGATCGTAACGTGGGGAGCATCAAATTAAAACTTCCCAAGTTTTATGGCAAAACCGATCCAGAGGAGTACCTTCAATGGGAGAAAACGGTGGAGTCGGTGTTCAACTGCCATAATTTTAGTGATGAAAAGAAGGTACTGTTATGCATTGCTCAATTCAAACAATATGCTCAAATTTGGTGGGATAAATTGATGTCAAGTAGGAGAAGAAATCTTGAAGCACCAATTGATTCATGGGTCGAGTTCAAAGAGTCCATGAGGAAGCGTTTTGTTCCACAATATTTTCAACGGGACATGGCGCAAAAGCTTCAAGCGTTGAAACAAGGACGCAAATCTGTGGAGGATTATTACAAGGAGATGGATACATTGATGGATCGACTTGAACTCGATGAGGACATGGAGGCTCTCATGGCGCGGTTTCTTAATGGGTTAAACACAGAGATTGCAGACAAGACTGATTTACAGCCTTATTCCAATATTGAGGAGTTGTTGCACATTGCAATTAAGATCGAGAGGCAAATCCAACGAAGGTCTCAACGGTATTCTTCTAAAACTTTTCCCAATTCTACTTCTACATGGAAAAAGGATAGTAAGAACATTGATTATAAGCATAGAAATCAAGAGATTAATGAGAAGCCTCAAGCTAAATTTGAGAAAGGGGAGAGTTCTAGAACAGGGAAAGAAAAAGTAGAAAATAATGTTCGAAATAGGGATTTAAAGTGTTGGAGATGTCAAGGGGTAGGACACTATAGTAGAGATTGCCCAAATGCAAGAATTATGACCATCAAGGAGGGAGAAATTGTTACGGATGACGAGGCACATGACGACATAAATGAGGAAACTGATGAGAGTGAGGAGTTTAGTGAAGAGAACCCTACACATATATCTTTGGTTACTCGACGAGCTCTAAACACCCACATTAAGGAGGACGGCCTAGACCAAAGGGAGAACTTGTTTCAAACTCGGTGTCTTGTTCAATCTGTACCTTGTAGTGTTGTCATTGATAGCGGTAGTTGCACCAATGTTGTGAGTTCCATTCTGGTCAAAAGACTTAATTTAAAGACACAACCACATCCAAGACCCTACAAGCTTCAATGGTTGAATGATTGTGGGGAAGTACGGGTAACTCAACAAACTCTTGTTTCTTTTACAATTGGAAAATATGTTGATGATGTTTTATGTGATGTTGTATCCATGCATGTTGGAGATTTACTACTGGGGAGGCCATGGCAATTTGATCGTCGGGTAATGTATGATGGGTATGCAAATCGATACTCCTTTACTCACAACGGTAGAAAAACTACTCTTATCCCATTGTCTCCAAAAGATGTATTTATTGATCATTGCAAACTTGAAAAGAAAAGGCAAGAGGCTGATGCAAAAGCAGAGATTGAAAAAGAATCAAGTGAAAAAAAGAGCTTGAGTGAAAAGCAAGAGAGTAACACTCAGCCTAGAGAAAAAAAAGAGAGAAAAGCCAAATCAGTAAGCTTGTATGTTAGATCAAGTGAGGCTAGGAATGTTTTGCTCTCTAACCAGACTATTCTTGTACTTATGTGCAAGGGGTCTTGTTACTTTACTAACATGCTTAACCCTTGTTTGCCTAGTGATTTTGTTGTGCTTTTGCAAGAGTTTGAAGATTTATTTTCCGAGGAGATGCCTAGTAGTTTGCCACCACTTAGAGGGATTGAACACAAGATTGACTTCATTCCTGGCGCGCCCATTCCAAACCGACCAGCTTATAGGACTAATCCAAAGGAGGCTGAAGAGATACAAAGGCAAGTAAGTGAACTCCTTGCTAAAGGGTATGTACGTGAAAGTTTGAGTCCTTGTTCTGTTCCAGTTATTCTTGTACCTAAGAAAGATGGTTCTTGGCGTATGTGTGTTGATTGTAGGGCTATAAACAAGATAACTATAAAGTATAGGCATCCAATTCCCAGATTAGATGATATGCTTGATGAATTGCATGGATGTAGTCTTTTTACTAAGATTGATTTAAAATCGGGTTATCATCAAATTCGCATGCATATTGGGGATGAGTGGAAAACAGCTTTTAAAACCAAGTATGGTCTTTATGAATGGTTGGTTATGCCTTTTGGATTAACTAATGCACCTAGTACATTCATGAGACTAATGAATCATGTCTTACGAGAATACTTAGGGAAGTTTGTGGTTGTTTATTTTGATGACATCCTTGTTTACTCTAAATCTTTAGATGATCATATTACCCATGTACGCAATGTTTTGACTACTTTAAGAAACGAATGTTTGTATGTAAATTTAAAGAAATGTAGCTTTTGCATGGAAAAAGTTAACTTTCTTGGGTTTGTAGTTTCATCTAATGGTGTTGAGGTTGATGAGGAGAAAGTGAAGGCTATAAAAGATTGGCCTACTCCGAAAAATGTAAGTGAGGTAAGAAGTTTTCATGGTCTTGTAAGTTTCTACCGTAGGTTCATTAAAAATTTTAGTACAATTGCTTCACCCTTGAATGAACTTGTTAAGAAAAATGTATCCTTTATATGGGAAAAAGATCAAGAACTTGCTTTTAATACTTTGAAAGAAAAATTGAGTTCTGCTCCCTTGCTTGCATTACCTAATTTTGAGTCTACTTTTGAAATTGAATGTGATGCTAGTGGAGTAGGGATAGGTGCTGTATTAATGCAAAATCAAAGACCTTTAATGTTCTTTAGTGAGAAGTTGACTGGTGCATCTTTGAGGTATCCAACTTATGACAAAGAGCTTTATGCTTTGGTTCGTGCATTGCAAACCTGGCAACATTATCTTTGGCCTAAGGAGTTCATTATTCATACGGATCATGAAAGTTTAAAGCATTTGAGAGTACAAAATAAGCTCAACAGACGACATGCTAAGTGGTTAGAATTTATTGAAACATTCCCGTATGTCATAAAATATAAACAAGGAAAGGAGAACATTGTAGCAGATGCTTTATCACGAAGGTATGTCCTCCTCAATACTTTGAATGCTAGGTTGTTGGGTTTTGAACACATAAAGGATTTGTATCAACATGACATGTTCTTTGCTCCTTTTGTTGAATCTTGTGAAAAAGGACTCATTGTGGATAATTACTTGTTGTTTGATGGATTTTTGTTCCGAAAAGGCAAACTTTGCATACCATCTTGTTCCATCCGTGAGCTACTTGTGAGGGAAGCTCATGGAGGTGGTTTAATGGCACACCATGGAGTTTCTAAAACTTATGATATGCTCTCTGAACATTTTTTTTGGCCTAAAATGAGACATGATGTTCATAAAGTTTGTGGTCGTTGCATAGCATGTAAACAAGCTAAGTCTAGGCTTCAACCACATGGTTTATACTCCCCATTACCAGTTCCTAATAGTCCATGGATTGATATATCAATGGATTTTGTTTTAGGTTTACCTAGGACTAGGAAAGGTTATGATAGCATTTTTGTTGTTGTTGATCGATTTAGTAAAATGGCTCATTTTATTCCTTGTCACAAAACTGATGATGCAAAACATATTGCAGACCTGTTCTTTAGGGAAGTTGTACGATTGCATGGCATTCCTAAAAGCATCGTTAGTGATCGTGATGTAAAATTTTTAAGCCACTTTTGGCGTGTTTTATGGGGTAAGTTAGGAACTAAGCTAGTATATTCAACTACTTGTCATCCTCAAACGGATGGACAAACTGAAGTTGTTAACAGAACCATGACTGCTATGCTTAAGGCTATTATTGATAAGAATCTTAAGACTTGGGAGGATTGTTTGCCATTTATAGAATTTGCATATAATAGGGTTGTTCATAGCACTACTAAATGCACACCTTTTGAAATTGTTTATGGCTTTAATCCTTTAACCCCTATTGACTTGTTACCCATACCGTCAAAAGAGTTTGTGAATTTTGATGCAAATGCCAAGGTTGAGTTTGTTCATAAACTGCACAAGCAAGTGAAAGAACAAATTGAGAAACAAAATTCCAAGGTTGCCACCCGAATTAATAAAGGACGTAAGATTGTCATCTTCAAGCAAGGAGATTGGGTTTGGGTGCATTTCCGAAAAGAAAGATTTCCTACTCAAAGAAAATCGAAGCTTTTACCACGAGGAGATGGACCTTTTCAAGTTCTTGAGCGCATCAACGACAATGCTTATAAAATTGATTTACCAGGTAAGTATGGTGTTAGTGCAACTTTTAATGTTGTTGATTTGAGCCCTTTTGATGTAGGTGATGGCTTGGATTCGAGGACGAATCCTTCTCAAGAGGGGGAGAATGATATGAACCACGACCAAGGAATTTCCATACCTCAAGGTCCAATTACAAGGATGAGAGCCAAGAAGCTACAACAAACTTTATACAGTTATATTCAAGCTATGGTGAGCTCATCAAAGGAAATTCTAGAAGACGCTGGAGACCTCCCTTATATGTTGTGCAAAGTTGAGGTTCAAGAAAGAGATGAATTAAATGCACTTTAAGTTGCATTTAATGAACTCCGCTGAATTTATCAAATAGTCCAAGGATGACTAATAAGCACATTTTATTATTTGCATTATTTAATTATAGTTTAACTATTTGTTTGTCATATTTAAACTAGTTTTAAATATAGGAGTTAAGGTTATATTGTAACCCACATAGTTTACTATATTCCACCATTAACTAGCCATTTAAATATGGAGGTTATGGGTATTTCTCATTTACTAGCCCATTTAATTTGGGAGTTATGTATGACATAGGTTAAGGTTGTAAAGGCTATATAAAGCCTTCTTTTCTTTGATTAGACATCAGATTTTGGAATTAAGAATAGAATTTCTATTTTAGCTTTGTTGAGAGCTAAACTTTCTTTGCAAATTCTTGTGTTTAGAACTTGCATGTAGAGTCATTCAAGTGGTATTGATCAAACCTCTTGTGGAGTGATTCGAATCACGAGTTTAGAAACGAGTTTTCTTTACTCTTGATCTTGATCATCAAGGTAATCCGTTCCATACTTTCCCTTGGGTTGATTTCCATATCATTAATGCACTACCCTGACACTTGGCACTTGACTTAACACCTGCCTACGAGAGAGAGAGAGAGTGATGGTTCCCCCCCTCATGAGCAGCCCTTACCTGCCTTGAACTATAGGAGCGGTCTTGCTTGCATACAAACATATGTAAATCCGGCCTTTTCTCGAGAGTGATTCTAGGCCTTAGTTAAAGAATTGACTTAATACTAGAGTGCTGCTACAGGGAATGAATGCTACCTTGACCCTGCTACTGCTACTTCTAACGCTCTGTCCTCGCTCTTTTTTATTATTGAACCTATTCTATTGGTCTTAGAATTCCATTGCCTTATTCATCAAGTCAAGACTCAAAGAAAGATTCATTCGAGTATACTCCTTCACCTATTTATTCAAGTAAACAAAGAGAAAGGTTGTTCGAGCTCTCTCCTTCTTACAGTCGGTAAAAGAAAAAGATCAAGACTCCTTACTTATTCATTCTCTTCACCGGAACCTGAACCAGAACCTATTTAGCTTACTTATTCATTCAATCCTCAAGCAAGATATTATCGTTAGACTTTACTGTGAAAGAGGGATAGGAAAGAGACTGAACTACTGAACGGGAACAAGGGAGAGTCTATTCATGAATTTCTTGAAGAATCTAATGAAAGATTCATTCTCCTTCACTACTGAACCTGTCCCTGATTGAACTGTAAAAGAGAAATACTCTTCATTCTCCTTCACCTATTTATTCTTGAACGAGGGAAAGACTATTCAAACAAACACTGGGTAAAGTGTCTTCCCTAGAGGGAGTAGGTTGAGTAAGCAAAAGAGACTCAACAAGAAAGAATGATCCTGACCCTTTGACTCTATTACCTGACCTGATTCAACGAGGGTTGGTTGAACTATCTCTTTGAACTGGGTAAATAACTAGGTGTTTGAAGAACTTGAACCTGAACCTTAACAGGACTATCTTCTTCTTCTTCTTTCACTGAAAACTAAGACTCAAGACTCAACTCAAGCCTTATTCATTCTCCGGGGGGAACCTCTGGATTCTTTCTCCTTTTCTTTGATGATATTCCCTGACCGGTGTAAACAAGGAGGGCACTCCTTTACTAGCTCTTCTCTTTACTTCTCTTTGCTTCTCTTTGCTTCCCTTTGATTCTGCTTTTTTAGGGCGAAACAAAGGAAAGGTTCCTTCGCGGAGTTATTTTTTCAACAGTGCCGCTTCCCTAAACAGCTGCGCCCCTAGACAGGGGAAGCCCTAGACAAAGGGAGTAGGTTGAGTCTCCTTTTACGGACTCCACCCACTCCCCTCCCTTATTGAAGGAGCGAAACTCGGGCTCACAGCTTCGCACCTTCCCGATTCATTCTGCTGAACCTCGGCTTCTTTCGTCTCCCTTCTTGAACTGGAAAGTGGCTTCCCGCCTGAACCAAATTCAACAAGGTAAAAGAAAAGGATCAATACTCCTTCTTATTCATGAGATTGAACCTCCTAAACTATCAGCTTCTATAACGGAATTGGAACCACCCCTCTTGAGCTACTTCACCCATATGACCTGACCTGATTGAAGGAGGTAAAGCAAGCACTAAGTTTAAGTCAGTTCTCTTTCACGAGGTAAAAGACAAAGAGAGAGAATGAATTGATTGAAGAAGAAAATGAAACAAGAAACTAATTGAACGAAATCACTTGAAGAAGAGTAAACAAGGTAAAGCAGCTTCAATTCTATTGCCGGAACCTTCAAACACTGGGTAAAGCATACATATTCTATTCGTTCCTTTGCCTTTGGTCTCGCAGCTTCGCTCCTGCTCATGAACCTCGTAAACTATCAGCTTCTCTCCTGAACTTATTCTTTAACTGATCTCTTCTTTCATTAAGGGGAAGGAAAGACTCAACAAGAATAAGACTGATTTCACTCTTTCACGAGGTAAAGCTAAATGAATGAAAGAAAAATAAGAAGAAGAGAATGAACAAGAACCGTAAGGAAGAAATTCAGGAGTTAGCTGCAAAATAGCTTTCTTTACAGGAGAGGAAATTCAGATGAAATCCTTTAGAGTCGAGCTACTATTCCCTGACCTTGCCTTTTTAGCCCTGAGCTACTTCCGGCTCTTGAACCTGTCGGTAAAGTGGCTTCCATTGCCTTATTGAAGGAGTTACTGCTTTGAAAGACTCAACTCAACAAGATTCATTCTCCGATTCCTTCTTTCTCTCTCTTTTACTCGACTGTAAACACTAAAGATTCATTCTTCTTCACGCTATTCCCTGACCTGATTGAACAAGGGATAAAGCTGCTAATGAGTTGACTTTCCCTGATGGAACTCTTGAACAAGGTAGTAAAGCTTACGGTCTCGTTGCGCTTCGCTCCTCTCCCTTCTTTCAAAGACTTACAACTCTCATTCATCCTTGAACTGTAAACTAAGACGAAAGAGTTTACGAACTTAACTACTGAACGAACCACCTTCTTGCTTGAACTCAGCTCGGTAAAAGAAAAAGAGATACTCTTCTTCACCTCTTCTTCTTGACTTCTGCTTGAAAGACTCAAAGACAGAACTCCGTTAACCTGTCCCTTCTTTCATTGAACGAGATAAACTGAGGATTGAATGTACTCTCTTGTAAACTCATGAACCTTTGACTGATGGAAGGTGATAAGCGCCTACAATGCTGGAATTTGCAAAGCTAGAGGTCCTTCTAGAATCCTTGCAAAACGCTCACAGAGAAAGCTAACTTAACGGATTGATTCCAACCAAGAGCTGGTTAGAAGATGAATGACTCTTAGATCGAACTTGGAATCTATGATGGTCACTCTTAGATACCAAGACAATTCACTCCAGAATTAGCTTGATCAAAACTAATTCAATGAATCGGTTTAAACATCAAACCTAAAGCAAGATTTGAAAAAGAATAACACCAAAAGGGTATCAAGAAAACACAAAGGTTTTTTCTGTATTCAACTAAAATCTCCCAAACATGAGTATTACATGCCTTTAAATAGGCCCAAAAGATAACCCTAACAAAATAAAGTTCAGCCACCAATCACTAATAAATGCTATTAAATGCAAATTGAAGAATATAAGGCAATTCATACAAACTATTAATAAATGCTATTAAATATAAATTGAAGCAAAGAAGGCATTAATAAATTGTCTTAATTGGTAGTTCAACTACCAAAGGCAAGTCTTCTAATTACTTTCCAATATCAGCCACTCCATTATTTTCTTGATTTGATTCTTGAATCTTCTTTGTATTGCTTCTTGTAATTGCCCGTTCGGGTACATGGAAGTGATCAGTTGTTGGATTCATATCATCCCCCCTTTCTTTAAAAGGATTTGTCCTCAAATCAAATTCTTCGTTCTTTCCAGACAAGAACTGAATATTGATTTTTTTTCTCACTTTTTTTTTTTCTCACCTTTACCTTAGTTTCTTCTCTCCACGGTTGTTCTTCATATTCTTTTCTTTTCTTCTCCAATTTCAATTGGTCACAATGTACATCATATGGAGACAATGGAAGTAAAGTAAATTTCTTCCCACACAAAGTAAAAGTATACTTGTTCATCAAACCATCAAATGTTACCTTTCTATCATATTGCCAAGGTCGGCCGAATAAGATGTCCCCCGCATGCATTGGTACGACATCACAAAGAACTTCATCTTTATATCTTCCAAGAGTAAAAGAAACAAGAGCTTGGGAGTTCACCTTAATTTCTTCTTTGTTTGTTAACCAATGAAGTTTGTATGGTTTTGGATGGGGATGGACAGAAAGTTGAAGTCTTTTTACAAGGAAGCTGCTTACCACATTTGTGCAACTTCCACTATCAATCACCAAGCTGCATGGGTTTCCTTTGACCAAACATCTTGTGTGGAACAAGTTTTCCCTTTGATCTTCAAATTTCTCTTCCTTGATTTGAACATTGAGTACCCTTCTTGTGATCAAAGATATGGAATTACCTTCTTCAACATACTCATCAACATATGCTGCGATTTCTTCCACAAGCTGTGAGTCATGATCCTCACATTCATCATCTGAATCAAGTATACCATTCCTTATCACCATAACTTTTTTATTAACACACTCTTTGCTCATGTGTCCAAACCCTTTGCACTTCCAACATTGAATAGAACTAGACTTCTCCTTTACCGTCTTTGAAGCTTCATTCTTTTTACCAATGGAACTCTCAGCCTCCACTCTTTTAGCAGCCACAAACTTTTCTTTTGGTGACATTGATTCATTTCTATTCACAAAACTATCCTTGTTCCAAGTTTTAGAATTTGAAAAGGTGTTAGTTCGTGATGTGTACCTTTTTGAATGCTCTTTTTCTTCCTTCAATTGGTCTTCAATTTTGAGAGCATAATGATACATGTCTTCCAGATATGGTGGTGGATTTCTGTCAACAAGATGAGCAATTTCTCGATTCAAACCTCCAAGGAATCTAGACATGGTATCTTCTTCTTCTTCTCTAACATTTGCTCTTTCCATCATAGTTTCCATCTCTTGATAATATTCCGCCACACTTTTTGTTCCTTGCCTCAAACCTTGCAATTTAGTTTTCAAATTTCTTTCATAATGTTTTGGAACATACCTTTTTCTCATGGCTTCTTTAAGTTCTTCCCATGTCTCTATTGGATCCTCCTCTTTTCTTCTTCTCTCAGATTTGAGATGTTGGTACCAATCACCAGCATGATTGGTAAATTCGGCAATAGCAAGTCTCATCTTCTTATTTTCACTATAGGTGTTGCAATCAAACACATGCTCTATCTTTCTTTCCCACTGCAAGTATGCCTCAGAATCTGCCGTTCCACAAAAGGGCGGGATTTTGAGTTTAACTCCCCCATCTCTATCTTCATGTACTCTTTCCATCCTTCTAGGTTGCATAATAGTTGCATGGTTATTTCTTCCTCTCCATCTACCATCAACTTGTCTTTCTTGTACTACTATACCTTCATCTTCTTGTAATGTTTGTTCTTGTCTTTGTTGTTGCGCCCTTCTTTCTTGTCTATCTTCCATCATCATTTCCATCATACCTTGAATTGCTTGAAGAATGGTTGTATTAAGATCTGGTACTGGTGGTACTGCTTCTCCATTATGTGACATTTTGTTATCAAGGGACCTCACCACACTTCTCACAAAAATTTCACTCAGGGACACTCGTGTTTAACACTCAAAGGTAGGCTTTTGGTACTAGGTCAAGAATGTAAAGGCTGGCCTTTTTTTTTTTTTTTTTTTTTGGTGCAATCTTGCTCTAAGCTTGATTATAACCAATTCAACGATCGATTCTAACAAGCTAAGACTAGTATCTCAAGGATCAAGAGCTTGAAAATAAATGATAAGAACTGAATATATATATTTTCTTTCTCTCAGAACTGATTTTTTTTTTTTTTTCTACTGATTTTTCTTTTTTTTTTTTTTTTTTTTTGATAATCTGAGAGAGAGAAAAATTGATACAAAAAAAAAATAACAATAAAAATATTTCACCTCTAGAGCGGCCAAAGAACGTCGACCAAATGCTCTGATACCAAATGATAAGCGCCTACAATGCTGGAATTTGCAAAGCTAGAGGTCCTTCTAGAATCCTTGCAAAACGCTCACAGAGAAAGCTAACTTAACGGATTGATTCCAACCAAGAGCTGGTTAGAAGATGAATGACTCTTAGATCGAACTTGGAATCTATGATGGTCACTCTTAGATACCAAGACAATTCACTCCAGAATTAGCTTGATCAAAACTAATTCAATGAATCGGTTTAAACATCAAACCTAAAGCAAGATTTGAAAAAGAATAACACCAAAAGGGTATCAAGAAAACACAAAGGTTTTTTCTGTATTCAACTAAAATCTCCCAAACATGAGAATTACATGCCTTTAAATAGGCCCAAAAGATAACCCTAACAAAATAAAGTTCAGCCACCAATCACTAATAAATGCTATTAAATGCAAATTGAAGAATATAAGGCAATTCATACAAACTATTAATAAATGCTATTAAATATAAATTGAAGCAAAGAAGGCATTAATAAATTGTCTTAATTGGTAGTTCAACTACCAAAGGCAAGTCTTCTAATTACTTTCCAATATCAGCCACTCCATTATTTTCTTGATTTGATTCTTGAATCTTCTTTGTATTGCTTCTTGTAATTGCCCGTTCGGGTACATGGAAGTGATCAGTTGTTGGATTCATATCAGAAGGCGGTAATAATAGGTAGGTGTTTGATTTCACTCTTGATCTTCTCCTTTGTTTAAATCATAAGGATCAAGACTGAAGCCAGATGAATGAGACGGAACGAACTGAACTCTTGAACCTATTGATATGAACCAAGAGACATCATTCATACAATATACTTCAATGAAGATGTGAAGAAAATGTTGTCAAAATTATCAAAAGAGGTTGCAATTCATGTCACATTGAAGAGGAATGAAGTTTGATGGTTATAAATTTTGGGTGGGTTACAATTTAGAGTAATTTAGAGTTATTGTATTTTAAGACATTTTATTTACTTTATAGGTTACATTTACATAATGGCTAATTATGGTCATTAAGTATGAATGTTACAACTTTTGGAATGCTTTCATTTTGAGGCTATATAAAGCCATGTATGTTGTATTTGTAAGGGAGACTTGAAAAATATATTAAAAAGAAGCATTTGTGCTTTTCTTTAGCCAATGACTAAGTTTCTTTGCAATTCTATGTAGTTTAGATTGCATGTAGAATCATTCAAGCTCGACATGATCAATCTTGCTTGTGGAGTGATTCGAATCTCAAACAAGTGTTTGAGATATTTGATCAACAAGAGTCATTCAAGCTAGACATGATCGATCTTGCTTGTGGAGTGATTCGAATTTCAATCAAGTGTTCTTGCCTTGAGACAATCGATCAACAAGGTAATCCGAATCTTATTCCCCTTGTATTGATTCCTTATCGTATCACCTATCCTAGTTTACAGTTCTCTAATCAATGGAATTAGCAGCAAAGACTGAACCAACCTTAAACACAACCTTTACAGGAAAGACAAAGAATAAGAAAGAAAGACCGTAAATATTCAATGAAAGATTCGTCAGACGTAACAGGCAGGAAGGAAAGCCAAAACCTCAACCCTCTCCCTGATTGAACTATTCGAGAAGGAGGTAAAGCCGCTAATGTACTCTCCCTTGAACTGTAAAAGATCTCTATCTACTCCTTTCCTTATTCATAAGAGTGAACGAACTGAACTCCAGAACCCGAACTTCTATGCCCTGAGCTACTGAATAGGCTTCCTGATCTTACCTCCTTCACACCTCTCCAACTATTGGTCTGTCTCACAGCCAGCTTAGCTCCTTCGGCTCTATATATTATATTACCTGAGCTACTTCCTTCATAGGCTTCCTTCTCTTACCTCCTGAACCTCGTGTAACCTATCAGTCTGCTTCCCTCCTTTCCAACTATTGGTCTGTTTGTTCTCTTTGCTCCTTCAGCTTTATCCCCTGCTGAGCTACTTCATGGGCTTCCTGAGATTACTTCCTTCACCTATAGGTCTGTCTCATTGCGCTTCGTCTTTATTCAATCGGTAAACTCAATAACTCAATCACCATTCGTCTTTGCTCCTTTGGCTCTAACTAAACGACTTTGTTCTTTACGATTCCTTGCTTAACTGACTGCTCCGGGAACGGGGAACCTTTTCTTGACTATATTCCCTTCCCTTCTTTCTTTCACGAGGTAAACTCATTCACCTGTCTGTCGGTTGAACCCATTCATTGCCTGAACTACTGAACGAACTAACACTCTTGAACTTGGGGTAAATAGGCAGTATGAGAAGAAGGGAGTAGGTTGGCAAAAGGAGACTGAACTAGATCCTTAGCTACTGAACCTCGGCTGAGAACCTTTCCTCTTCATTATCCTGAACCAGATAGAACTGTAAACTAAGACTATCGAGTTGTAGAACTGAACTACTGATACTGAACGAACCAATATTCCCCTATTTATATTCTTGATCCGGAACTGTAAGTAAAGACAAGACGAAAGAAGAAGATGAGTTGGAAGTGTTTGAAGGTAGAGTCTATTCATTAGTAGCTTTAGAGTGAAATCTGGAACAGTCAGGAAAGAGATGAAAGGAAGACAAGCTTAATGAGACTCAACTTCTTATGAATTAGCAGCTTTACATACAAGAGAAGATAATTGATTGAAGAAGAAAATCAAGGATTCATTCTCCGGAACAAGAAGTCAAGAAGGAAGAAGAATCCTTATTAATGAGAGTTTCAGCAGCTCTTTTCTTTCACTCTTTTACACGGAGGTAAAGCATATGAAATTAATGAGAGTTGACTCCCTGATTGAACAAGGTAAAGTAAACTCCTGAACCAGATTGAACAAGGTAAAGCCGAAACAAGAAGGAAATGGAATGACTAAATCCATGAAAAGATCTATTCTATCTCTATAGATAGGGGAA
Organism: Cucurbita argyrosperma subsp. sororia; assembly: GCA_018691285.1. Classification (NCBI taxonomy): domain Eukaryota; kingdom Viridiplantae; phylum Streptophyta; class Magnoliopsida; order Cucurbitales; family Cucurbitaceae; genus Cucurbita; species Cucurbita argyrosperma. The sequence continues at coordinate 6,837,494 of CM031895.1, forward strand.
ACCCGAAGAGCTTGACTTTAAGATAGCTAAGACTAAGATAGCTCGGCAACTCCTCTTTCTTTATTAATGATCTTTCCCTACTCTACTTATGAACCTTTGACTGATGTAACTCGGTCTCGTGGCTTCACCCCTTTCCCTTACTTATTCAGGCCTGCCTTTAGGTGAGATCGCGTAATTGTAATAATAAAGTAAGCACAACTCAACTCTTCTCTGGGTGACTGGATTGCCTCTGCGGGGTTGCTCTGACTCGGCCCTGAGAAAACCCTCCCTAACTGAATAAGCTCCCTTGGCGTTTCACTTCTGATGTTCTGCCTTGATGAGATAGAGATAGAGAGAGGGGTAGTCGAATTAGGTTGGTTAGGATCTAATGGCACGGACACAGCGCGGGAAAGTTCGATCCTCAAACATGGGAAAGGAAAAAGAAAGGAGGAGGAAAACACAGCCAGCCCTTTCAGTTGCTCTCTATATGGTGACTGGCCTTTTCTTTGGGTGTTACCTTCCTATATTTGCCGGAGAGAGGTTCATTTGCCTCACTCAGTAAACGATAAAGAGAGGAGGGCCCAGAATTTGAGCCCGATTCCAACGAATAAGGAAGAATAAAAATAACTTCTACTAATAGAATAGAGGTGAAGAAGTTCAGCAATGAATAAATAGGTTCAATCAGGTTACGGTTCAGGAGTAAGTAAGTAAGGAGAAAAGGTTAATGAGTTTACTGTTCGTCTTTGAAGGTTCAGGTTCATTCATCTTTCCTGAAGTCTTTGTTTACAGTTCGTGAAAGGGAGAGGTGTTTAGTAGTGATTGAGTTTACCGGGTGAAAGAAGGAATAAGGGTCTCTTGTTTCGGCTTTCTCTTTATCTTTTACCCTGGGAAAGAAAGGAGAAAGATCAGTGAAAGAGTTCAATCTGTCTCATTCTTCTTTTACAGAGAATAGTTCAACCCGAGTAAGAGAGGTTCAGTAGTTCAGTCTCATTCTTCTTTCTTACAGTTCAATCTGGTTCAGGTTCATGAGCTGATCTTGATTGAATTTCTTTGTTGAGTCTTTCAAGCATAATCAAAGGAAAGTAAAGAGAAAGAGAAGTAGTTCAACACTTAAGGAGAAAGATAAAGGAGTTCAGCAGTTTCCCTTGTTCAAGAATCAATAGGGGCGGGCAATGCAATTAGGAAACCTACAGGTGAATGGAGGGAGAGTCAATTCTATGCTTTCGTTCCCTTAGTTATCGTCAAAGAATAGAGGAGAGGGGAGAAGAAGCGAGACTGGAAAGGATAGGGGCAGGGGAAGTAGTTCAACCCTTTATTACAAATAAATAGGTGAAGGAGAGAAGCCAGCCAAGCTAGCTACTTTAGCTTGTAAAAGAATAGTTCAAGAATAAGTCACAATAACTGCACAAAGGGCGAAGACATGAGACCGATGGGGGTTCCAGAGAATGAGTCTTACTTTCGTTTCGGCTTTCTTCTTTCATTTCACAGTAAAAGGCTATTAGTAGGTAGGATAGGTTACGGAGCTCTACTGTGAGACCAAGAGGTCGAATGAGTTCAAGAGGGAGAAGGAATCTTCTTTCGGCTTTGTTTACTGTTCGTTCAATCTGTTTAATTCATCTTGAGGATTGACTGACTTCGTAATTATCTCGTTCAATCAGTAAAAGCGGAGTTCAGTTTCATCTTGCTTTCCTTTCGTCTCCCTTCTTTCAAACACAGTAAAAGATAGATAGGTTCCGGCAAACACAGTAAAAGATGGATAGGTGTAGGATTAAATGAATTGACTCTCTCGTCCGGATTGAACCTATTGATGGATTCTTTCTCTTTCCCCTGATTTTCGCTATGGAGTCTTGAACTGTAAACTCATTCACCTTCACTCCTCTCCTCTTCTTGTTATCGTGTCTTCGCCTCTTCGCCCTACGGGTCTCAGGGCTTCGCCCCTTTTCCTTTTTACCTTGTCTTTGAATAGTTCAACCCGAGTAAGAGAGTGAAAGAAATCCGGGACAAATGATTGAGTTCAGTTCTACAACCCTCATTCATCTCTCTTTCTAAAGATTTCGTCCGGAGTTCACTTTCATTTTCTTGCTTGAGTCTTTCAATTCTCTTTTCTATTTACTGGAGAGGAAAGAAAGGTTAGCTTTACCTCCTTCAAGAAGGTCATAGAGTCAAAGGTTTAGGTTCCAGAGTTCTTTCTCTTTTCTTTCCTGTAATGCAAAGCAGCGAGACTGGAAAGGAGAAGAATTAGAATCATTTTATTAGGGAGGTAGCTGAAGAAGAAGAAAAAGGTATTTCAGATATAAGTTTAATCAGAATCAAATGAAATACGAACAACCACGTAACAAAGCAGATCATCCAGCCCCACGAGTTTACTGTTCAAGAAGAAATAGCTATAGGAGAGAAGCCAGCTCCTTTACCGAGAAGAAGAAATAGGTTCCGGAGCTCAGCAACTTTACCGACAGTTGAAAGAGCGAAGCAACCATAAAATAGTTCAAGAATACATAGGGAAAGGATAATGAGTCTTGAGTTTCATCTTTCTTGACTGTTCAGGATAATTAGGTTATGGAGAGAAAGAAGCTCCTTTACCGAGTTCAATCAGTCTCATTAATAAGGAGTCTTTGTTTACAGTATTTGAATAAATAGGTTCAAGAAGGGACAGCCAAGCAATGAAATTGTTCAACAGGTTCATGAGTTTACAAGAGAGAGAGTCAATTCAATCCTCAGTAGCTAACCTTGTGAAAGACAAAGTTCCATATGGTTCATGAAGTAGTAGTTCAATCAGTCAAAGGTTTAAGGTTGAGGAGAATGAGTAAGGAGTTGAGTCTTTCCTTTCAGTTTCAGGAGGTAATCAAATAAAGCCTATTTACCGATTATCGAGTGTTTGAATAAATAAGTATAGGTGAAGGAGATAGTTAGTTTCCTCTCCTATAAAGAGAATAGAGTATAAGGTTACGGAGTTCAGAATAATGAGTCTTGAGTCTACCTCTTTGTTTACAGTTCAGGGAGAGTCCTAGAGTTCCTTCCATCTGTAGTGTAGGAGTATTGATTGCTCTTTTACAGTTCATAAATAGGGTAGGGTAAATCCAGGGGCGAAGCAAGCAGTGAGACAAGGAACCGGGCGGGGACAAGAGAGTCAATTCAATTAGTTAGAATAGGGAAAGGATCCAGAATAGTCTTTCCCGAGTTCAAAGAGTGAAAGAAGTCGAATTCATCGTGGAGTCTTTCAAAGCGGCTAATGAATTTCTTCTTGTTGAGTCTTTCCTTGATTCATAAGGAGAAAGATCAGTAGTGCAACCCTTCCCTTCCTTGTTTACAGTCGTCGAGTAAATGAATTAGCTGCTTTACCTTGGTTACTATTCTTCAAGTGATTGAGGTCAGTCTCATTAATGTAATGGTGACGAGGTTCATGAGTTTACTATGAAAGAAGAAGGACAAGAAGGTTCAGGAAATGGAATTTGGAAACCGATAGGTGAAGCAGATTACAGTCGACTAAATGAATTAGGAGACCTCCGACTAAAAGACTGAAATTAGTCCAATGCTGCTTTACTGAGTTCAAGCAAGAAGGAAAAGAGAAAGGAGCGAAGCAACCAACCAACGAAACCGATAGGAAGAGGAAAGAAGCCGAGGGAAAGGAGTTGTAAGTGAAAGAATCCATAGATAGGTGTAGGCCGGAATCAACTCTCATTCATCGATAGTGTTTACAGGAGAGGAAAAGAAAAGAGTGTTTGAAGTTGAAGAGAAAGAATGTTGTTAAGGAGAAGAGAAAGAGAAAGAAGGAATCAATAGTCTTTCTTGACAGTGAACGATCATGAATGAATAAGTCGTGTTTACAGGAGAATGAATCTTGCATTTGAGAATCCATAGAATAGGAACAGGAGAAGGAATCTTTCATACTTACAGGAGGGAGTGAAAGAAGGTTACCTTGTTCACTGTTCAAGAATAGAGGTAAAAGGAGCGAAGCGACCTTGTTTACCGTTCAAGAATCAATAGGGACAATCAGGGAGAATGCATCGATAGTCTTGACTTACTCTTCCGTAGCTGTTAAGAAGGAATCGGAAAGAAGCCAGTAGTGAGACAAGGAACCGGGGACAGACAAGTGATTATGTTTGTTTCTTGCTTGAGTCTGGAAAAGCAGCTAAGCTAATGAATTTCTTCTTGTTTCCTCTTTCCTTCCGACAATGAATAGGTGAATCAATAGGTGAGAAAGAATAGGTGGGTGAGAAAGAATATGCTTTCCCGAGTTGTAGAGGTGAAGGAGAATTCCTCTTGAGTTTCGGCTTAGTTGTAAGTGTTTGAAAGGCTAAGACAGAGAGGAGGAGAATGAATAAAAGGAGTGAAAGCCAGCCTAGCAAGCAAGAAAGCCAGCCAGTTCCGTCCGTCTCATTCATCTCTTTTCTTTCTTTTACCGACTATAAAGTGAGGAGGGTCAGGTCATATCGGTTCAGGTGAATGAGCTTCTCTTTCTCTTCTCCTTTCTTGAACAAGGTAAATCAGTAGCTAATGAATTGACTCTCACTGCTTGCTTGGCTCCTCTTTCTTCTTTCTCCGGAACCTTATCCCTTCCCTGATTGATTGAACAGTAAACTCATTCATCTCTGCCTATTTTTGTTGAGGTCATTTCCCTGGGTAAAGGGAAAGGGTATTTGAAGAACCTAAACCGAAACCTTATTCATCAAGTGTTTCAAGGAAAGACTCTACTAAAGATGAATTAGACTGTGAACTGCGGAACCTAGTTATTCTTGACCAGCTCTTTCTCCTGCCCCCCTATTCCCGGACCGGATTTCAGGAGTTAGCAGCAAAATAGCTTTACAGTCTGGAGAGTAAAGAAAAGAGATAGTGCAACCTGCCCCGATATTATTCCCTGAACTACTTCACCTTCACCGTAACCCACCTTTAGAATTCTCCTTAACTACTAAACCTATTGATTGATTCTTTCTCCGGAACCTGATGGAAGAGTAAACAAAGCAGCTTCTTTCTCTCCTGAACCAGATGGAAGAGTAAACTAAGACTCATCTCAAGATTCAATATCCTTGACAGGAGCATAGAGTCAATTCATTAGCAGCTTTACAAGAGAAGAGAATAAATTCAGGGAGAAGAAACACACACTCATCATCATTATCCTTTCCAGTTCAAGCAAGAAGGGATATTAAATTAATTAGCAGCTTTGAAAGACTGAACTCCTTGTTCATTTACCCTCCTCTCCTGTAAGTAAGAAAGATTCGTTAGAGTTGACTCCTCTCCGGTCTCATGGCTTTGCTTAATCACCTTTTGGTCTCATAATTCTATTTCCTTTACCTTTTTGACAGTTCTAGAATATTAGCAGCTTTACCGAGAGGGGAATGAACAGACCTATAGAAAGAAGAGAATATCGGTGAAGGAGAGAGAGAAGCCAGCTGCTTTCCAGAGTTGACTTTACTGTTCAATAAGGGAAGGATCAAGAAGAAATAGGGTCCGGAGTTCAGGTTCAGTAGCTCTGTCTGATTCATCTTTCGCCCCTTGGTTACTGTTCAAGAATAAGGAACAATAACGGAACAAGTAGTTCTGTCTAATTCTTCTTTCGGTCAGTCTTGAAAGCGAGAGGAAAGAAAAGAGACCGGATAGGTAAAGGAATGAGACTATAGGCAGATAGAGATAGAGTGTACGTTTTGATTGATACTTCACTGCTTGCCCTACTATAGAACGGAGACTGGCTCATTGGAGGAAGGATTAATGCATTGAAGCCTGATTGGATGGGGAATCCTCACAATTCTCTACCCAATAGATGTCCCTATGAGAGCTTTGAAGTAAGTCGGGGAGCTATCATACATAACATATGCTTTTGATACTCTGGCAAGAGGGGTTGAACTAGCATTTCCAGTTCTAGGGGTCTCGTTCTCATTTGGGATGCCCTTTTACTCCAGCTATCCCATAATGTACTTATACTCATCCTCTATCTATCCGGTAATGTGCTCAGAGAAGCGTTAGGTTGCTTCTACTAGATGCTTTCTAAGTCAGTCACACTTGGTTGGTTACATCGACCTCGATCTTGTAACTATCTTTATTGGTGGTTGAACTCATTGCATATCATATGTCCTCCCAAGGTTTCTTTCACTTCTCATCCAGGGAGAAGAGCCAAGCAAGCAGTGAGGTGAGACAAGGAACCGGGGACATGAGAGTCAATTCAATCCTCAGCCTAGTTACTGAGTCTTTGATAAGAGAGAGAGGGCTTTACCTCCTTCAATCAGTCCAATAGAAGAGCAGAAAGAAAGATGCTTTAACCTATTTACTTACCTCCTCGTGAAAGAGAAGAAAAATCAGGTGATTTAGTGAATGAAAGGAATAAAGCAAAGAAAGAGAAGAGACACTAAAATAGAAATAGTGAAACCAACCAACCCCAGTAAATAAAAGAAGAAGGATTTCATAAGCTTTACCTCCTTCAATCAGTCAAAGGTGAATAAGTAGGGAGAGGTGAACAATAACTTACGGGAATATTGGTTCATTCAGTCTCTTTCCTCTTTCGGCTTTCAAAGCAGCTAAGGCAATGGAAACCACTTTACCTTGTTGGAGTCACAGGATAAAAAACCAAAGCTAAGGAGCGAAGGGAATAGAAGTTAAGGGGCCGGTTCCAGAGTAAGTAGCTCTCCTGTCAGCTAATTAATTTAATATCCCTTCTTTCTAGAACTTGTAAAGGACAATTCCTCTTTCTTGTCTTGCTTCAGTCTTGGCAGCTAATGATTCGCCTCTCCCTGATTTGACGGGGTAAATAGGTTCTTAAGTAGCTCTCGTTCTGGTTTCTTCTTTCGTTCAAACACGAGACAGGAATATCTGATTCTTCTTTCTACTATTTCGAATTGTAACAAAGGTTACGTGGGAGCTGCAAGGAATTGACTCTCATCGTTTTGTTCCGGTTCATGAGCGAAGCTGCTTTACCGACAGGGGCAGGAAATGAAATTGTGAAACCGAGTTTACGAGGTGAGGGAGTCAACTCTCATTCATCTTTCTTATTACAGTCAAAGAGTGAAAAAGAAGGATTTCATATGCTTTCCTTCCCTTGTTTGTTTACTTTACGAGCGAGGTGGAATAAATAGGTTCAGTAGTTAAGGAAAGAAGAGATGAGCAATGAGACCTGTTGTTGTAGAGGCGAATGAGCAAAGCAACTCGACTCGAACGAAGAGGAGTGAAGGAGAATCATAGAATATGCTTGACCTTGTTTGTTCAATAGGAAAAAGGAATAGAAGTTTCAGGTTCAACAAAGGACCAAAGGGCGAAGCTGTGAAAAGCCGACAGGGAAAGGAGATTACATCAGGAAACTGAAGGAATATCTGATTCGCGCATCTTACTCTTAATCTTGACTTTCTTCTTTTCTTTACTCGACTGTAAATCAGGGGAAAAAGGAATATCTATCTGCGCATTCTCAATCTTGACTTTTCTGTAAATATTTCTCGTCAGGTGAAGGATTTCATTGAATTTAGCTTTCCCTTGTTCAATAGGGAAGGGTCCGGAGTTCTTTCTCTTTTCTTTACTCGACTGTAGAAGAAGAAAAAGGTATTGAAGATAGAAGTTTAATCATTCAATACAAACAACCATGTAACAAAGGAGAAGAGGAGCTAATCACCGCTTTACTGAGTTTACTATTCAAGAATCAATAGGTGGTGAAGTAGCGTAGTTCAGGGAGATAGAGGGGCAGGGGAAGGTAATAGCTTGACCTACAGAAAGAAGGTCAGGTGTCATAGAGTAGAGGAAAAGAAAAGCTGAAGGAGAATTAATAGGAGAGTAAGTAGAGAGAGGATCAAGATCAGTTAATAAAGAAGAAATAGATAGGTTCAGGATAATCTTGAGTATTTCTCTTTTATAGTTCAATCAGGGAGAGAGAGTCAATTCAATCCTCAGCTGCTTGACCGAGTGAAAGAGTGAAGGGACATGAACGATCTAGAATCTTGAGTCTTTCCTTCCTTCCTGTAAACTCTCATTCTTGTTTCGCCTTGACCTTCTTTACAGTTCCAGAATAAATAGGTGAAGGAGCACAACAATGAATGAGACAGACCGATAGGTGAATGAGCTTGACCCTCTCTCCAGTTTACCTTCCTTGTTCAATTAGTAGGAGCTTGAGTCTGAACTCTCCTGTTCCGGAGCTTGACCTGATTCTCATCCATCCAGCGTATGTTACCTCCAGAAATAAGGGAAAGAAAGGAAAACAGCCCTAAATACCGGGAAAATAGCCCTCAAAATAGGGAGAGGCCATGGAATTGTCCCAAAGGCGAATGAGCTTGACCTGAAAGAATAGGTTCCGGAGCTCTCCTGTAAAGCAGCTAATCTTTCGTCGTCGTCTTTCCTGTCCCTGAATTTCTGACTTCCTGTTCCGGTTCAGTCGCTTGCTTCTTTATCTTACTGTTCAATCTGGTTCGCTCAGTACTTATTTCGTTTACCTCGTTCCTTACGGTCAGGGAATTGTTCAAGAGTTCAACCTGTGGCAGGCAATGGAATTAATTGTTCAAGAGTTTCGGTTCAGGGGAGGAGTGAAATCTGGTTCCGGTTCCGTATAGAATAGAAGCTAATAGTTTATAGGAGGTTCACTCTCATTCATCGATAGTCTTTCTTGCTTTCTTCTTTCCTTCCCTTCCGGTTCAGTAGCGCAGGGAACATCCTTTCATTTGTTTACGAGGTATAGGAGTCAACTCTAATTCATCTTTCCTTACGGTTCAGTAGCTTATCTTTCTTTCCTGTCCCTGAATTATTTAACCACTGTAAAGGAGAGAGGAGGGAATCTTTCATTTCATCTTCAGTCTCATTCTTCTTTTCCTTACTATCCCTTGTTGTTGCGAGAATGATGAATGAATGACAAACAGAGACTAAAGCAAGTGTTGGATTCAAAGCTGGTGTTAAAGATTCTAAATTGACTTATTAGACTCAAACTAAAGATAGTGAGATCTTGGCAGCATTACGAGTAACTTCTCAACCGGGAGTTCCACCCGAGGAAGCAGGGGCCACTCTAGCTGCTGCTGAATCTTATACTGGTACATGGAGAACTGACCGATGGGCTTACCAGTCTTGATCGACCCTTACCTTAGAAAGGACAATGCTATGGATGTTCCCGCTAGAGAAGAAAATCAATATATTGCTTATCTAGCTGCCCCTACTAGACCCTTTTGAAGAAAGAAAGGTTCTATTACTAACTGACTTCCATTGTGGTTAATTGGACTCAAGGCTCTGCGTGCTCTACGTCTGGAGTATTTGCCAATCCCTACTGCTTATATTCAAACTGCCTCATGGTATCTAGGTTCAAAGAGATAAGTTGAACAAGTATGGTTGCCCTCTTCTATTGGGATGTACTATTAATAAACCTAAATTGGGATTATCTCCAAAGAATGAATTATGGTAAGAGCTGTTTAGGAATGTCTACAATGCTACTGCGGATGAGAAGAAATGATGAAGACAAAGGAAGGGCTATATTTGCTCGAGAATTGGGAGTTCCTATCGTAATGCATAAATACTTAACTGGTGGATTCACTGCAAATCCTAGAAAGGAAAACAGCAGCTACTTCAAATTCATATGCTTTACAGAGTGAAAGAAGGTAAAAGACAAAGAGAATGAATTTCATATGCTTTACCGAGTAAAAGAAGTAGAATGAATCTTGAGTAGAGTCTTTCCTTCCTTAATGCAATAACTGGACACTGCTTACTTAGTATAGTTATCCAGTCTTGGAATAAAGAGGACCGAAGCCACCTTGTTTACTGTGTATCAAGGATTGAATGAATAAGGAGTCTTTCTTCTCTTTTCTTTGACACCTTGTTCAATCTGGTGAAGGAGCGAAGCTGTGAAACCGACAAGGGAGGTGAAGGAGCGAAGCCACTTTACAGTTCAGGTCAGGCAGGGAATAGAAGCCGAGGTTTAGGAGCGAGTGAGACCGACAAGTGATTGAGCGAAGAAGCCATGAGACCGATAGGATAGGGAGAGGAGTGAAAGATCATTTACCGTGAAGTGATTAATCCGGGCAATCCCTATGGAATGGAAAAGAAAGTCTTCCGATTGGAGTCAATTTCCACCCTCTGATTGATGAGCCATTCCCCCCTTCCGTATAGCCAGAAAGGTATTCCATCTTATGGATGACTTTCAGTAGTTCTTCCATCCCCTCTTGTTCCACCTATCCCTTCACTCCCCAGGGATTTCCTACAGCTAGACAACCACGGTTCATCACTCGGAGAGAAAGAATAGAAGCAAGCATTTCCAGTTCAGTCGGTAATGAATCAATACGCAGGGAAACTCTCTCTCTCCCATGATGGGAATGGCAAGTCTCGTACAGGCTCATATTGGGTGTGGGTATGCTCCTTCCATAGGCCACTTTCCAGAAGGTCTTCAAGGTAGATATGCTCTTCTTCTCAGAAAGACCATACATACCTTTTGGTCAGGGGGCACAGAAGGGAGAGTGTGCCGGGTTTCAAGCCTGGTTGCATGTGACTGAGTTGGGAGAGGGGGCGAATAGATCCGCTTCACTGCAAAATTGCATTTGTTTTTCCTTCTTTTTCTAGTAAGATTGAAATATCACATCCTTCGAGAATCTTTAATCCTCATCTTCGTCATGCTATGAATATAGGTAGGTAAATCACGCCATTTCTTTTTCAAAGTAGCAGGAATCTGATATAATTCACTTTCACTTCTCCAAGCATCTTTTTCAATTCTTTTCCCACTTTCTTGTTGTTAGCCAAAAATAGAATAGAAGAAGATTCATAATTCACATTAATTTATTACGTCTGCTGTCCTCAAAAAGAGATTGTTAGCAAGCAGCACTACTACTAATTCCCGTTCGATAGGTTCCCTTTCCATTCGGGGGCTGAAACCAGCATTTCGCCACATGTATCGTGAATTGGATCAAGATCAACAGCTTCTTAATTGGATTTATTTGGCTCTCGAATTGACTATTGAAAAGTAGGTGAGGTGATTGCTCTCTTTCGATGATATGCATCTCGAACCTGGTCTCCAACCGGCATAGAAATTAGCCCAGCACTCAGGGGGCCCCTACCCGGTTTCAAGAACTCGAGCAGTCTTTATAGTGGTGTGGTAGCCGATTCAGATTGTATAGCTGCTGGGAAGCATAAAGATCGATCCATGTCCAGATTGCAACGCATTAAGATGTCAATGCCCAGTAGTGAATGTGTTCCCGATGGGGCGGCTATCGTCAGTGTTCTAGTACAAATCATATCTCTATCTTTTTCAAAGCACGTCAAGACCAAAACAAAATGTAATAATCACAGTGCTTGAATTTTCTTTAATAGTTTGGTTGGGTTGGGGTGATAAATGAGTGAGTGAATCTCGATCTCTTCTAGCTCTTCTAACTCATACTCTTCCGGTTGTCCATGTCTCTAAAAAGAATATAGAAAGATCTCCCCCAAAGTAGTTTGCATATCTCGAACTACCTGTGGATCCTCGTATAGATTCCGAATGCTCTCATAGGGCTGGACGGAAAGCTTCCTTAAGACCGGATCATTATAGATTTGGTACCAATCGTGATATTTGAGAAGCTTGTCTATGACTTGCTCTAGCTGACTCTGATGAGACTGATTGCACTTTTTACTAGTGTCTACAATTTGTTAATTATTTCTTCGTCTATGTATTCCCCCCAGACAGCTCCTTATCTTCTTTGAAGAGATACAACCATATGGGAGCCTAGGGTGAAATTGCACATTGAGTGCTCTGCCCTCCCACCCACTCGGTAAAGCACTCTCTTATCTTCTTAGTGGTAGTATGCTTGGAGGCATTCTTGTTTAATACCCTCGCATTCAGGTGATACCCACCTTCACTATGTGGTTCCTTTGCCACTAGAACGGGCCCGGCTGTCGAATAGTTGCCTAAGTCTCTCACCAACTCCTTCTTTGTGGTAGGTCTTCTATCCGCATGAGTGTTAGCGTAACAAGAATGAATTTCTTGATTGGGGTGCCCCTTCCATGCTTCCTTCCTTCATTTGTCTGTGCTCCATCTCTACCAATAATGAAAGAAAGAGGTTTGTCCTTCCTGCGTCTGCTTGCTACTCCCGCTTTCTTCTTTGTGATTGCCTTTACAAAGTACACGTCATTCATTCCTTTTGCTCTCGAGATCCTAATGCCAACTGCAAGATAACATCAGAAGTGTCAATGTAGAGTATAATAGGTGGAAGCTCTTCTCTATGTACTTGTAGTTGAGTAAGGACTGTAAGCTTCAAGTCCCTTCTACTTATCCTCTTTTTTAGAACCAAGAAGATTTGCCAATCATGAGGAGTTGAGTCTTATTCTTCGCCTACCACTAATAGAATAGCTTCGTCCGGGAAATGCGTCCCCTTACGAATCAAATCAAGCTTATAGTCACGGGAGGGATGATCCGTAGGTGGTCTGCTCCTGCCCCTTTGCTTTACTCATTTAGGGCTTCTGGGTGACGTACACAATATCGAACTCTGAGAGTCACATCTGCCACCTTGCTGGCCCATGAAGGCTGGCTTTTCAAAGAGATACTGAAGCGGGTCCATCCTTGCAATCAGCATGGTCGTATAGTTCAAGATGTAGTGGCGTAGGCGTTGCGAGGCTCATGGTTGAGCACAACCCCTTTTTTATAGAACCGTATACCTTGTCTCTCATAATCAGTGAACTTCTTGCAGATCGAGTATCTTGCTCTTTCTTTACTACCTCTTTCATCGTGGTGACCAAGGACAGACACAACTCATGGATCCTTTCATTACTTACATTCAGGAGAGGTCGACCAGGCGTTGGCGGTACTAGGATGGGAGGATTGAATAGAGATTTCTGCACTTTGTTCACCTTTGGCAATGCTCCTTCCCTATGTCTATCTTTTCTTCAAGAAGGCGGGGTCTTGCCCAAGACTTGTCGATCATGTCATCGACATAGACCCACATTTCCCCTTGTTCATCATATCATGAAAGAGCACAGTCATGGCTCGCAGGTAGGTCGCCCCGGCATTCTTTAGACCAAAGGAGGCATCACCTTGTAACAGAACGTACCCTTCTATCTGATATGGTGATAAACGCTGTTTTCTCTCTGTCTTCCTCGGCCATCTTGCTTGATCCGGTTATATCAAGAGAAAGCATCCATAAAGGACAGCATCCCATGTCCAGCGGTCTTGTCCACCAGAACATGTGAGGGGAAGAGGAAAATTTTCTTTTGGGCTTGCCTTAGGCGTCTTTGGACTCAGGGAACCAGCTTTCAAATTGAGGGAAAAACCAACCGTTCGAAGCGGGACCATCCAATTGAATCTCGTTACCCCATGGATTCATTCTTAGTTAGTTTGGAACCTGACTCGATAGCGCAGGCACAAGACCTTTGAATGCAAACAAAGAATAGCGAGACCGCATATAAAAAGGTTTGGAACCCAAGCTGACCTTATTATTATTCAACAAAGGGGAAGGTTTGATAAAGGGTAGTAGGTGTAGGTCTTTCTAGCCTCATTAATGCAATGGAACTCAATCACTTTCAGAACTAGCCTTGGAAGGAAATCTTTATTCAAATCATATAATCTTTCAGAAGCTGGCATCGCTAGTGGACTCCTCCTCGTCGACAGCCAGCAGTTGCCGGACGGGACTTCCTTGCCTTCAGCCTAGCCGCCTTGTCTTATCCCGCCCTTTCGGACTACCTTACTGACGGGCTTGCTTTCCTGCCTTCGGCCTTCAGACGGTATGCTCTAGTTGCTACTGGCAGCTCTTAGCTGAATGCCTTGCTTCGCCTTACAGCTAGTGGAGACACCAACTAATAAGATTGACGAGAGGAGAACACATGTCGGTCGTGGTCGAGACAAATGATGATTGTCTTACTCATCCTTCTCTTCTTTCTAGGCCTGGACTAATGCTTCCTTATGTCCACCATTAGCTTAAGGCTAGTGTAATGGAGGGCTTCCTCGCAAGAAGCTTTATAGTCAGGGACAGCTTGTGTGCCTTTCTTCTTTCTTTTCCGTACGCTTGTTTGCCTTTCTTCTTTCTTTTCCGTACGTTAGGGTCGTTCGGGCGTAAAACCGAGTTGCATACTGGGCTGGGTGAAGCTTAGTCCTTCAGACCTTTCAATCTCCCAACTTTAGTAGCTAGGCGCTCGCACGCTTTAAGGGCAGTTTCAGGTATTGCACTAAGAAAGACTCCTGCCGTTGCTAAAGGTTAGATTTTCAGTCAATTTCTTTCAAATTGAAAAAGAAGAGGAGCAAGCAAGATCAGGCTTTTCAGGCATATCGCGCAGGAGCTCGAAAGCTGCGAAAAAAGTAGAGGTGTGAAATCGTTGTGGTGAGGTATTGGATTGGAAGTGTTCAACGAATCGAGAGAAAGACAAAAGAAAAGAAAAGAGCACCGTGCTGGCAGAACTTCTACAAAACGAGGTAGGTATAGGTAGCTTTTGCTAATGAGAGATGGGTTTGGGGATTAGGTCTCCTAATTCATGGAATTAGTTTGATCTTTATTAGTTTCTTTTTAAAGTTGCATTCTCCTTCCACTTTGATTGAGCTCGACCCCATTTTAGAATCATGGAAGACTCTCCCACCTAGAGCAGCGAAACTAACGACTCTTTTATAAAGTCAAGTAGAATTAATTACATACTTTTACACTCATTTGAAAGCTGAATGAGATAATAGACTTACATCACCTTTTTCTTCTCTGATTTCACTCTAAAGCAATTATGAGACTGACTGAACCAACACCCTTTTTACCGATGGAACTCTTGAACAAGGGGCTAAGGATTGAATGGAATCTCTTGTAAACGAAATCACTACTGAACTCACCTTCTTTCACTCTTGATATGAACCACGACCAAGGAATTTCCATACCTCAAGGTCCAATTACAAGGACGAGAGCCAAGAAGCTACAACAAACTTTATACAGTTATATTCAAGCTATGGTGAGCTCATCAAAGGAAATTCTAGAAGACGCTGGAGACCCCCCTTATATGTTGTGCAAAGTTGAGGTTCAAGAAAGAGATGAATTAAATGCACTTTAAGTTGCATTTAATGAACTCCGCTGAATTTATCAAATAGTCCAAGGATGACTAATAAGCACATTTTATTATTTGCATTATTTAATTATAGTTTAACTATTTGTTTGTCATATTTAAACTAGTTTTAAATATAGGAGTTAAGGTTATATTGTAACCCACATAGGTTACTATATTCCACCATTAACTAGCCATTTAAATATGGAGGTTATGGGTATTTCTCATTTACTAGCCCATTTAATTTGGGAGTTATGTATGACATAGGTTAAGGTTGTAAAGGCTATATAAAGCCTTCTTTTCTTTGATTAGACATCAGATTTTGGAATTAAGAATAGAATTTCTATTTTAGCTTTGTTGAGAGCTAAACTTTCTTTGCAAATTCTTGTGTTTAGAACTTGCATGTAGAGTCATTCAAGTGGTATTGATCAAACCTCTTGTGGAGTGATTCGAATCACGAGTTTAGAAACGAGTTTTCTTTACTCTTGATCTTGATCATCAAGGTAATCCGTTCCATACTTTCCCTTGGGTTGATTTCCATATCATTTTGGTATCAGAGCTTTAGGCTCACGATCGGATATATGTTTCATTGCGCTTATCTCTTTTAATTTTCTTATAATTTTTTTTTCTCAGTTTGTGTAGAATGTTCATGTTCTATCACAAAAATATATAACAAAAAAAAAAAAAAAAATTCTTATGTTCTTTAAAGTGTTAGATCTGGATCTTATCAACACTTTGTTCTTCTTTAAGATCTTCTAAATCAATTTTCTTGTTGGTAAATTGTTTAGATTTTGCCAATCAGAAAAAAAAAAAAAACCATTGAAATAAAGAAAGCATATGATGTTAAATGTCTTTCTTTTTTCCTCTTGATTACTATATGTAACTCTCATATGTTACTACGTCTAAATTAGTCCTTAATCATTTTCTTTCTTTAATTCGTTTCTTTGTCGTTATTCGGATTGCTCCTTCAATACCCTTGTTTATGTGCTGAGTGTGCTGTCTATTCACTTTGAATTGCACTTAGCTCTATAACATAGCTTGTCTCACATCCCAATTTATTTTTTTGGAGTGTGATTTGTGTGTGCTCAATTGTGAGGGTGAGTTTGTAAGGGAGTGACACATTGCTTCGAGTGTTGAGTGCTAAACACGAGTGAACTACATTTACGAGTGAATACACGTGAGGGAGCGCTTGTGAGGTCCTTTTTTTTTTTTCTTTTACCTTTCTTTTGTAGCATGGAAAATCCAGACGACAATACTAACATTACTGATGCACGATTGAGAGAAGCACAACAACGAACCATGGAAAGACTAATTCGAGGAATAGAAGAGTTGACTGATCGAATAGGAAGATTGGAGATTCAAAATCAAGCACGACAGAGGATTCCACAACCTACGCCCTCAACCGATACATATGAAGGCGACAATTCTGATCACCACGAGGATAATCCACATGTGGTTGGTCCTGGCTTGATGCGAGGGAGAGACCATGGAAGAAGGTATCATAATTTACAACAACGAGTTCCTTATGATGATAGAATTGATCGTAACGTGGGGAGCATCAAATTAAAACTTCCCAAGTTTTATGGCAAAACCGATCCAGAGGAGTACCTTCAATGGGAGAAAACGGTGGAGTCGGTGTTCAACTGCCATAATTTTAGTGATGAAAAGAAGGTACTGTTATGCATTGCTCAATTCAAACAATATGCTCAAATTTGGTGGGATAAATTGATGTCAAGTAGGAGAAGAAATCTTGAAGCACCAATTGATTCATGGGTCGAGTTCAAAGAGTCCATGAGGAAGCGTTTTGTTCCAATATTTTCAACGGGACATGGCGCAAAAGCTTCAAGCGTTGAAACAAGGACGCAAATCTGTGGAGGATTATTACAAGGAGATGGATACATTGATGGATCGACTTGAACTCGATGAGGACATGGAGGCTCTCATGGCGCGGTTTCTTAATGGGTTAAACACAGAGATTGCAGACAAGACTGATTTACAGCCTTATTCCAATATTGAGGAGTTGTTGCACATTGCAATTAAGATCGAGAGGCAAATCCAACGAAGGTCTCAACGGTATTCTTCTAAAACTTTTCCCAATTCTACTTCTACATGGAAAAAGGATAGTAAGAACATTGATTATAAGCATAGAAATCAAGAGATTAATGAGAAGCCTCAAGCTAAATTTGAGAAAGGGGAGAGTTCTAGAACAGGGAAAGAAAAAGTAGAAAATAATGTTCGAAATAGGGATTTAAAGTGTTGGAGATGTCAAGGGGTAGGACACTATAGTAGAGATTGCCCAAATGCAAGAATTATGACCATCAAGGAGGGAGAAATTGTTACGGATGACGAGGCACATGACGACATAAATGAGGAAACTGATGAGAGTGAGGAGTTTAGTGAAGAGGACCCTACACATATATCTTTGGTTACTCGACGAGCTCTAAACACCCACATTAAGGAGGACGGCCTAGACCAAAGGGAGAACTTGTTTCAAACTCGGTGTCTTGTTCAATCTGTACCTTGTAGTGTTGTCATTGATAGCGGTAGTTGCACCAATGTTGTGAGTTCCATTCTGGTCAAAAGACTTAATTTAAAGACACAACCACATCCAAGACCCTACAAACTTCAATGGTTGAATGATTGTGGGGAAGTACGGGTAACTCAACAAACTCTTGTTTCTTTTACAATTGGAAAATATGTTGATGATGTTTTATGTGATGTTGTATCCATGCATGTTGGAGATTTACTACTGGGGAGGCCATGGCAATTTGATCGTCGGGTAATGTATGATGGGTATGCAAATCGATACTCCTTTACTCACAACGGTAGAAAAACTACTCTTATCCCATTGTCTCCAAAAGATGTATTTATTGATCATTGCAAACTTGAAAAGAAAAGGCAAGAGGCTGATGCAAAAGCAGAGATTGAAAAAGAATCAAGTGAAAAAAAGAGCTTGAGTGAAAAGCAAGAGAGTAACACTCAGCCTAGAGAAAAAAAAAGAGAGAAAAGCCAAATCAGTAAGCTTGTATGTTAGATCAAGTGAGGCTAGGAATGTTTTGCTCTCTAACCAGACTATTCTTGTACTTATGTGCAAGGGGTCTTGTTACTTTACTAACATGCTTAACCCTTCTTTGCCTAGTGATTTTGTTGTGCTTTTGCAAGAGTTTGAAGATTTATTTTCCGAGGAGATGCCTAGTAGTTTGCCACCACTTAGAGGGATTGAACACAAGATTGACTTCATTCCTGACGCGCTCATTCCAAACCGACCAGCTTATAGGACTAATCCAAAGGAGGCTGAAGAGATACAAAGGCAAGTAAGTGAACTCCTTGCTTAAGGGTATGTATGTGAAAGTTTGAGTCCTTGTTCTGTTCCAGTTATTCTTGTACCTAAGAAAGATGGTTCTTGGCGTATGTGTGTTGATTGTAGGGCTATAAACAAGATAACTATAAAGTATAGGCATCCAATTCCCAGATTAGATGATATGCTTGATGAATTGCATGGATGTAGTCTTTTTACTAAGATTGATTTAAAATCGGGTTATCATCAAATTCGCATGCATATTGGGGATGAGTGGAAAACAGCTTTTAAAACCAAGTATGGTCTTTATGAATGGTTGGTTATGCCTTTTGGATTAACTAATGCACCTAGTACATTCATGAGACTAATGAATCATGTCTTACGAGAATACTTAGGTAAGTTTGTGGTTGTTTATTTTGATGACATCCTTGTTTACTCTAAATCTTTAGATGATCATATTACCCATGTACGCAATGTTTTGACTACTTTAAGAAACGAATGTTTGTATGTAAATTTAAAGAAATGTAGCTTTTACATGGAAAAAATTAACTTTCTTGGGTTTGTAGTTTCATCTAATGGTGTTGAGGTTGATGAGGAGAAAGTGAAGGCTATAAAAGATTGGCCTACTCCGAAAAATGTAAGTGAGGTAAGAAGTTTTCATGGTCTTGCAAGTTTCTACCGTAGGTTCATTAAAAATTTTAGTACAATTGCTTCACCCTTGAATGAACTTGTTAAGAAAAATGTATCCTTTATATGGGAAAAAGATCAAGAACTTGCTTTTAATACTTTGAAAGAAAAATTGAGTTCTGCTCCCTTGCTTGCATTACCTAATTTTGAGTCTACTTTTGAAATTGAATGTGATGCTAGTGGAGTAGGGATAGGTGCTGTATTAATGCAAAATCAAAGACCTTTAATGTTCTTTAGTGAGAAGTTGACTGGTGCATCTTTGAGGTATCCAACTTATGACAAAGAGCTTTATGCTTTGGTTCGTGCATTGCAAACCTGGCAACATTATCTTTGGCCTAAGGAGTTCATTATTTATACGGATCATGAAAGTTTAAAGCATTTGAGAGTACAAAATAAACTCAACAGACGACATGCTAAGTGGTTAGAATTTATTGAAACATTCCCGTATGTCATAAAATATAAACAAGGAAAGGAGAACATTGTAGCAGATGCTTTATCACGAAGGTATGTCCTCCTCAATACTTTGAATGCTAGGTTGTTGGGTTTTGAACACATAAAGGATTTGTATCAACATGACATGTTCTTTGCTCCTTTTGTTGAATCTTGTGAAAAAGGACTCATTGTGGATAGTTACTTGTTGTTAGATGGATTTTTGTTCCGAAAAGGCAAACTTTGCATACCATCTTGTTCCATCCGTGAGCTACTTGTGAGGGAAGCTCATGGAGGTGGTTTAATGGCACACCATGGAGTTTCTAAAACTTATGATATGCTCTCTGAACATTTTTTTTGGCCTAAAATGAGACATGATGTTCATAAAGTTGCGGTCGTTGCATAGCATGTAAACAAGCTAAGTCTAGGCTTCAACCACATGGTTTATACTCCCCATTACCAGTTCCTAATGGTCCATGGATTGATATATCAATGGATTTTGTTTTAGGTTTACCTAGGACTAGGAAAGGTTATGATAGCATTTTTGTTGTGGTTGATCGATTTAGTAAAATGGCTCATTTTATTCCTTGTCACAAAACTGATGATGCAAAACATATTGCAGACCTGTTCTTTAGGGAAGTTGTACGATTGCATGGCATTCCTAAAAGCATCGTTAGTGATCGTGATGTAAAATTTTTAAGCCACTTTTGGCGTGTTTTATGGGGTAAGTTAGGAACTAAGCTAGTATATTCAACTACTTGTCATCCTCAAACGGATGGACAAACTGAAGTTGTTAACAGAACCATGACTGCTATGCTTAGGGCTATTATTGATAAGAATCTTAAGACTTGGGAGGATTGTTTGCCATTTATAGAATTTGCATATAATAGGGTTGTTCATAGCACTACTAAATGCACACCTTTTGAAATTGTTTATGGCTTTAATCCTTTAACCCCTATTGACTGGTTACCCATACCGTCAAAAGAGTTTGTGAATTTTGATGCAAATGCCAAGGTTGAGTTTGTTCATAAACTGCACAAGCAAGTGAAAGAACAAATTGAGAAACAAAATTCCAAGGTTGCCACCCGAATTAATAAAGGACGTAAGATTGTCATCTTCAAGCCAGGAGATTGGGTTTGGGTGCATTTCCGAAAAGAAAGATTTCCTACTCAAAGAAAATCTAAGCTTTTACCACGAGGAGATGGACCTTTTCAAGTTCTTGAGCGCATCAACGACAATGCTTATAAAATTGATTTACCAGGTAAGTACGGTGTTAGTGCAACTTTTAATGTTGTTGATTTGAGCCCTTTTGATGTAGGTGATGGCTTGGATTCGAGGACGAATCCTTCTCAAGAGGGGGAGAATGATATGAACCACGACCAAGGAATTTCCATACCTCAAGGTCCAATTACAAGGACGAGAGCCAAGAAGCTACAACAAACTTTATACAGTTATATTCAAGCTATGGTGAGCTCATCAAAGGAAATTCTAGAAGACGCTGGAGACCTCCCTTATATGTTGTGCAAAGTTGAGGTTCAAGAAAGAGATGAATTAAATGCACTTTAAGTTGCATTTAATGAACTCCGCTGAATTTATCAAATAGTCCAAGGATGACTAATAAGCACATTTTATTATTTGCATTATTTAATTATAGTTTAACTATTTGTTTGTCATATTTAAACTAGTTTTAAATATAGGAGTTAAGGTTATATTGTAACCCACATAGGTTACTATATTCCACCATTAACTAGCCATTTAAATATGGAGGTTATGGGTATTTCTCATTTACTAGCCCATTTAATTTGGGAGTTATGTATGACATAGGTTAGGTTGTAAAGGCTATATAAAGCCTTCTTTTCTTTGATTAGACATCAGATTTTGGAATTAAGAATAGAATTTCTATTTTAGCTTTGTTGAGAGCTAAACTTTCTTTGCAAATTCTTGTGTTTAGAACTTGCATGTAGAGTCATTCAAGTGGTATTGATCAAACCTCTTGTGGAGTGATTCGAATCACGAGTTTAGAAACGAGTTTTCTTTACTCTTGATCTTGATCATCAAGGTAATCCGTTCCATACTTTCCCTTGGGTTGATTTCCATATCAACTCTAAAGCAAGGTCAAGCTCCTTCACCTCTCCCTTCTTTCTTTGACTATAAACTCGTGGGTTCTTCTTATGCATCTTACCTATTCAAATGAAAAGAGTCAGCAGGCAGGCGTAAGGATAGATAGAGTCGCTCAGCAATGAGACCAATAGATAGAGGTGAATGAAGAGTACTTACTTGTTTTCGCTTTCCATTTCTGATACGATAAGGAATCAATACAAGGGGAATAAGATTCGGATTACCTTGTTGATCGAATATCTCAAACCAAGAACACTTTGTTTGAGATTTGAATCACTCCAGAAGCAAGATCGATCATATCTAGCATCAATGATTCTTGTTGATCAAATATCTCAAGACAAGAACACTTGATTGAGATTCGAATCACTCCACAAGTAAGATTGATCATGTCTAGCTTGAATGATTCTACATGCAACCTAAACTACATAGAGTTGCAAAGAAACTTAGCCATTGGCTAAAGAAAAGCACAAATGCTCCTTTAAATATATTTTCCAAGTCTACCTTAAAAATACAACATACATGGCTTTATATAGCCTCAAAATGAAAGCATTCCAAAAGTTGTAACATTCATACTTAATGACCATAATTAGCCATTATGTAAATGTAACCTATAAAGTAAATAAAATGTCTTAAAATACAATAACTCTAAATTACTCTAAATTGTAACCCACCCAAAATTTATAACCATCAAACTTCATTCCTCTTCAATGTGACATGAATTGCAACCTCTTTTGATAATTTTGACAACATTTTCTTCACATCTTCTTTGAAGTATATTGTATGAATGATGTCTCTTTGTTCATATCATTTTCTTTGTGTTCATCTAGATCGAGCGTGTGCGTTGTTGTGTGATCCTAACATTACCGAGTTAAAGAAGGCAAGAGAATATTGTCAAGACAAGAAGAGAAGTGAAAGCAAGTTCCTTCCAACCCAGCCGCAAGAAAGCCAGTTCCATCCTGCCTGCCAGTTCTCTCTCATTCATAAGGAGTTTCATCTTTACTGACTATGAAGGAGAAAGAATATGCTTTACCTTGTCTTTTAGTGAAATGGCCTCAAAAATAGGGAGGGGAGAAGAGGAGTTGCCCTTGTTTCGTCTTGACTTCCTTAATGCATGCAATAACAGATGGGAATATCGGAAAAGGAGCGAAGCTGCAAGACCGACAGGGAAAGGAGCTTGACCTTTCATCCAGCTTACCTGTTCGTTTAGTAGTTCAGGATAGATAATGAATCTTTAGTCTCCCTTCTTTGACAGTGAAATCCGGGAAGGGAATATCGTCAAAGGAGTAAGTAGCTTCTCTTTCTGTATGTAATGAATGATGTTGTCTTGGTGTTTGTCTTGCTCGTCACTAGGGGTAGGTAAGCTTTACCCTGTAAATGTTCGTGTTGTTGTTGTTGTTCGTCACGTCAGGTAAGCTTTACCTTCCCCTAATGTAAATAAATGTAGTTGTGACGTCAGGTTAGCTTTACTACCCCTTCCTGTAAGTAATGAATATATATCTTGTTGTTGCTTGCCCGCTGCTTGCTTTCTCATCACTAGAAGTTAGCTTGACTTTACCCCCTTCCCGTATGGAATTCATCTTGTTAGCGTGGTTGCTCCAGCCAGAGGTTACTTAGAAGAGAGGACTTGACCTTCTTTCTTTCCTCTAATGTAATTAATAATCTTCTTGTTGTTGTGCTCTATAAGTGTATGAGCGAAGCCCCTTTACCGACGGGGAAAGGAGTGAAACTGTGAGACTCGAAGGGTGAAGGAGTGAAACATCTCGACCGCGAGGGAGAGGAGTGAAAGAGTGAGACCGCGAGGGAGAGGAGCTTGAGCTTTACCCTCTTTCCTCTAATGTAATAATCCTGTTGTTTTGTTGTTCTCTTACTCCAGAGGTAAATGAGCTTGACCTTGACCTTCCTGTAATTCATAATATTGTTGTGGTTGTCTTTCTCTTCGGTTACTTAGAGGATTGAAGGAAAGAAGGTTAGTCAAGTAGTAACATACATAGGTTCTCGTCAGGGAATGAATAGAGCTTAATGAGTAGACAGTTGGAAGTGTAATGTCAGTTCAGTAGCTAGCTAGCTTTCTCTTTCGTCTTTACTTGTTCCTTCCAAGCAAGCAAGAAGAGAAGTGCGTTCAATAGTTATTGATCATAAACAGTAGTAGTTCGGGATCATAAAGTCAGGCTGACGAATCGTAAAGAGAAGAAGCTGCTTTACACCTCCAGAAAGAAGTAGATAGAATCTTGTATCGAATACGTTCTTTAGTCTAAGGAAAAGGAAGTAGTTGAGGATTGACTTCTTCAAGAAAATCAGAGTTAGACACAGAGAGGTTATGGAGAAAGACAACTACCAGTTACTTACTTACTTCAGGAGCAGAAGTACAACGTATTCATTAGCTGCTGCTTTATCAATAGAATAGGTTACGTACGGTGCAGGCAATGGAATTGTTCAACCGACAGGGGAGGTTCTTGAGCTTGACCTTCCGCTCAGCTTAGCTACATACAAAGAAGGTGATGAAGTCAAAGAAAAAAAGTTCCTTTCTTCCATCAGTCTCATTACATTAACATTAAGCCTAAAATATTGGTAAAGGAGAAAGACTAACTCTCAACAATACACTTAATTTACCCTCCGCAAAGAATATAACGAACAAGAAAGAGAGACCGTAAACATAGTTAGTTAGTTCAACCAACCCTTCAGTCGGGGGGCGAGTAAATGAATTAGCTACTTTAGTAGTCAGGCAAAGAGGGAAAGAAAAGATCAAAAGCTGTTCCAGTATAGGTGGTCCGGTAATAGAATAGAAGAAGTATAAGCAGAATGAGTAAGTAGTAAAGGAGTTCATTCAATCAGGAGTGAAGGAGCAGATCTGATATGAACCAAGAGACATCAATCATACAATATGCTTCAATGAAGATGTGAAGAAAAGGTTGTCAAAATTATCAAAAGATGTTTCAATTCATGCTACATTGAAGAAGAATAAAGTTTGATTGTTGTAAATTTTGGGTGGGTTATAATTTAGAGTAATTTAGAGTTATTGTATTTTAAGACTTTTCATTTAATTTCGGTTACATTTACATAATGGCTAATTATGGCCATAAAGTGTGAATGTTACAACTTTTGGAATGCCTTTAATAGTTTCATTTTGAGGCTATATAAGGCCATGTATGTTGTATTTGTAAGGTAGACTTGGAAAATATAGTAAAAGAAGCATTTGTGCTCTTCTTTAGCCAATGGCTAAGTTTCTTTTGCAATTCTATGTAGTTTAGATTGCATGTAGAATCATTCAAGCTCGACATGATCAATCTTGCTTGTGGAGTGATTCGAATCTCAAACAAGTGTTTGAGATATTTGATCAACAAGAATCATTGAAGCTAGACATGATCGATCTTGCTTCTGGAGTGATTCGAATCTCAAACAAAGTGTTCTTGGCTTGAGATATTCGATCTACAAGGTAATCCGAATCTTATTCCCCTTGTAGTTGATTCCTTATCGTATCATTTGGTATCAGAGCTTCAGGCTCAAGATCAGATATATGTTTCCTTTGCGTTTCTTCTCAATTTGATTTTTATTTATTTTCATCTTTTTAGTTTTTAATCGACCCAGAGTTCAAAATTCAATCTTTGCTCTATTTACAATTTTGAGGGGTGAGAATGAGAGCTTCATTTGTGTAAACGTGTGTAAAAAGAGTGGCCTAAAATTTTCTTGAGTGTATACTCGTGAGAGAGTGTTGTGAGGTCCTTCGTATTTCCATAACTTATTTTTTGCAGCAAAGTTTCACAAATAGATTCGAGGACGAATCCTCTTGAAGAAGTGGAGAATGATATGAACCAAGAGACATCAATCATACAATATGCTTCAATGAAGATGTGAAGAAAAGGTTGTCAAAATTATCAAAAGATGTTTCAATTCATGCTACATTGAAGAAGAATAAAGTTTGATTGTTGTAAATTTTGGGTGGGTTATAATTTAGAGTAATTTAGAGTTATTGTATTTTAAGACTTTTTGATATGAATCCAACAACTGATCACTTCCATGTACCCGAACGGGCTCAAGAAGCAATACAAAGAAGATTCAAGAATCAAATCAAGAAAATAATGGAGTGGCTGATATTGGAAAGTAATTAGAAGACTTGCCTTTGGTAGTTGAACTACCAATTAAGACAATTTATTAATGCCTTCTTTGCTTCAATTTATATTTAATAGCATTTATTAATAGTTTGTATGAATTGCCTTATATTCTTCAATTTGCATTTAATAGCATTTATTAGTGATTGGTGGCTGAACTTTATTTTGTTAGGGTTATCTTTTGGGCCTATTTAAAGGCATGTAATACTCATGTTTGAGAGATTTTAGTTGAATACAGAAAAAACCTTTGTGTTTTCTTGATACCCTTTTGGTGTTATTCTTTTTCAAATCTTGCTTTAGGTTTGATGTTTAAACCGATTCATTGAATTAGTTTTGATCAAGCTAATTCTGGAGTGAATTGTCTTGGTATCTAAGAGTGACCATCATAGATTCCAAGTTCGATCTAAGAGTCATTCATCTTCTAACCAGCTCTTGGTTGGAATCAATCCGTTAAGTTAGCTTTCTCTGTGAGCGTTTTGTAAGGATTCTAGAAGGACCTCTAGCTTTGCAAATTCCAGCATTGTAGGCGCTTATCATTTGGTATCAGAGCATTTGGTCGACGTTCTTTGGCCGCTCTAGAGGTGAAATATTTTTATTGTTATTTATTTATTTATTTTTTGTATCAATTTTTCTCTCTCTCAGATTATCAAAAAAAAAAAAAAAAAAAAAAAAAAAATCAGTAGAAAAAAAAAAAAGAATCAGTTCTGAGAGAAAGAAAATATATATATTCAGTTCTTATCATTTATTTTCAAGCTCTTGATCCTTGAGATACTAGTCTTAGCTTGTTAGAATCGATCGTTGAATTGGTTATAATCAAGCTTAGAGCAAGATTGCACCAAAAAAAAAAAAAAGGCCAGCCTTTACATTCTTGACCTAGTACCAAAAGCCTACCTTTGAGTGTTAAACACGAGTGTCCCTGAGTGAAATTTTTGTGAGAAGTGTGGTGAGGTCCCTTGATAACAAAATGTCACATAATGGAGAAGCAGTACCACCAGTACCAGATCTTAATACAACCATTCTTCAAGCAATTCAAGGTATGATGGAAATGATGATGGAAGATAGACAAGAAAGAAGGGCGCAACAACAAAGACAAGAACGAACATTACAAGAAGATGAAGGTATAGTAGTACAAGAAAGACAAGTTGATGGTAGATGGAGAGGAAGAAATAACCATGCAACTATTATGCAACCTAGAAGGATGGAAAGAGTACATGAAGATAGAGATGGGGGAGTTAAACTCAAAATCCCGCCCTTTTGTGGAACGGCAGATTCTGAGGCATACTTGCAGTGGGAAAGAAAGATAGAGCATGTGTTTGATTGCAACACCTATAGTGAAAATAAGAAGATGAGACTTGCTATTGCCGAATTTACCAATCATGCTGGTGATTGGTACCAACATCTCAAATCTGAGAGAAGAAGAAAAGAGGAGGATCCAATAGAGACATGGGAAGAACTTAAAGAAGCCATGAGAAAAAGGTATGTTCCAAAACATTATGAAAGAAATTTGAAAACTAAATTGCAAGGTTTGAGGCAAGGAACAAAAAGTGTGGCGGAATATTATCAAGAGATGGAAACTATGATGGAAAGAGCAAAGGTTAGAGAAGAAGAAGAAGATACCATGTCTAGATTCCTTGGAGGTTTGAATCGAGAAATTGCTCATCTTGTTGACAGAAATCCACCACCATATCTGGAAGATATGTATCATTATGCTCTCAAAATTGAAGACCAATTGAAGGAAGAAAAAGAGCATTCAAAAAGGTACACATCACGAACTAGCATCTTTTCAAATTCTAATACTTGGAACAAGGATAGTTTTATGAATAAAAATGATTCGATGTCACCAAAAGGAAAGTTTGTGACTGCTAAAAGAGTGGAGGCTGAGAGTTTCAATGGTAAAATGAATGAAGCTTCAAAGACGGTAAAAGAGAAGTCTAGTTCTATTCAATGTTGGCAGTGCAAAGGATTTGGACACATGAGCAAAGAGTGTGTTAATGAAAAAGTTATGGTGATAAGGAATGGTATACTTGATTCAGATGATGAATGTGAGGATCATGATTCACAGCTTGTGGAAGAAATCGCCGCATATGATGATGAGTATGTTGAAGAAGGTAATTCCATATCTTTGATCACAAGAAGGGTACTCAATGTTCAAATCAAGGGAGAGAAATTTGAATATCAAAGGGAAAACTTGTTCCACACAAGATGTTTGATCAAAGCAAACCCATGCAGCTTGCTGATTGATGATAGTGGAAGTTGCACAATGTGGTAAGCAGTTTCCTTGTAAAAAGACTTCAACTTTCTGTCTATCCACATCCAAAACCATACAAACTTCATTGGTTAACAAACAAAGAAGAAATTAAGGTGAATTCCCAAGCTCTTATTTCTTTTACTCTTGGAAGATATAAAGATGAAGTTCTTTATGATGTCGTACCAATGCATGCGGGGGACATCTTTATCGGCCGACCTTGACAATATGATAGAAAGGTAACATTTGATGGTTTCATGAACAAGTATACTTTTACTTTGTGTGTGAAGAAATTTACTTTACTTCCATTGTCTCCATATGAAGTACATTGTGACCAATTGAAATTAGAGAAAAAAAGAACAGAATCTGAAGAACAACAGTGGAGAGAAGAAACTAAGGTAAAGGTGAGAAAAAAAAAAAAGTGAGAAAAAAAAAATTTCAGTTCTTGTCCGGAAAGAACGATGAATTTGATTTGAGGACAAATCCTTTTAAAGAAAGGGGGGATGATATGAATCCAACAACTGATCACGTGCATGTACCCGAAGGACCGATTACAAGAAGCAAGGTTAAGAAGATTCAAGAGGCCTATACATTGCATCTTCAAAAGCTAGCTAGTGTACCGGTTGAAACAAGGACTTTTGTGCCCAAAAATCTTTATAGCATTCGCATATCAAATGATTCTTGTTGATCAAATATCTCAAGACAAGAACACTTGATTGAGATTCGAATCACTCCACAAGCAAGATTGATCATGTCGAGCTTGAATGATTCTACATGCAACCTAAACTACATAGAATTGCAAAGAAACTTAGCCATTGGCTAAAGAAGAGCACAAATTCTTCTTTTACTATATTTTCCAAGTCTTCCTTACAAATACAACATACATGGCTTTATATAGCCTAAAAAATGAAACTACTAAAGGTATTTCAAAAGTTGTAACATTCCTACTTTATGGCCATAATTAGCCATTATGTAAGTTGTAACATTCCTACTTTATGGTCATAATTAGCCATTATGTAAATGTAACCGAAATTAAATAACAAGTCTAAAAATACAATAACTCTAAATTACTCTAAATTATAACCCACCCAAAATTTACAACAATCAAAATTTATTCTTCTTCAATGTAGCATGAATTGAAACATCTTTTGATAATTTTGACAACCTTTTCTTCACATCTTCATTGAAGCATATTGTATGATTGATGTCTCTTTGTTCATATCATTCTCTCTTTCATTTGAAGAGTCTTGATTTCCAACTCTCATTCATCCTTCTTACAGTCGGTTGAGTAAAAGAAAAGGAGAAAGAATACATAGGTTCCCCGCCCGCCGCTTGACCTTCTCTTACAGTACCGTCTGTCTTAGTCTTCTTTCGTCTTAGTTTACAGATCAAGAAGAAATAGGTGAAAGAGGGTGAATGAGTTTACCGAGTCTTCTAAAGAATACATAGGGACAAGTGATATTGAGTTCAATCTCTCTCTTTCCGAATGCAATACCTCTTCAATGACCTCAAAAATAGGGAATAGCGGTTCAGTAGTTCAGTCGAATTGTTGGGTTTTATGTCCTAAAACTCATAGTTTGTAAACAAAGATATATTCTATTCTCAATAAAGTTATTATCCATGTTTATTCAGTAAAAATTGTTATTGAATAAAGTGAACTTTACGATCATTAATCTAAATCCAATAAACTAAGAACACTCTGGCTATAGTATGATTACTTGAACTATATGTAGAGACATAAGAGTGGATCAAGTTCAAGTATATAGTCAAAATGATCTATAGTATATAGTCAAAATGATCATGTGAGTGGGGGCGTCCTATGCAATGAGTATTGCATAAGATCGGACCATGAAGAAAACCACTCTCACTTTATAATGTCGTTTATTGTTGAGACTGATTTTCTTTTCATTCGATAACCTAGGTAACTCGGTTTTAATCCTGAGCTAACCATGAACTCCTGTTTATTCGGAATTATCCTTAGATTTGCATGGGTGAGAGTGGCTCTAGTTCGCCGACTCAACAGGCCTCCCATTTCAGGGGTAAGACTGGGTGAATGGCTGGGGACGTGGGGTGCAAGACGGAATTCACTCCTACCCACTTTTAGGGATAGAAGAAAGGTAGTTCCCTTAAGCACTAACTCCAGGTCTTGAACAAGGGGCCCCACCCTCTCATTGGCCTGAGAGGGATTCGGTTTACTGGTTGGACCACAAACCAATTGTTCATTAGAGGATCAGTGAGACATAAGGAACAAGAAGTAACTTCAGGGATAAAACGGTAAATTGACCCAACTCTAGTTACGAACAACCTGTGAAGGATCGACTTACTAATCATGGTTATATCAGATGGACAGAAATATATCTATAGTGAGGGGAGTGCAACTACTAGGCTATAGTGGAGTGTCCTAGTAGTTAACGAATGTTGGTTAACCAGGTTAATGAATTTAACCGGTTAATCTTGGATCATTGGAGCCCATGATCTATAGGTCCCTTAGGTCCCTCTGCTAGCTCATATCGGACTAAACCATAGAACAGTGTGACGAGTGAGTTCGAAGTGTTCGAATTCAAATTAGGGAATATGTGTTACATATATACGATATATTTAACCGCAATTTTATTTTATTTAGGAATTAAACAAAAAGAGAGAATATGAGATATTTAAATAAGATTTAAATATCTTAATCAATTATGTGTCGGAATTGATTGGGATTGACATTTGAATTAATATTAAATATTAATTAAATAGTTTAATTAATCATTTAATGTTACTTTAATTTGAAATTCATTATTCAAATTAATTGTTGAATTAATATGAAGAAAGTCAAAATGTTGACTTTCATCTAATGGAAAAATCCATGTTAGTGGAATTTTGAGGTGTTAAAATTTGGTTTAACCAAACTTGCATGTTTGCCAAATAAACCCCACAAGTTTGAGTGGAATTTTGAGTGTCAAAATTTGGTTAACTCAAACATGCATGCTTGCCACATAATCCCAAACATTTGAGTGGAATTTTAAGTGTCAAAATTTGGTGATCTCAAGTTTGCATGAACATGCAAGCATGACTCTTTAAATAGAGTGATCATGATACATGGAAGGTCTTCTTAATCTTGGTGAAAAACCTTGAGAAAAACCTCTCACAAACACTCTCTTCACATATACAAAATATCTCCCAAGTTTATTCACTCACCGGATTCCACAATCCCGTTCTAAGGCCGGAGGATAGTGGAGAAGACACTAGTGGTGGTTCGAAACCGGTTCGTGAGATAAAAGGAGTTTGAACTACAAGAGGTTAGTATTTAAACTCATTAAGTTTTAATACTTATGAACATGCTAGTTATTTACAATAATTAATGTTCTAAAAGTGCCTAAGATCCAAATTGCTTCCGCATGTGTTATATTAGCACCATCACGAATAACTCATAAGAGATGGTAGTAATAGAGGGGAGCGAAATCAGGTTCCGGAGTGAGCTCTCATTCAGTTAGAGTTGAGTATTTCTCTTTGTTTATAGTTCGAAAAGAATAACTAGGCAATCAATATAGGGTTCAGGGGCGAGACCAATAGAATTAGAATAGGTGGTTCAGGATCGTTAATCTTTCTTTTTCTTTTACAGGGAAGGCATAGAGGAAGGAGCGAAGCCGCTTACCGACAGTTCAAGTCTAACTCATAAAGAAAGAGTATTGATCCGTTACAGTTCAGGGGAGTAAGTAAGTAAATGAACAAGCAAAGGGAATATCGGAAAGGGCAAGTAGTGAAAGAAGGATGGATTAGAAAGACTATGAAGCAGCTCCATTGTAAAGGTTAGTTCTTCTTCTAGCTTTACCGAGTCAAGAAAAGAGAAGAGACCATAATTCAACCAACCCTCATTCAAGAAGGCAAAGGGTTGAGTGAGGTTGCGTTCTTTTTCTTTCATTTTCTTCTTCAAGAAATTCATTCTCTTGTCTTTTATTTACTCTCGACTGTAAATATCTGATTCTTCTTTCATTTACAAGGTCGTATCGATTCAGATTTCCGTTTCTTCTTTCCTTCCTGCCTGTTCAGTCTAACATATTCTCTCCTCTACCTTCAAACAAAGACTTACAACTCAGAGAAGGTTCAGTCAGGATAATTAATTAATCTTGCCCTTCTTTCAAACACTCGGTAAATAGGTTCAGGTTCTGGTTCTGGAGTTCAGGATAAGTTCTCTTTCTTTCTTTTAGTTGTTGAGTCTTGAAAAGTTGCGTCTTCATTTATTCTTGATTTCACAGTAAAGGATCGATCCGTCATCTTGCTTTCGTCTTGACTTCCTGCCTGTTCAGTTGAGAGTTGAGCCTTAGTTTACGGTTACAGTGAGTGAAAGAAGGTTCAGGAGAGAGAGGGGAAGTAGCTCTTACTCGGTTGATTCCTATTCCTCTTTTCTTACAGTGAAAGAAGGTGAATGAGTTCAGTTCGGAAACAAACTCTAATTCATAGAGAGTTTCCTCTTTACTTGCTTGAAGGTGAAGGAGAAAGATCAGTGAAAGAAGGAAAAGGCAATTCGATTGCCAAGTGGTTGAAGCTCTAGACAAAGAAATAGGAAAGAGACTAAATGAATTAGCCCCTTTACCTCCTTCAATCAGCGAGAGGAAAGAAAAGAGAACAAGTGAAAAAGAGAAAGATCAGATTCGAGACACACCTTGTTTACTCTTCTAGAATCAATAGGAAAAGGGAGAACAGATGATCATTGAATATGCTTGACCTTCTTTACAGTTCAAGAAGAAATAGGTGAGCAGTCGCTGCAAGGAATTGAGTAGAATTAATCTTTCTTACTTACACAGGAGAAGAGTCTTTGAATAACTCACAATAACTACACAAAGGAATAGGAATAGAGGTGGGAGTTCCATCAGAGAGAGTGTAAATGAATGAATTAGCGGCCCTGTTCAATAAGGAATAAATAGGCAATAGCGGGGCAGGGGCAGAGGAGTAAGTAGGCAGGAGAAGTTAAAGAATGAATCTTGCTTGAGTTTCGGCTTTCCTTCCCACCGGCCAGATTAGTCTTTTCTTCTTCTTCAGCCCTGACTGTAAACGAGAATGAATAAGGAGTCTTGCCTCTCCCTTCCGGTCTCGCACTTCGTTCCTCTCCTGTCAGCTAATGAATTTCTTCTTTCATTCTCGTCAGGGTCCGGGTCAGGTTCAGGAGTGAAAGAAGGGGTAGGAGAAAGACTACTACTATCTATTTACCTCGTTCAAGAAAAGGGAGGTGAACAAGAACTTCACTCTCATAACTCACAATCACTGAGGGGGAGGGAATAGAGAGAGAGGTTCAGGGTCCGACAATGGAATTGCTTTACCGACAGACATGTGAAGAAGATTGATAAAGAAAGGTTCGGGATTGAATATGAATAGATTCTTTCACAATAAAGGATGGGTTCAACAATCTGGTTCGTGAAGTAGTTCTATCTAATTCTTGTTTCGTCTTCACTCTCATTCATCTTCAGTCTTGAAATTCTCTTATCTTTTCTTTCCTCGACTGTAAAGCAACCAGCTAATTCATTGACTCACCTGTCAAGGAAAAGGAGAACGCATCGATAGTCTTTCCTTTCTTTTTCTTCTTCATTCAATCAAAGCAAGCAAAGATTCGAAACCGAGGTTACATAGTTTAATCAGGTTCAGAATAATGCAGAGTTAAAGGGTAGAAGCCAGCAGCGAGACCGATCCTTGTTTACCTCCTTCAATAGGGGAAAGAAAAGAGATGAATCTTTCTTCTTCATTTTACAGTTAAATCAGGGAGAGGAAAAGAGTGAAATCTGTCTGGTTCAGTAGCGAAGGGAATAATAGAGGTTCAGGTTTTCCCTTTCTTCCTTCCTGACTGTTGAGTCTCATTCATCTCTCTCTTTTCATCAGGTTCGTTCCGGTGAAGGATTTCATTCATTGACTCGACTGGAAAGTGCTGGTAATATCTGTGAAGGGGAATTAATCTAATCTTTCTTTCATTTGTTGAGTCTTTCCTTGAAATACTTGCTTGATGAATAAGGTTCCAGTTCAGTTCAGGAGTGAAGGGAAGGGACATATCGGTTCAGTCCCTTCTCTTCTCTTTCTTGATGATGATGAATTCTTTAACCTATACATACTGGGAAGCCTCATTCTTGTTTCACTCTCTTCTGAATGAATAATAGAGGAAGGGAATAGAGGTGAAGGTAAAGTAGCTAATTCATTGACTCTTTCAGGATTTCATTCATTGATTCAAACACTGTCAAGTCTCATTCATGTTCCTGTTATGGATTTCATTCAAGAATAAATGGGTTCAGGGTCAGGTAATAAAACAAACCTAGAAAGGCTAAGACAGACAGAGAGGAGCGAAGGATCATTCTTCTTTCGTCTTTCGAGCGAGAGGAAAGAAAAGCAAAGAGAAGAGATCTCTCTCGTTCAAGAAAAGAGCTACTGAATGAACCAACCCATTTACTGAGTGAAAGAATCCATAGGGGAAGGGAGAGGAAAAGAAAAGGAGAAAGAATACAGAGGAGGAGCACAGCGAACATCCTTTCATTTGTTGTAGAGGTTCAGGTTACAGTTCATGAGCTGATCTTTCTTGACTTACTCTTGAGTTGAATGAATCTTGAGTCTTTCCTTGAAACACTTCCCTTCAACCACAGTAAAGGTAAAGAAAGGATAAGTTCAGGTTAATTAATCTTACCGACAGTAAAGGTTCAGGGGAGAAGCTGATAGTTGGAGAGGCCCAGGGGAAGATTTTCTCTTTGTCTTTTACCGAGTTCAATCAGGTTCCGGAGTAAACGAGAATGAATAAGGAGTCCCCATTCTTTCATAAGCTAAATAGGGGAAGGGAATAGAGGTGAGGGAGTAGTGAAATCCCTTGTTAGAGAGGTGAACTCAGGAGCTTTACCGACAGGGGAAGGAGCGAAGGGAATGAAGTAGCTCAGGGAATGGAATAAAGGTGACGGTTCCGTCATTCATTTACTCGACTGGAAAGGTAAAGAAAGGATAGGTTCAGTCTCATTCATCTCTTTTCGAACTCATTACCCAACCAGGTTCTGGGTCAATCGCTTCTCTTTCTCTTCGTTTACAGTTACAGTTAAAGAAGAAATAGGGAATATCGGTTCAGCTGGCTGAATGAGTTACTGAATGAACACCTATTTACCTTTGATGAAAGAATAACCGAACAAGAAGGGAACAAGGAGTGAAACAGCTCGACCAAAGGGAGAGGAGTGAAGGAGAGAATGAAGAGTAAAGGGGCGAAGCCGAGGTTTAGGATTTCTTATTCTTTTGTTTCCTGTTAAGGGGTGAAGGAGAAAGAAGAAATAGGAGTAGCTCGACAGTAAAGGTTCTGGGAAGGGAGGTTCAGGCAAAAGAAGAAAAATGAAGCTGAATGAGCTGATCTTTCTTTCATTCTGTTTCCGTAAAGGAGAATGAATCTTGAGTGTTTACAGTCTCGTAAATGAATTAGCTACAGACTGAACCTATTTACCTAGTTCAACCCTCGTTCAAGAATAAAGAGAAAAATACATTCTGACTGACTCTCATTCATCTCGAGTTTCCTCTTTCCTTCCTAAATGGAATAACTTCACACTGCTTACTTAGTATAGTTATATTCCCATCAAAAAGCTTTCTTCGTCTCGTCTTTCCTTCCAGTGAATGAACTCTCATTAAGCTTGATTTCCTCTTTCCTGACTGTAATTCATCTTCTCTTGCTTTCTCTTCTTCGTTTACTTTGAATAACTAGGTGAGGGTCAGGTAATTGAGTATAAGGTTCCGCTTCCAAAGGAATATCTGATTCTGATTCTTGCATTCTCTTTCTTTCTCATCAGGTTCAGGTTCTTCAAACACCTACCTATTTATTTACCGAGTTCTATCAAAGAGATAGTTCAACCCTTGCTTACGGGAGAGGTTCCTTCTTTCATTCATTTACTCGACTGGAAAGTTCCGGGAATATTTGATTCTTCTTCTTTCATTCTCTAAACAAGGTAAAGAAAGCGTCTTCCTTCTTCCTTCTTTCTTTCACCTATTGATTTCTTTCTTCTTGATCCTTGATATGAACCAAGAGACATCAATCATACAATATACTTCAATGAAGATGTGAAGAAAAGGTTGTCAAAATTATTAAAAAAATGTTTCAATTCATGTTACATTGAAGAAGAATGAAGTTTGATTGTTGTAAATTTTGGGTGGGTTACAATTTAGAGTAATTTAGAGCTATTGTATTTTAAGACTTGGAAAATATACTAAAAGAAGCATTTGTGCTTTTCTTTAGCCGATGGCTAAGTTTCTTTGCAATTCTATGTAGTTTAGATTGCATGTAGAATCATTCAAGCTCGACATGATCAATCTTGCTTGTGGAGTGGTTCGAATCTCAAACAAGTGTTTGAGATATTTGATCAACAAGAATCATTGAAGCTAGACATGATCGATCTTGCTTCTGGAGTGATTCGAATCTCAAACAAAGTGTTCTGACTGATCGAATAGGAAGATTGGAGATTCAAAATCAAGCACGACAGAGGATTCCACAACCTACGCCCTCAACCGATACATATGAAGGCGACAATTCTGATCACCACAAGGATAATCCACATGTGGTTGGTCCTGGCTTGATGCGAGGGAGAGACCATGGAAGAAGGTATCAAAATTTACAACAACGAGTTCCTTATGATGATAGAATTGATCGTAACGTGGGGAGCATCAAATTAAAACTTCCCAAGTTTTATGGCAAAACCGATCCAGAGGAGTACCTTCAATGGGAGAAAACGGTGGAGTCGGTGTTCAACTGTCATAATTTTAGTGATGAAAAGAAGGTACTGTTATGCATTGCTCAATTCAAACAATATGCTCAAATTTGGTGGGATAAATTGATGTCAAGTAGGAGAAGAAATCTTGAAGCACCAATTGATTCATGGGTCGAGTTCAAAGAGTCCATGAGGAAGCGTTTTGTTCCACAATATTTTCAACGGGACATGGCGCAAAAGCTTCAAGCGTTGAAACAAGGACGCAAATCTGTGGAGGATTATTACAAGGAGATGGATACATTGATGGATCGACTTGAACTCGATGAGGACATGGAGGCTCTCATGGCGCAGTTTCTTAATGGGTTAAACACAGAGATTGCAGACAAGACTGATTTACAGCCTTATTCCAATATTGAGGAGTTGTTGCACATTGCAATTAAGATCGAGAGGCAAATCCAACGAAGGTCTCAACGGTATTCTTCTAAAACTTTTCCCAATTCTACTTCTACATGGAAAAAGGATAGTAAGAACATTGATTATAAGCATAGAAATCAAGAGATTAATGAGAAGCCTCAAGCTAAATTTGAGAAAGGGGAGAGTTCTAGAACAGGGAAAGAAAAAGTAGAAAATAATGTTCGAAATAGGGATTTAAAGTGTTGGAGATGTCAAGGGGTAGGACACTATAGTAGAGATTGCCCAAATGCAAGAATTATGACCATCAAGGAGGGAGAAATTGTTACGGATGAAGAGGCACATGACGACATAAATGAGGAAACTGATGAGAGTGAAGAGGACCCTACACATATATCTTTGGTTACTCGACGAGCTCTAAACACCCACATTAAGGAGGACGGCCTAGACCAAAGGGAGAACTTGTTTCAAACTCGGTGTCTTGTTCAATCTGTACCTTGTAGTGTTGTCATTGATAGCGGTAGTTGCACCAATGTTGTGAGTAACATTCTGGTCAAAAGACTTAATTTAAAGATACAACCACATCCAAGACCCTACAAGCTTCAATGGTTGAATGATTGTGGGGAAGTACGGGTAACTCAACAAACTCTTGTTTCTTTTACTATTGGAAAATATGTTGATGATGTTTTATGTGATGTTGTATCCATGCATGTTGGAGATTTACTACTGGGGAGGCCATGGCAATTTGATCGTCGGGTAATGTATGATGGGTATGCAAATCGATACTCCTTTACTCACAACGGTAGAAAAACTACTCTTATCCCATTGTCTCCAAAAGATGTATTTATTGATCATTGCAAACTTGAAAAGAAAAGGCAAGAGGCTGATGCAAAAGCAGAGATTGAAAAAGAATCAAGTGAAAAAAAGAGCTTGAGTGAAAAGCAAGAGAGTAACACTCAGCCTAGAGAAAAAAGAGAGAGAAAAGCCAAATCAGTAAGCTTGTATGTTAGATCAAGTGAGGCTAGGAATGTTTTGCTTTCTAACCAGACTATTTTTGTACTTATGTGCAAGGGGTCTTGTTACATTACTAACATGCTTAACCCTTCTTTGCCTAGTGATTTTGTTGTGCTTTTGCAAGAGTTTGAACATTTATTTTCTGAGGAGATGCCTAGTAGTTTGCCACCACTTAGAGGGATTGAACACAAGATTGACTTCATTCCTGGCGCGCCCATTCCAAACCGACCAGCTTATAGGACTAATCCAAAGGAGGCTGAAGAGATACAAAGGCAAGTAAGTGAACTCCTTGCTAAAGGGTATGTACGTGAAAGTTTGAGTCCTTGTTCTGTTCCAGTTATTCTTGTACCTAAGAAAGATGGTTCTTGGCGTATGTGTGTTGATTGTAGGGCTATAAACAAGATAACTATAAAGTATAGGCATCCAATTCCCAGATTAGATGATATGCTTAATGAATTGAATGGATGTAGTCTTTTTACTAAGATTGATTTAAAATCGGGTTATCATCAAATTCGCATGCATATTGGGGATGAGTGGAAAACAGCTTTTAAAACCAAGTATGGTCTTTATGAATGGTTGGTTATGCCTTTTGGATTAACTAATGCACCTAGTACATTCATGAGACTAATGAATCATGTCTTACGAGAATACTTAGGTAAGTTTGTGGTTGTTTATTTTGATGACATCCTTGTTTACTCTAAATCTTTAGATGATCATATTACCCATGTACGCAATGTTTTGACTACTTTAAGAAACGAATGTTTGTACGTAAATTTAAAGAAATGTAGCTTTTGCATAGAAAAAGTTAACTTTCTTGGGTTTGTAGTTTCATCTAATGGTGTTGAGGTTGATGAGGAGAAAGTGAAGGCTATAAAAGATTGGCCTACACCGAAAAATGTAAGTGAGGTAAGAAGTTTTCATGGTCTTGCAAGTTTCTACCGTAGGTTCATTAAAAATTTTAGTACAATTGCTTCACCCTTGAATGAACTTGTTAAGAAAAATGTATCCTTTATATGGGAAAAAGATCAAGAACTTGCTTTTAATACTTTGAAAGAAAAATTGAGTTCTGCTCCCTTGCTTGCATTACCTAATTTTGAGTCTACTTTTGAAATTGAATGTGATGCTAGTGGAGTAGGGATAGGTGCTGTATTAATGAAAAATCAAAGACCTTTAATGTTCTTTAGTGAGAAGTTGACTGGTGCATCTTTGAGGTATCCAACTTATGACAAAGAGCTTTATGCTTTGGTTCGTGCATTGCAAACCTGGCAACATTATCTTTGGCCTAAGGAGTTCATTATTCATACGGATCATGAAAGTTTAAAGCATTTGAGAGTACAAAATAAACTCAACAGACGACATGCTAAGTGGTTAGAATTTATTAAAACATTCCCGTATGTCATAAAATATAAACAAGGAAAGGAGAACATTGTAGCAGATGCTTTATCACGAAGGTATGTCCTCCTCAATACTTTGAATGCTAGGTTGTTGGGTTTTGAACACATAAAGGATTTGTATCAACATGACATGTTCTTTGCTCCTTTTGTTGAATCTTGTGAAAAAGGACTCATTGTGGATAATTACTTGTTGTTAGATGGATTTTTGTTCCGAAAAGGCAAACTTTGCATACCATCTTGTTCCATCCGTGAGCTACTTGTGAGGGAAGCTCATGGAGGTGGTTTAATGGCACACCATGGAGTTTCTAAAACTTATGATATGCTCTCTGAACATTTTTTTTGGCCTAAAATGAGACATGATGTTCATAAAGTTTGCGGTCGTTGCATAGCATGTAAACAACCTAAGTCTAGGCTTCAACCACATGGTTTATACTCCCCATTACCAGTTCCTAATGGTCCATGGATTGATATATCAATGGATTTTGTTTTAGGTTTACCTAGGACTAGGAAAGGTTATGATAGCATTTTTGTTGTGGTTGATCGATTTAGTAAAATGGCTCATTTTATTCCTTGTCACAAAACTGATGATGCAAAATATATTGCAGACCTGTTCTTTAGGGAAGTTGTACGATTGCATGGCATTCCTAAAAGCATCGTTAGTGATCGTGATGTAAAATTTTTAAGCCACTTTTGGCGTGTTTTATGGGGTAAGTTAGGAACTAAGCTAGTATATTCAACTACTTGTCATCCTCAAACGGATGGACAAACTGAAGTTGTTAACAGAACCATGACTGCTATGCTTAGGGCTATTATTGATAAGAATCTTAAGACTTGGGAGGATTGTTTGCCATTTATAGAATTTGCATATAATAGGGTTGTTCATAGCACTACTAAATGCACACCATTTGAAATTGTTTATGGCTTTAATCCTTTAACCCCTATTGACTGGTTACCCATACCGTCAAAAGAGTTTGTGAATTTTGATGCAAATGCCAAGGTTGAGTTTGTTCATAAACTGCACAAGCAAGTGAAAGAACAAATTGAGAAACAAAATTCCAAGGTTGCCACCCGAATTAATAAAGGACGTAAGATTGTCATCTTCAAGCCAGGAGATTGGGTTTGGGTGCATTTCCGAAAAGAAAGATTTCCTACTCAAAGAAAATCTAAGCTTTTACCACGAGGAGATGGACCTTTTCAAGTTCTTGAGCGCATCAACGACAATGCTTATAAAATTGATTTACCAGGTAAGTACGGTGTTAGTGCAACTTTTAATGT
Organism: Cucurbita argyrosperma subsp. sororia; assembly: GCA_018691285.1. Classification (NCBI taxonomy): domain Eukaryota; kingdom Viridiplantae; phylum Streptophyta; class Magnoliopsida; order Cucurbitales; family Cucurbitaceae; genus Cucurbita; species Cucurbita argyrosperma. The sequence goes on from CM031895.1 coordinate 6,878,053, forward strand.
TGTTGATTTGAGCCCTTTTGATGTAGGTGATGGCTTGGATTCGAGGACGAATCCTTCTCAAGAGGGGGAGAATGATATGAACCACGACCAAGGAATTTCCATACCTCAAGGTCCAATTACAAGGACGAGAGCCAAGAAGCTACAACAAACTTTATACAGTTATATTCAAGCTATGGTGAGCTCATCAAAGGAAATTCTAGAAGACGCTGGAGACCTCCCTTATATGTTGTGCAAAGTTGAGGTTCAAGAAAGAGATGAATTAAATGCACTTTAAGTTGCATTTAATGAACTCCGCTGAATTTATCAAATAGTCCAAGGATTACTAATAAGCACATTTTATTATTTGCATTATTTAATTATAGTTTAACTATTTGTTTGTCATATTTAAACTAGTTTTAAATATAGGAGTTAAGGTTATATTGTAACCCACATAGGTTACTATATTCCACCATTAACTAGCCATTTAAATATGGAGGTTATGGGTATTTCTCATTTACTAACCCATTTAATTTGGGAGTTATATATGACATAGGTTAAGGTTGTAAAGGCTATATAAAGCCTTCTTTTCTTTGATTAGACATCAGATTTTGGAATTAAGAATAGAATTTCTATTTTAGCTTTGTTGAGAGCTAAACTTTCTTTGCAAATTCTTGTGTTTAGAACTTGCATGTAGAGTCATTCAAGTGGTATTGATCAAACCTCTTGTGGAGTGATTCGAATCTCAATCAAGTGTTCTTGCCTTGAGATATTCGATCAACAAGGTAATCCGAATCTTATTCCCCTTGTAGTTGATTCCTTATCTTATCATCTTGGCTTGAGATATTCGATCTACAAGGTAATCCGAATCTTATTCCCCTTGTAGTTGATTCCTTATCGTATCATTTGGTATCAGAGCTTCAGGCTCAAGATCGGATATATGTTTCCTTTGCGTTTCTTTTCAATTTGTTTTTTTTTTTTATCTTTTTAGTTTTTAATCGATCCAAAATAAAAAAATCCAATCTGGGCTCTACTAAAAAATTTGAGAGGTAAGAATGAAAGCTTCATTTGTGTAAAAGACTGTTGTGAGGTCCGTCGTATTTCCATAACTATTTTTTTGCAGCAAAGTTACACAAATAGATTCGAGGACGAATCCTCTTGAAGAAGTGGAGAATGATATGAACCAAGAGACATCAATCATACAATATACTTCAATGAAGATGTGAAGAAAAGGTTGTCAAAATTATTAAAAAGATGTTTCAATTCATGTTACATTGAAGAAGAATGAAGTTTGATTGTTGTAAATTTTGGGTGGGTTACAATTTAGAGTAATTTAGAGCTATTGTATTTTAAGACTTGGAAAATATACTAAAAGAAGCATTTGTGCTTTTCTTTAGCCGATGGCTAAGTTTCTTTGCAATTCTATGTAGTTTAGATTGCATGTAGAATCATTCAAGCTCGACATGATCAATCTTGCTTGTGGAGTGGTTCGAATCTCAAACAAGTGTTTGAGATATTTGATCAACAAGAATCATTGAAGCTAGACATGATCGATCTTGCTTCTGGAGTGATTCGAATCTCAAACAAAGTGTTCTTGGCTTGAGATATTCGATCTACAAGGTAATCGGAATCTTATTCCCCTTGTAGTTGATTCCTTATCGTATCAATCCTTCCCTGAATCCCGATCTTCCACTGCCTTCTTTCTTGAACTGTTAAGTCGAATGAATCTTTCATTTCTTCTTTAACTGCTAACTCCTGACTGACCGGATTGATTGAACTGTAACCTCCTTCACTCGGATATGAAATCCTTCTTGCTTGTCCCTATTTATGAATGAACTCCGTAAACTCATGAACTACTTCCTTCACCTTCTTTCTATAACTCTGTCTCAAGGTCAAAGAAAAAGAGAACTACTCCTTATTCCTTCTCCTTTTCCTTCTTTCACGGTAAAGTGGCTGGCTGGCTAGCTTCGCTACTTGTCTTTCTCTTTTCTTTCAGCTATTGATTTCTTCTTGAACAACAGTAAACTCATGAACCTGATTTGACGAGGTAAATAAATAGGCTTGCTTTAAACAAATAGACTCACCAAGCGTAAATGGTAACTCATGAACCTATTCTATTGGTTGAACAATTAATTCCATTGCCTTGTGCAGTTATTGTGAGTTATTCTCAGAAGCTAAAGCTCAATCACCTGTCCTTTCGAGTCGAGCTACTTACTCATGAATCGGAAGGAAAGACGGGAGAGGAAAGACTCCTGAATCGAGGACTCCTTATGAATGAGAGTTTACAGTTAAAGAAAGAGTAAATTTATTAGCTAACCTATTTCCAAAGAAAAGAAGTGAAAGACTAACAGACTTCCCTTCGCTACTGAATGAAACCCTGACCTTTAGTCAATCCTCTCCCTTAGGGTCTCGCACTTCGTCCCTCAACATTACGGTCGAGCACTTCTATCCTCAACCTTAAACCTTTGCCCTTTCCAGTCTCGTAAATTCATTCAATCCTTTAGCTCTACAACTCGGCGGTAAAGTGTCTTTCTTCGCCCCTGCCCCTGAACTGAACCGGGTACGGTTTCATGTCTTCGCCCCGTCACCCCTTTACTGTGTTTAGAGAGTAAATTCCTTAGCAGCTCCTGAACAACAGGAAGAGAAGCTCCGGAACCTTTGTTTTCCTCTATTCTCGGATTGACCAGTAAACACTCAACTCAAGATAGATTAATTATTCTTCACCTATATTACTATGTGTTATTGAATTAAGTAAGGAAGTCAAGAAAGATCAGCTCCGGACCCTTCCCTTCTCCTCTACTCAAGCTTAATGAGAGTTCACAGGCAGACTCATTAGCTTGATCCTACTGATTTCATCACTCTTTCACAAGGTAAATGGAATAGGTGTTTGTTTGGTTCTTTCTCTTGACCTCCGAAATAGGAATGAGGAAAGAAAGCTTAATGAGAGTTTACTGTGTTTGAATCAATGAAGGAGTTAGCTGCTTTGAAAGCCTCAAGCAAGACAAGATTCATTCTATTCTGTTTGATTGAAGAAAAGAAAATGAAAGATTCATTCTCCTCAACCAACTCCTTATACTCGATATTACTTGAGCTACTTACGGCCCCTATATGACTTGATGAATGAAGGAACCTATTTCTTCTTGAACCTATTCATTGTCTGTCGGAAGGAAAGATGAATTAGAGTAAACTCCAGAGCTCCTGAACTATTCTTTCACGGTAAACAAACTAAGACTCAACTCTCAACAAGCAAGATGAATTAGACTGATTTCATTCTTTCACTCTTTTACTCCCCTGCCTCTACTCTAAGAAAGACTCATTCGACAGAACCTGAGCTACTTCACCTCCGAGCCAGTCCATGAATGAAAGACTGAAGATTCATTCTCGTTCACTGGAAGGAAAGACAAAAGATTAATTCAACTTAACTACTGAACTTGTCCCTTTAAAGTCTGATTCATCTCTTTTCTTCGATTTACTCGACTGGAAAGGAATATCATGTCTGATTTTAGTTCTTCTTCTTTACATTCTCTTTCTTTTGGTAAAGGTGAGGGATTGAATGAATGAATGAGAATAAGGTAAATGGGGTGGGTTCCGTCCAGTTCAGGAGAGAAGACAAAGACAGAGTTTACGAGGTTCAGGCAATGGACTCGACCGATAGGTGAGCTTGACCCTCTGAGCATCCAGCCTATGTTACCAGGTTCGTTCAGTAGTGATAGATAATTAATGTTTTGTCTTTCCTTGTTCAACCAGGTTAATCAGTAATAGTCCTGTTCTGTCTCATTCATCTTCAGTTCAAACTTTCAACACTTTCAGGTTCCGGTTCAGGAGAGAAGCAACGAGACTAGGTCACAAGGCGAATGAACAAAGCCGCTCGACCGATAGGGATAGGATTTCATGAATTTACACTTACAAGTCTCATTAATCTTGAGTTGAGGATTGACTTGCTTTTAGGGACAGGGGCGAAAGATTAGTTTCAGAAGAAAAGGGAATATCGGTGAGGGAAAGAGCTACTTTTACACCTCAATAAATAAGGGAAGGGAATTCTTCAACCCGAGTGAAAGAATCATCCTCAGCTGCTTTACCCAGTTCAAGAAGAAGGAGTGAATGAATGAGTTCAAGTTCATAAACTCTTTCGATAGTCTTTCTTTGTTTACTGTTCAAGAAGGGAAAGAAAAGAAAAGAGAATGAGGTTAGAGTTCTCGAATAAATAGGTGGAGTAAGAATCGGAAAGGTGCTCAGCAGTTAGACCTTGTTTACTGGGAAAGAAGAGACGGGCAATAACGGTTGAGTGCAAGGGAAGGAGCAAAGAGAACAGACCCAGTTACATCCGGTGAAGAAGTCGTGAAGGAGAAGGAATCTTTACGTCTTGACTTCCCGCGCAGTCTCATTCTTCTTTCTTATAGGAGAGGACATTCATTAGCTTAGTTGCTTTACCGAGTTCGATCAGGTTTCAGGGAAGGAGAGAAGACATAGGTCAACCCGAGTTGGAGAGGAAACAAGAACATCAGGGTCCCGTTCAGGTTCGTCAAATATAGCGCTTTAACGAGTAAAAGAGCTCAGGGACAAGTTGAAGGATAATTTCTTAATCGTCAGTCGAGTCTTTCCTTAGAGTTCTGTCTTATTCATCTTTGGTACAGGAGAGTGCATCAGTGAAAGAAGAGAATCCTACAGTTTAGTTTACCTCCAGAAATAAGGGAAGGATCAAGAAGAAATAGGTGAAGTAGTTATGTCAGCTTCCCTTCCTGAGCTCGAGGAGGAGCGTATTATTTCGACATTTTGAGGCTCCATAGACGGAGAAGTAATAACGAACTGAAAAAGCCTCTTCCCTTCTAACCCGAAAATCTCAAAAAAGGGGCGGGGGGACACCAATGTCTGCTATTTGAGGAGCTTAGAGATCAAGCGTTGGCTAAATACCAAATACTCCATATCACAACGAATAGGGAAATCGGCATCATTTCCCAATGGGAACTCAGAAGAGTAGGCACACAAAAAATCTTCTCTTTTTTCGCGGGTAGATGAGGACTCCCTTCTAGCTCGTTTTGAAGACAGATAAGTCTAGATCTCTCTTTCTTGAATTACGCGACCCTCTTGCGAAAGGTAAGAGGCCTCTCTCTTGGCATTGGCATTTGCTTTCTTTCATGAGGGCTATAGCTTCGTCAACTTTGGTTGGCTTCAAGAAAAGAAGCGGTTCTCCCCATGTTCTGGATTATTTCTCTTCGCCAGCCAGTGCTGATGACAAAGTCCGCAGAGTCAAAAGTTCTTGGAAGTGAGGCTTTATTAAAGGGCTTTGGTGGGTGAGGCTTTTTAAAGTGCAGTCTATGATTATGATGTGTTATTCAGTCTCAATGAAATTTGCCAAAAGGAGTCCAATTCGAGCCATCTTTTGCTGGATTGATTTGGCACCGAGGATCTTAAAAAAGTGGGAATTTATACTGGGCGGGACGGAAGAGCACTGAAAGAGAAAATCAAACATCTTTACGATTGCCTCCTTTAATCAATCTTAATAAAGCCCAAAGGAAAGGGCCGTGAAAGAATAGAATAGGCTGTTAGGGAGATGGAAGCAAGTCAAGGAATGAATAGCTGTATCCGTATTAATGAATTAACTAACTACGACAATAAAGCCACTTTTTAGACTCCTTGCATCGGGTAACAAGAGTAGAGTCATAGAAGAGGGCCCTATCAAGGGTAGCCACTTACTGGAGGTTACGAGACAGCAAAGGAAAAAGGAAGCAGTGAAAGCGTAGAAACTAGAACGAAATAGGCAAAGAATCAAGTCTGCCCCCTGTCTAGTTAATGGGGCTGAATCCCGAACCTTACACAAGAAACTACATTGAGAAAAAGACATTTATTTCAGTTGAAAAAAGAGTTAGTCGGATAAGATTTAGAAGTATACGAAAGAAAAGGACTGATATGAACCAAGAGACATCATTCATACAATATGCTTCAATGAAGATGTGAAGAAAATGTTGTCAAAATTATCAAAAGAGGTTGCAATTCATGTCACATTGAATAGGAATGAAGTTTGATGGTTATAAATTTTGGGTGGGTTACAATTTAGAGTAATTTAGAGTTATTGTATTTTAAGACATTTTATTTACTTTATAGGTTACATTTACATAATGGCTAATTATGGTTATTAAGTATGAATGTTACAACTTTTGGAATGCTTTCATTTTGAGGCTATATAAAGCCATGTATGTTGTATTTGCAAGTAGACTTGGAAAATATAGTAAAAGAAGCATTTGTGCTCTTCTTTAGCCAATGGCTAAGTTTCTTTGCAATTCTATGTAGTTTAGGTTGCATGTAGAATCATTCAAGCTCGACATGATCAATCTTGCTTGTGGAGTGATTCGAATCTCAATCAAGTGTTCTTGTCTTGAGATATTTGATCAACAAGAATCATTGAAGCTAGACATGATCGATCTTGCTTCTGGAGTGATTCGAATCTCAAACAAAGTGTTCTTGGCTTGAGATATTCGATCTACAAGGTAATCCGAATCTTATTCCCCTTGTAGTTGATTCCTTATCGTATCAAGGACTATTATATATGAAGCCACTTCCTTTCCTGAGCTAGCTACGTCTCCTTACTGTAAGGTTTCGTTCCCCCGTTCATGAATCAGGCTAGTTCCCTAATCGAGTTATTTGATTGAGGAAAGCTTGTCTTTAGAGTCAGTATGAGCCTCTATCTATCTGTTCATCTCTTTTACAGAGTCAAGCTAGTCCTTTCCTTCCCTTCCCTTCCTTCTAGGAGTCATCATTCCCCATTCCTTAAAACTGAAAATGAGTGTCCGCTTGCACTTGTAAGAGTAGGGTAGGCTAAAAGTTGAATGCCCCAACTGTTCAGGTGATGAGTATAACCTTTTTCTAGAAAAGGCTTGAGTCCTTGTAGTCAATGTTCCGCTTGACCAACCAATCCTCATCCCCTCGGAATTTGACTTTTCATTTTCTGCAAGAAAGAATCCATTTTGACCTCTTATCTTGACTGCTACTATCGGCAATTGACCCGATTAGATTTGCCGATGTTACCAATCCTCTCTCTACCCTATAATGAATTTACCATGGTTTCCGGTTGTAACTCAACCGCCCCTCTCCTTTCCAGTCGAGCTGCTTCTTCGCCCCTCTCCTTTCCAGTTGAGCTGCTTCTTCGCCCCGCTCCTCCCTTTTCCAGTCGAGCTTCTTCGCCCCTTGACATCCCCTCACCAGATAAAAGAGGTTGAACTGGATAGAAAGGATTAGATAGAAAGTCTAAAAAGAGAGTTATGAAAATAGCCTGTAAACTAGCAAGGGAACACCTGAGATGCCCGGTCAGAGACCTAAAATGCCTGTAGTGTAGTAGGAATGGCGAAGTCGAACTAGATAAACTGAGCGTCTCACTCAACACTTAAACTAGAAGGGCAAGCCAGATAAATAATAGCATATCCTGATCCTGAGCTCCATTCTCTTGTCTATCCATATTCTATATTCTATCCCTAAAGACCGCTTGCTAGAAGAACAAAAGGTGGCCCTCAAAATCGCAAGAGAAGAATCAACACACCTAGATGGGATCCTCGTACCGGAGTGTGACATCAGCTTACATTAGTCTTTCTTCCTTAGGCTCCAATTGAAGATGAATCGTTGTCGAGAGTCAGAATCTCTCTTTCTTATTTAGTATCTACTCCGGCCTCTTGCAGTTAAAAAATTAGAGGTAAGCCGGAGGAATCCCCTTTCCGAAGAGACTGAATATCAGAACAAACAAGAGAAGGAGAATGTAGAGAGAGTGAAGATGAAACGAAGATCCTTTACCGTGAATAAATAGGGACAAGTGATTGAGTGAAGGAGAATGAATAAGGAGTGTTTACAGGAGAATGAAAAGAGAGTTGAGGATTGACTGACAGTGAACTCTCATTCATCTTCAGGATTGACTTCTTAATTACCTCGGCCCAAAATACCTCTCTTTTATCCTGAAAAATAGGGTAAAGATACACTTTTATCCCCAAAAAATAAGGGAGAGATAGGAGAATTCGAGTTTTTTGAGTGTTTACAGTCGAGTTCCCGAGGGAAATCAGGGTAAAGCATCCATTTTATCCCCAAAAATACAGGAAAGATAGAATTTCTTAACTTTCAGCGGCTTTCCCTTAGGGGAAAACAGCTTTTACTGTTTTACAGTTATATGGAGATAGAATTTCTTTTCTTGAAGCTTCAGCTGTTAGGGAAAAAGGTCTTATACTGTTTTACCCCTATGCTAGATAGAAAAGGTTTTATTCACGCTACTTCTAAGGTTCAGGATCAAGAGAAGTTAAAGAATTTCTCTTGAGGATTGACTTCCAGTTCACTCTCATTCATCTTTCGTGTCGTCTCCCTTCTCTTTCCCTTCTTTCTTTCACTGTAAAATCTAATTAAATTCTTCTTTCGTTTCATCTTGACTGACTGTTGAGTCGAATTCATCTTGTTTTCGCTTTCCTCTTGACTTACTCTTCCGGTTTCACTATTTCTTTTCTTTCACTCGGTAAACTGAGCTCCCTCTGGAACCTTTGACTCTATATATGTGTTACCTGACTGGATTGACTCTATCTACTTTATTCCCTTCTTTGGAGTTCTCTCTCTTTCTTTGACTGACTGAATAGGGTTTGTTTCGGTTTCTTCTTCTTCTTATTCTTCTTCTTCTTTTCTTTCCTGTAAAGCTGCTAATTCGGAGAGGGGAGAAGCTGCTAGACTGTAAAGGAGAGGGGACTGAAAGGTTACCTTATTATTATGAGAATTTGGCAAAGGGGAAAGGTGCTGCTTTCTTTGGAATGTGGTCTGGGTCTGTGACATCAGATAGCCAGCAATGGAAGACTGAGCCAAAGAGCCTAAATCTAACTAGTTGATGGAGTCTGGTTCAAAGAGTTTTTTTTCGCATTTGGGCAGCGATAGCCCTCCACCTCCCTATGTAGGCACTGAAACTTTCATCACCTTTCTGACGCCTAGAAAGATCAGATCTTTTTGGTTTGACATCTAATAGGAGTACTGATCGATGAAGATTGATTGCTCAAACGAAGCTAACTTAGAATGCGATAGTGACGTAACCCATTTGAGTGCAGGGCCCGTAAGACTCTTCTGGAACAATCGGATGACAGTCCCTTCCTTCGTCGTTCTCTAAAGGGAAGACATCGGCACAATAGGCTTGTGGAGATGGGCCAACCTTTTCCGTTGTCTTTTTCTCATTCCTTTTCACTCACCGGGTGTGAATCAGGATAGATAAAGGGCAAAATCCCTGAATTTGGTAACCGCCAATGCCTTGCGTTTTCTTCCTAAAATCCTCAACTCTTTCATTTATCTGCATACTCGTTCATCCCTGCTTGCTGGGGGACTGGGATTTGCCCATAAGCTATATAGGGGCGAGGTGGTTGGAGGTGAGCTAAAGTGGAATGCCGGAGATTGGATGGCCTGGAAAGCTGGGTAGGGTTTGGGGCGAGCTGTGGGCTACATTAGAATATGGGTTGAAATGGCGAGAGCTGAGATAACGATAATGTTTGGGAAGAAACCCGATGGTGCCGAGAATCGAGGAATGACAAAGTACTCCTTTCTTTACGGGGTTCATGGAGTAGCGTATTTCGAAAGAGGGGCCAAGATTCCAATTTCGGGCCTCACTCAGTTTCTGCATCATGATCCATCTATAATATAGGTATTGGTACTGGCATATGGATTTTGAGAATGAATTGTTGGGAGGGGATGTGGATTTCTCCGATATGGGAGAACTAATGTTCGGAGGATTGTAGGAAAACGAAGGAGCTACTTGGGATTGGAGGAAAGCCGAACGCATTGCAGTCATGCCGGTGGATATGGTTTCTACTTCTTAGATGAGTCTTCCCATTATCTTCTCTAACCTAGTAAGGCAAAGTATGACTGATTCCGAGGTTGTCGTGCTGACCGTACTAGTGTTTGTTGGGGGTGAGAACCAGTGGCAGCTCCCCCTCCGACTCTTCTAACAGCTTCGAGACCGAGATCGGGTACGGATAAGGCTTTGAGTTACCTCTAGTCTCTTCCGCACCGGATTCTCAAATTCAGGTTCCGTAATGTCGAATTAGGATTGAAACCGAGTTTTGACTCAATGCATACGTTGGCGCATCACTTTGACATAAGTTCCATATGCGCGCGAAGGTGTAGGCCAATTTCAGGCTCTTTTTCAATCTCAAATCATTTCCCCCCCCCCCCCCCCCCCCCCCCCCCCCCCCCCCCCCCCCCCCCCCCGGACAAAAGGCTAAATTGATTTCATTCGGATGAGAGGGCTTCCGGACAATCGAGGTGTCAAAGATCCTCATTTTGACCGTTCGCTACTTTCTTTCAATTGATGGGGGTTGCCCTCCGTTGGTAAACCACCCAAACAATGCATTTCCTAATTACTCCCTTTCCCCCTTGTTGCCAAAATGAAAAAGAAAAGATGTTCTCGCTTATTAGATCGAGTACTCTTATTAGAAAGTTCCGAAATCTAAGAAAAAGACAAGGAAGGCAAGCAGATATCTAAGAGCGAAACCACCTTCAAATTGAACAACCCACAAAGAAAAGAAAGATTGATTGAGACTAGTGTATGGTAGGCCAGAGGTACGCTTGCTTATAAAAAATGGAAATTGGTATGATAGCTTAGCTCTCTCTACTCTTTGCTGAAGCTATCGTGTCGTATGGATGTGGATGGGGTGCGGCTGAGTCTATTATTTCTTCTCTTCTCTTCTCTATTCTTTAGATCCTTTAGACAAAAGTGGTTTCGTAAGTCAAAGTAGACGAATTGCTTGTGGTTTACTTAATTGGCCATAACGGTGGGCCGACCTTCTTCTCTTCTTTCCTTTATGAGTGAGTTTGATAAAAAGACTAAACAAAGGGCTTTCGAGCTGCTCTTTCAACTGCCGCCTAATGTAATCTCATCTCCCAGTTGCTTAGTTTAGCTGCTCTTCGGCTTTCGAGAACAGGGCGTACTAGTTCTTGAGAGCGAAGACTAAAGAACCTACTAAAAAGTCCCGGGTACTGATTTTGACTGAAACAAGGCCAACTGCAACTCGATTGGAGGAAAGGGCTGGCTGCGAGGTGACAAAATCCCAGCTAGTTTGGGCTAGCACTTTTCATTCAGAAATTCATTCGTTCGAAGGGGTAGGGTTTTCCTTCTTTTTGCTTTTCATTCGATCAAGGTCTTTTGAGAAAGAAGAAAGGTAGCTTGCTTACTTAGGGTTTGCGCGTCGGAAGAGGTCTTTCTTTGTTTGTTTTCCAAATTCTCTCTCTCATGAGCAGCCCGGTCACGTTAGTTGAGCTCCTTCGTCCATGTTAAAAAAAGGGTATACTAATCAAAGTCATTCAAGTTGGTGGGATTGGCTTCCTCCTTGTACAAGGACGGGGCTTAGTTAAGTAGAACCGTCGCTTGCTCGACGCATCCTTTCTTTCAACCTTATTAGCGTGAGTAGGTAGGCCCGGTGAATTTCTCCCCGGTTGTTGATGTAGTTGCAAGAAGTTTGCTTGCTTTGATTTTGATTGAGTTGCGTTAAAGAATATATAACGTACTACATTAGATAGTGAAGGAGATAGAATCAATCTGAAGTTCAGTAGTACGCCCGGTTCACCAGGTTCTACCACAGCAAGGCCCAATCATACTCTCTCTCTCTGAGTTTGATCCTGGCTCAGAAAGAAGTAAGGCTAGCTATATGCTATACACATGAAAGTCGAACGTTGTTTAATAAAAACCTGTACCCCGGATGCGGAAAGCTCTTTTTTATAGAGAGAGAATCAAGGGGGCTGGTCGATTCTGTAACCGCTGGCAGCTCAGACCCGACAAGATGATGGCCACGCACGAGACCACTTGTTGAGTCGGGGGATGCGAACCGGCCCTAAAAGACCTTCCGCCCTATACTTAAGGCGAAAAACTTCCATTTTGAGACCGCGACCCATCAACACTTTCTCACTTCTTTAGTAAGATCAGTGTTCACCAAGACTCTTTCTCTATTTTCAGGGCTTGGGTACGAGAACATAATGTGAAGAAATCAGGGTCGAAGTTTAGACCGCTCAACTAGTTCGACCTATAGAAAAGATCATCAATCAGAGAGGAGACAACTCATTTATTATTCCAGCCTAGAAGACTAGTAAAAGGAGAAGGAGAAAGAATGCCATATATTTCAGGAGCTAGATCAGTTGCCGATAAACAAGTCAGAATTGCCTCAACAAAAATTGATGGAATTGGACTTGAAAAAGCCATTCAGGTTCGTTATCGATTAGGTATCAGTGGGAACATCAAGATCAAAGAGTTAACTAAGTCTCAAATCGACCAAATTGAACAAATGATAGGTCAAGATCATATTGTTCATTGGGAATTGAAGAGGGGAGAACGAGCAGACATCGAACGAGTCATTTCTCTTTCTTGTTATCGTGGAATTCGTCATCAAGATGGATTGCCCTTACGCGGTCAACGAACTCATACTAATGCTAGGACTTGTCGCAAACGAATTCGGAAATGAAATCAGTCTACCGAAAAAGCCTTTGGTACTTGTCGGATCAATCACACAGATAGCTTAAATAGTTCACTGAAATTTGGTGTCGTTTTATTTGGTATTTCAGCGGTTACTAATGTAGTATACATATAGTATGCCTCCTTCGCCACTCCATTAGTGGCTCGGCTTCGTCCTAGAAGCTACAGCTTCCGCCTTTGTTCACTATCGCTCATGACTGGTATATATATGGATCTACTTATTTATGTGTAGTGGTCGGGCCTGATAGAAGCTAGTCGCTTCCCGAATGCCTCTTGACTTATGGTCTAGTCTGATTTCCAATGCCTCCTTCCTTGCCGCCAACAGAGAGTAACGACCTTGCTTGCATTCGTCAAAGGGTAGCTTCCGCGCCCTTACTACCTGCTTCAATTGATGTGAATGAGACTGAAAATCCTATTTATTTAGTCTTTTTCTCTCTGTCACTGAAACAAGAAGTTCTCTCTCTGTTTTCTTTTCGAATTCCGAGGATGAGCCGGCCGATCCTAACATCATTTATCAGGAGCCAGACGACGAAGCCTCCTCCTCAGATAAAGATGTCTCCGATGCGACTCTCCCAGCAAGAACCACTTTTGATATTGTGATTGCGGGTTCGGTCAGGTAATACCAGCTAAGGAGAGATGCTTTCCATCAGTCAAAAGCAGATATCGCCCCCACATGCTCCCCAGGTCCGCTTACCGAGGAATAGAAAGGGAAGAACGAATTGGAGCCAGAGCTAGTTGGGTTGGGGTAAAGAGCTGTAAGCGCGGTGGGGGGTGACAGAGGACGTGCTCGTACGGTTCAAAGAAGGGCATGATCAACTCGTTGATTGTTGGGAACTTTCGCTCCTCCATATTCGAAATATGCCTTTCTAGGAGCATTACGATCTGCAGCTCAAATGGTACCTTATGAAGTCTCTATCGGTCTTATTCTTATCGTGCGCCTTGTGAGCGCGTTTGGATCCGCGAAGGCAATCGCTCAGATGTTCTCCTAACCCAACCCAAGAATAGACTGGAGGGAATCGCAGCATGGGGAATGTCCACGTCTCGTCGCAAGGCTCATTTATAGTTGTGGGTCATAGGGGAGTTTATTTGATCAAGGGCCAGGGCACAAGGGTCCTGGTACTATCCAGGTGCAAAGAACCACGGGGGTGACTGCAATGAGCAGAAATCTCACTCACCGGCCTAAACGACGAGCAAACACTCGAACCTGAGAGCAAGGGATCACCCAAGGAATAGACGAGCTACAAGGAGGGAGGCAAGAACCATGCTTTCAGAGACCTAACCCAACCCAACAGTAACGGTCCCGAATCTTATCTAAATTGCGAGAATAACTGACTACTAAGCCATCCCTATATATAGGCTCATTCTCCAAACGGCACGGGGCCAAGCCTTTAGGTTCTTTAAGTAGATTGGGTGACAGATCGGCCATAGCAGTACTCCGGGATATAAACCAGGGCAACAAATGTCGAGCATACGACCATGCCGCCCGTTTTCATTTCGTGGAAGTCCCCGCCAGAGGAAAGAAAGGGCTGTAGGTGATGGCGTGTTTTGCTTCTTATCGTCAGAGGGAGTAAGGAATGAATGAATAAGTAGCGAGACGAGAAGAGGAGAGGGGAGAGGAGAGCGAGTAAGGAATGAATAAGTAGCGAGACTGGAAAGGAGAGGGGAGAAGAAATCGTTCCTATTGGATTGGGTTGTGCGTGGCAGCTGGTAGAGATGAATAAAGGCGGGCCGCTTCAACGGGACCTATTCTCTCTCTTAATAGACGGCAAAGCAGGATAGGAAAGGGGCCGAGTGATTAGTGCCTTTTTAGCCTTTTTCTAAAGACTCTCATGTGAAGCTAACATGGCTCGCTACATAAAAGTATAGCCAAAGAAAGATGAGACGGGACAGACGGTCAGAGGCCGTAGCGGGACTACCATAGGAAAGCCCGCCCCCTCCTGCTAACATAGAAAGTGATTCCCGTAACTAGTGTCTCTATGTGAATCTCTTCCCGACCAGGCCGAATCGGGTCACCACTTGGCGTGGGAATGGCTCAGCCCACATGCATCATTTGATGAAAGCACTCCAGTCCAGTCGCCTCCTCGAAGTGGCTTGTCAACCACGCTTTCTCTCCCTCAAAACAATGCTCCTCACCAAACTTGGATTGGGGAATGAGTAGTTCGCTCCAGGACTCCACCCCCTCGAGAGCAGGATGCCGGCCGAGATGGAGCTGGAAGCCAACCGTCACTTTCCTGGGGCTTGTCCCAACATCTAAATCAAATTGTTGGCAGGCTAGAAAATGAACCAGCCCATCCTCTGAAATCAAGCTTTGCGTGGTATGTCCTGCCTATTCACTCGGACAATGCTCTGAACAAAAAAGTGTGCAGTTTTGCCCCCTTCTCCCATCCATGCTGAGTCACAGGCAGCGCCTCGGAAAGCATGTACGAGCCACATGCAGGGAAACTTGCACGTGTGGTTCTGCTCGAGGACCCGGGTATACTGTACTAATATGTGTAGGTCCCCGTAATTCGAGTGAGATTGTCATGGCGCAAAAGCAGATATGGTCTGGTATTCCCTTGTTCCCTGTATTGGTTATGTTCTTTATTTCTTGTCTAGCAGAAACTAATCGAGCTCCGTTTGATCTCCCAGAAGCGGAAGCTAAATCAGTAGCAGGCTATAATGTAGAATATGCGCAGGGTGCGATCCTTAATAGTCCACTGTTGGCGGAAGCCAATGTCTCGGGGTCCTGGGGATTCATTCTGACTGAAACAAGGGGTGGGTCTTTACCAACTTTCAAATATTCGCGATTTGAGGGAAGCCAAAAAAAGCCCCTCTCGAACCAAGGGATTGAGCAGCGGGAAAGCCATGATCAGACTCTATCTAATAAGGGCGTATTAGAGTGGCGTTAGCGCCCCCTTCCCCTTGCCCCTAAACAAAAAGGTTTTTCATAAACTTGTCTACACCTTTTGATCGAAAACCTGACTAATAATAATCAAGGGCAAAATGCGCTCAAACAACCAACCATCTGACTAATAAGACTAATAAGAAGAAAGGGCCCTATCTAAGCTCTCTCTCGTTGTAAAGCTACAGCTCAAAAGCCTTACTTACCTTCTATGTTTGTTATTAGTAAAGCCTAAAGCCCTTGACTAATAGAAAGGAATTTTCTTGTTTGTTTAGTAAAATCACGCTTTTCATTTTGATAGGAGTAGATGCTTGCAGGGGCAGGGCGCTCTTCGTTCTTCATTCGAAACTAATGAATGTTGGGTCGGGGGGTTGGGTTCTGCCTTCTTATCAAAAAGAGAGTTGGGTAAAGCAAACTCCCTCCTTGGACGAGCACGGGACTTAGTCAAGTAGAATCGGATTGCGCTGCACTCCGATCGACAAAAAATTAGTGGGGCCATGCCGGTACGACTGAATATGCGTTAGAAAGGTCAATCCCTATCCTACGACACCAAAAAAAACCGGGCCGAACTTCTACCCGCCCGCTTCCATGGAACAATATTGTGGCAACGTAGACCTAAGTGGTCATATTGGATCCTTGGGAACCATCACAAGTACGGCCGGCCTATATTTGAACGAGAATGTCGTGTCGTCCATCGAAGCCTAGAAGAAGGTGACTCGCGCTGACAGCTGACTCCTTTTCAATAGAAAGGAATAGCCAAACCAACCCAGCTGGCTGGTCCATCTCCAAGATCTTATCGGCCAGCAAACCAGAGACGGACGACCACGGTCCCGACATCTTGTTGATATTGATTGAGTTGGACGTTGACTGAATCCATCCATAAACCTATACCCCAACAACCAACCTTCGTAACCAAAGCGGCACGACAACATCCGTCACTTTTAGATTCTTCAGTCGGTGAGTAAGGAGGAGCACGTAGGAATGCCGGCCACTACATAAATAAGCCACTTGTGGCTGAGAGAAAGCGAGCAGCACCTTGTCTTGTACTAGCTAGCCTTTTTCCGCTGGCTGTTCTCTTAGTTGTAGCGCGCCTTCCCTCCCTCCTCTCACTTCGGAAAGATTTAGCAGCATTTCCACGATATCGTTATGATCAATTAATGGGACTTGGGCGGAAAGTGTTCTTGCCTCTATCATTAGCTGGGGTAGTCTTAGTTTCTCTGGTGTTTCAGTCACCTTTCAATGGCTCCCTTAATTATGTGCGAGGAATTTCCCTTGTCGAGTAATGGGAAGCGGGATAGTCCCCGAAAATGCCCGTTCCTTTGTCGTTGGGGCCCAAAATCTTCCTGGCTGAGACTTGGAGTCTTGTAAGATTGTGCACTTGAAAAACCTTTAGAGAAAGAGATGAACCCGACCCAACCAATTAATTACTCCGAGGAAGAACAAACAAGTGCATAAAGCTAACCCATCTAACGAGTAAAGAGCTAACCATATTCTAGTATATGTTGAAAGAGAAAGGAGACCAAAATCTCGAAGCTGATTCAAGGCCTTTTTATGATCTTCTACGGGGCCTTTACTCTAGAAAGGTAGAACTACAAGAAGCAAGAGGAACTATCGAGACTTGGAGTATCTCAAGGAATAGCTTTTCCTAAAGAAAGAAGAAAGACCACATATTTACTAAAGAGGTAGTGGAGGCCAACTAGCAATTCAAGAAAATGAGTTTGCTTATTGATCCAACCAAGTAAGCATTAAAATCTTCTATCGACTGGGTTACTTCAAATCTGACTAAAATGAAAAGGTAAACCAACCACCCTTTTGGAACTCCATCTTTCTGCTGTTTTTCCTCTTCTATTTAGTTAGAGTTTTTTTTCTTTTAGGTTGTGTATGGACTGCATCAATTTCCCTCCTGTTGGAGAGGATTCGGCTTCAACAACAAGATCGACAAAACAAAAACAGAAGAATAGGAAAAAGGGGTGAGATCAAAACCCCATGTAAGTCTTCGATATACCATGAATAGGCTCTTAGGTCAAAACCCCATGTAAGTCTTCGATATACCATGAATAGGCTCTTAGGTCAAAACCCCATGTAAGTCACCCGCATACCAATGGCTTGACTTTAAGCCGAACCTTATACTTGATGAGAAACTTCAGGCATGAACACCTGCTTTGGCATAGTTTGCACTCTCTTTATTCGCCACAGAACATCCACCTTTCGTCTGTAACGTGTATTTTTTGCTTGTTTGGATCCTGTCGAGTGAAAGCCAATGCCTTTTCCGAAGGGGGTTTTGAAAAAAAGGCCTACCCCAGGAAATGTTGAAGTTGCGCATTCAGTAGTCTCTATCTTACGGTCGGAGACAAGGGATGGATGTCGCTAGGCTAGGTCAACTCTATCATTGGTTCCATTATCCCTATAACGATCACTAAATAAAGATATGTGCTACTACGAGACCGATGCTGCGAAGCTAGGTGGTCCTATTATGGCGGGGGAAGGGTCGACTTCCGCTCCGAATGCTTTTTGTGGCAGGTCTTTCTTTCTATTACCGATATGGACCTCACTAACAGGTCTCGTTCTCTATCTAGGTTTCGATCTATATCACTAAGGTCAGTATATGAATCCACTGCCTCTTTTATCTCTGGTCTTGGATCACCTACTAATGCGCTGCAACAAACAAGGACTAGAGGACCTGTAACCATACGAAGGGGTGGGGTGTATAGGTCTCGATCACGTGGTTGGGGTATCAATCTGGAGCTACTGCATATGCGACTGGGTCACCCAGGTATATACGCTATGTATGGATCGACTGGTTATGGATCACTGGGGCTGGCTTAGATGGGCTTGATGGACTTTTGGCAATTGGGGAGGACTATGAATCTGTGATGGATAGAATTATTGGCGGTAGTGGGACTAAGAATCTAAGAAGGAGATGGACTATGGCAGTAGTGGGAATGGATGGATAAAGTTATATGGTGATGGGCTGGCTTGTTGGGCTTGTTGCCGTAATACGCTAGTGGTAAGGATGGATTGGCTTGTTACAGTGATGTTGATATGAACCAAGAGACATCAATCATACAATATACTTCAATGAAGATGTGAAGAAAAGGTTGTCAAAATTATCAAAAAGATGTTTCAATTCATGCTACATTGAAGAAGAATAAAGTTTGATTGTTGTAAATTTTGGGTGGGTTATAATTTAGAGTAATTTAGAGTTTTTATATTTTAAGACTTTTTATTTAATTTCGGTTACATTTACATAATGGCTAATTATGGCCATAAAGTGTGAATGTTACAACTTTTGAAATGCCTTTAATAGTTTCATTTTGAGGCTATATAAAGCCATGTATGTTGTATTTGTAAGGTAGACTTGGAAAATATATTAAAAAAAGCATTTGTGCTTTTCTTTAGCCAATGGCTAAGTTTCTTTTGCAATTCTATGTAGTTTAGGTTGCATGTAGAATCATTCAAGCTCGATATGATCAATCTTGCTTGTGGAATGATTCGAATCTCAAACAAGTGTTCTTGCGTTGAGATATTTGATCAACAAGAATCATTCAAGCTAGACATGATCGATCTTGCTTGTGGAGTGATTCGAATCTCAATCAAGTGTTCTTGCCTTGAGATATTCGATCGACAAGGTAATCCGAATCTTACCCCCTTGTAGTTGATTCCTTATCTTATCAGATGTGTATGGACTAGTATTGGTGGGTTCGCAGACTTGGAACTTGCGGCTTTATTCCTGGGACTTGCGAGAAACTTTATCAAAATTGTGGTAAGCGGGGGGAAAAAAACAGTGGTTTGGAAGTGGTGGTTGCTGTGAGACTCGATTGGACTTACGGTAATGCACAGAGAGGTCGGCAGCTATTCAGACTTCACCGATTGAGTTAGGGTTTGGTTTTAGGCTCTGATTGATACCATGTTGCAAGTATAAACATAAACAATCTTGCTCTCAATTCTGCGTTTATTTTCATAGAGATAGATCTTCTGATATGAACCACGACCAAGAAATTTCCATACCTCAAGGTCCAATTACAAGGACGAGAGCCAAGAAGCTACAACAAACTTTATACAGTTATATTCAAGCTATGGTGAGCTCATCAAAGGAAATTCTAGAAGACGCTGGAGACCTCCCTTATATGTTGTGCAAAGTTGAGGTTCAAGAAAGAGATGAATTAAATGCACTTTAAGTTGCATTTAATGAACTCCGCTGAATTTATCAAATAGTCCAAGGATGACTAATAAGCACATTTTATTATTTGCATTATTTAATTATAGTTTAACTATTTGTTTGTCATATTTAAGCTAGTTTTAAATATAGGAGTTAAGGTTATATTGTAACCCACATAGGTTACTATATTCCACCATTAACTAGCCATTTAAATATGGAGGTTATGGGTATTTCTCATTTACTAGCCCATTTAATTTGGGAGTTATGTATGACATAGGTTAAGGTTGTAAAGGCTATATAAAGCCTTCTTTTCTTTGATTAGACATCAGATTTTGGAATTAAGAATAGAATTTCTATTTTAGCTTTGTTGAGAGCTAAACTTTCTTTGCAAATTCTTGTGTTTAGAACTTGCATGTAGAGTCATTCAAGTGGTATTGATCAAACCTCTTGTGGAGTGATTCGAATCACGAGTTTAGAAACGAGTTTTCTTTACTCTTGATCTTGATCATCAAGGTAATCCATTCCATACTTTCCCTTGGGTTGATTTCCATATCATTTTGGTATCAGAGCTTTAGGCTCAAGATCGGATATATGTTTCATTGCGCTTATCTCTTTTAATTTTCTTATAATTTTTTTTTCTCAGTTTGTGTAGAATGTTCATGTTCTATCACAAAAATATATAACAAAAAAAAAAAAATTCTTATGTTCTTTAAAGTGTTAGATCTGGATCTTATCAACACTTTGTTCTTCTTTAAGATCTTCTAAATCAATTTTCTTGTTGGTAAATTGTTTAGATTTTGCCAATCAGAAGAAAAAAAAACCATTGAAATAAAGAAAGCATAGGATGTTAAATGTCTTTCTTTTTTCCTCTTGATTATTATATGTAACTCTCATATGTTACTACGTCTAAATTAGTCCTTAATCATTTTCTTTCTTTAATTTGTTTCTTTGTCGTTATTCGGATTGCTCCTTCAATACCCTTGTTTATGTGTTGAGTGTGCTGTCTATTCACTTTGAATTGCACTTAGCTCTATAACATAGCTTGTCTCACATCCCAATTTGTTTTTTTTGGAGTGTGATTTGTGTGTGCTCAATTGTGAGGGTGAGTTTGTAAGGGAGTGACACATTGCTTCGAGTGTTGAGTGCTAAACACGAGTGAACTACATTTACGAGTGAATACACGTGAGGGAGCGCTTGTGAGGTCTTTTTTTTTTTCTTTTACCTTTCTTTTGTAGCATGGAAAATCCAGACGACAATACTAACATTACTGATGCACGATTGAGAGAAGCACAACAACGAACCATGGAAAGACTAATTCGAGGAATAGAAGAGTTGACTGATCGAATAGGAAGATTGGAGATTCAAAATCAAGCACGACAGAGGATTCCACAACCTACGCCCTCAACCGATACATATGAAGGCGACAATTCTGATCACCACGAGGATAATCCACATGCGGTTGGTCCTAGCTTGATGCGAGGGAGAGACCATGGAAGAAGGTATCATAATTTACAACAACGAGTTCCTTATGATGATAGAATTGATCGTAACGTGGGGAGCATCAAATTAAAACTTCCCAAGTTTTATGGCAAAATCGATCCAGAGGAGTACCTTCAATGGGAGAAAACGGTGGAGTCGGTGTTCAACTGTCATAATTTTAGTGATGAAAAGAAGGTACTGTTATGCATTGCTCAATTCAAAGAATATGCTCAAATTTGGTGGGATAAATTGATGTCAAGTAGGAGAAGAAATCTTGAAGCACCAATTGATTCATGGGTCGAGTTCAAAGAGTCCATGAGGAAGCGTTTTGTTCCACAATATTTTCAACGGGACATGGCGCAAAAGCTTCAAGCGTTGAAACAAGGACGCAAATCTGTGGAGGATTATTACAAGGAGATGGATACATTGATGGATCGACTTGAACTCGATGAGGACATGGAGGCTCTCATGGCGCAGTTTCTTAATGGGTTAAACACAGAGATTGCAGACAAGACTGATTTACAGCCTTATTCCAATATTGAGGAGTTGTTGCACATTGGAATTAAGATCGAGAGGCAAATCCAACGAAGGTCTCAACGGTATTCTTCTAAAACTTTTCCCAATTCTACTTCTACATGGAAAAAGGATAGTAAGAACATTGATTATAAGCATAGAAATCAAGAGATTAATGAGAAGCCTCAAGCTAAATTTGAGAAAGGGGAGAGTTCTAGAACAGGGAAAGAAAAAGTAGAAAAGTCTAATGTTCGAAATAGGGATTTAAAGTGTTGGAGATGTCAAGGGGTAGGACACTATAGTAGAGATTGCCAAAATGCAAGAATTATGACCATCAAGGAGGGAGAAATTGTTACGGATGACGAGGCACATGACGACATAAATGAGGAAACTGATGAGAGTGAGGAGTTTAGTGAAGAGGACCCTACACATATATCTTTGGTTACTCGACGAGCTCTAAACACCCACATTAAGGAGGACGGCCTAGACCAAAGGGAGAACTTGTTTCAAACTCGGTGTCTTGTTCAATCTGTACCTTTTAGTGTTGTCATTGATAGCGGTAGTTGCACCAATGTTGTGAGTTCCATTCTGGTCAAAAGACTTAATTTAAAGACACAACCACATCCAAGACCCTACAAGCTTCAATGGTTGAATGATTGTGGGGAAGTACGGGTAACTCAACAAACTCTTGTTTCTTTTACTATTGGAAAATATGTTGATGATGTTTTATGTGATGTTGTATCCATGCATGTTGGAGATTTACTACTGGGGAGGCCATGACAATTTGATCGTCGGGTAATGTATGATGGGTATGCAAATCGATACTCCTTTACTCACAACGGTAGAAAAACTACTCTTATCCCATTGTCTCCAAAAGATGTATTTATTGATCATTGCAAACTTGAAAAGAAAAGGCAAGAGGCTGATGCAAAAGCAGAGATTGAAAAAGAATCAAGTGAAAAAAAGAGCTTGAGTGAAAAGCAAGAGAGTAACACTCAGCCTAGAGAAAAAAAAGAGAGAAAAGCCAAATCAGTAAGCTTGTATGCTAGATCAAGTGAGGCTAGGAATGTTTTGCTCTCTAACCAGACTATTCTTGTACTTATGTGCAAGGGCTCTTGTTACTTTACTAACTTGCTTAACCCTTCTTTGCCTAGTGATTTTGTTGTGCTTTTGCAAGAGTTTGAACATTTATTTTCCGAGGAGATGCCTAGTAGTTTGCCGCCTCTTAGAGGGATTGTGATATGAATCCAACAACTGATCACGTGCATGTACCCGAAGGACCGATTACAAGAAGCAAGGTTAAGAAGATTCAAGAGGCCTATACATTGCATCTTCAAAAGCTAGCTAGTGTACCGGTTGAAACAAGGACTTTTGTGCCCAAAAATCTTTATAGCATTCGCATATCAAATCAAGAAGATAATGGAGTGGCTGATATTGGAAAATAATTAGAAGACTTGCCTTTGGTAGTTGAATTACCAATTAAGGAAATTATTAATGCTTTATTTGCTTCCTTTTATATTTAATAGCATTTATTAATAGTTTGTATGAATTGCCTTATATTCTTCAATTTGTATTTAATAGCATTTATTAGTGATTGGTGGCTGAACCATATTATGTTAGGGTTACCTTTTAGACCTATTTAAAGGCATGTAATACTCATGTTTGAGAGATTTTAGTTGAATACAGAAAAAACCTTTGTGTTTTCTTGATACCCTTTTGGTGTTATTCTTTTTCAAATCTTGCTTTAGGTTTGATGTTTAAACCGATTCATTGAATTAGTTTTGATCAAGCTAATTCTGGAGTGAATTGTCTTGGTATCTAAGAGTGACCATCATAGATTCCAAGTTCGATCTAAAAGTCATTCATCTTCTAACCAGCTCTTGGTTGGAATCAATCCGTTAAGTTAGCTTCCTCTGTGAGCGTTTTGCAAGGATTCTAGAAGGACCTCTAGCTTTGCAAATTCCAGCATTGTAGGCGCTTATCAGATTGAACACAAGATTGACTTCATTCCTGGCGCGCCCATTCCAAACCGACCAGCTTATAGGACTAATCCAAAGGAGGCTGAAGAGATACAAAGGCAAGTAAGTGAACTCCTTGCTAAAGGGTATGTACGTGAAAGTTTGAGTCCTTGTTCTGTTCCAGTTATTCTTGTACCTAAGAAAGATGGTTCTTGGCGTATGTGAGTTGATTGTAGGACTATAAACAAGATAACTATAAAGTATAGGCATCCAATTCCCAGATTAGATGATATGCTTGATGAATTGCATGGATGTAGTCTTTTTACTAAGATTGATTTAAAATCGGGTTATCATCAAATTCGCATGCATATTGGGGATGAGTGGAAAACAGCTTTTAAAACCAAGTATGGTCTTTATGAATGGTTGGTTATGCCTTTTGGATTAACTAATGCACCTAGTACATTCATGAGACTAATGAATCATGTCTTACGAGAATACTTAGGTAAGTTTGTGGTTGTTTATTTTGATGACATCCTTGTTTACTCTAAATCTTTAGATGATCATATTACCCATGTACGCAATGTTTTGACTACTTTAAGAAACGAATGTTTGTACGTAAATTTAAAGAAATGTAGCTTTTGCATGGAAAAAGTTAACTTTCTTGGGTTTGTAGTTTCATCTAATGGTGTTGAGGTTGATGAGGAGAAAGTGAAGGCTATAAAAGATTGGCCTACACCGAAAAATGTAAGTGAGGTAAGAAGTTTTCATGGTCTTGCAAGTTTCTACCGTAGGTTCATTAAAAATTTTAGTACAATTGCTTCACCCTTGAATGAACTTGTTAAGAAAAATGTATCCTTTATATGGGAAAAAGATCAAGAACTTGCTTTTAATACTTTGAAAGAAAAATTGAGTTCTGCTCCCTTGCTTGCATTACCTAATTTTGAGTCTACTTTTGAAATTGAATGTGATGCTAGTGGAGTAGGGATAGGTGCTGTATTAATGCAAAATCAAAGACCTTTAATGTTCTTTAGTGAGAAGTTGACTGGTGCATCTTTGAGGTATCCAACTTATGACAAAGAGCTTTATGCTTTGGTTCGTGCATTGCAAACCTGGCAACATTATCTTTGGCCTAAGGAGTTCATTATTCATACGGATCATGAAAGTTTAAAGCATTTGAGAGTACAAAATAAACTCAACAGACGACATGCTAAGTGGTTAGAATTTATTGAAACATTCCCGTATGTCATAAAATATAAACAAGGAAAGGAGAACATTGTCGCAGATGCTTTATCACGAAGGTATGTCCTCCTCAATACTTTGAATGCTAGGTTGTTGGGTTTTGAACACATAAAGGATTTGTATCAACATGACATGTTCTTTGCTCCTTTTGTTGAATCTTGTGAAAAAGGACTCATTGTGGATAATTACTTGTTGTTAGATGAATTTTTGTTCCGAAAAGGCAAACTTTGCATACCATCTTGTTCCATCCGTGAGCTACTTGTGAGGGAAGCTCATGGAGGTGGTTTAATGGCACACCATGGAGTTTCTAAAACTTATGATATGCTCTCTGAACATTTTTTTGGCCTAAAATGAGACATGATGTTCATAAAGTTTGTGGTCGTTGCATAGCATGTAAACAAGCTAAGTCTAGGCTTCAACCACATGGTTTATACTCCCCATTACCAGTTCCTAATGGTCCATGGATTGATATATCAATGGATTTTGTTTTAGGTTTACCTAGGACTAGGAAAGGTTATGATAGCATTTTTGTTGTGGTTGATCAATTTAGTAAAATGGCTCATTTTATTCCTTGTCACAAAACTGATGATGCAAAACATATTGCAGATCTGTTCTTTAGGGAAGTTGTACGATTGCATGGCATTCCTAAAAGCATCGTTAGTGATCGTGATGTAAAATTTTTAAGCCACTTTTGGCGTGTTTTATGGGGTAAGTTAGGAACTAAGCTAGTATATTCAACTACTTGTCATCCTCAAACGGATGGACAAACTGAAGTTGTTAACAGAACCATGACTGCTATGCTTAGGGCTATTATTGATAAGAATCTTACGACTTGGGAGGATTGTTTGCCATTTATAGAATTTGCATATAATAGGGTTGTTCATACCACTACTAAATGCACACCTTTTGAAATTGTTTATGGCTTTAATCCTTTAACCCCTATTGACTTGTTACCCATACCGTCAAAAGAGTTTGTGAATTTTGATGCAAATGCCAAGGTTGAGTTTGTTCATAAACTGCACAAGCAAGTGAGAAACAAAATTCCAAGGTTGCCACCCGAATTAATAAAGGACGTAAGATTGTCATCTTCAAGCCAGGAGATTGGGTTTGGGTGCATTTCCGAAAAGAAAGATTTCCTACTCAAAGAAAATCTAAGCTTTTACCACGAGGAGATGGACCTTTTCAAGTTCTTGAGCGCATCAACGACAATGCTTATAAAACTGATTTACCAGGTAAGTACGGTGTTAGTGCAACTTTTAATGTTGTTGATTTGAGCCCTTTTGATGTAGGTGATGGCTTGGATTCGAGGAGGAATCCATCTCAAGAGGGGGAGAATGATATGAACCACGACCAAGGAATTTCCATACCTCAAGGTCCAATTACAAGGACGAGGGCCAAGAAGCTACAACAAACTTTATACAGTTATATTCAAGCTATGGTGAGCTCATCAAAGGAAATTCTAGAAGACGCTGGAGACCTCCCTTATATGTTGTGCAAAGTTGAGGTTCAAGAAAGAGATGAATTAAATGCACTTTAAGTTGCGTTTAATGAACTCCGCTGAATTTATCAAATAGTCCAAGGATGACTAATAAGCACATTTTATTATTTGCATTATTTAATTATAGTTTAACTATTTGTTTGTCATATTTAAGCTAGTTTTAAATATAGGAGTTAAGGTTATATTGTAACCCACATAGGTTACTATATTCCACCATTAACTAGCCATTTAAATATGGAGGTTATGGGTATTTCTCATTTACTAGCCCATTTAATTTGGGAGTTATGTATGACATAGGTTAAGGTTGTAAAGGCTATATAAAGCCTTCTTTTCTTTGATTAGACATCAGATTTTGGAATTAAGAATAGAATTTCTATTTTAGCTTTGTTGAGAGCTAAACTTTCTTTGCAAATTCTTGTGTTTAGAACTTGCATGTAGAGTCATTCAAGTGGTATTGATCAAACCTCTTGTGGAGTGATTCGAATCACGAGTTTAGAAACGAGTTTTCTTTACTCTTGATCTTGATCATCAAGGTAATCCGTTCCATACTTTCCCTTGGGTTGATTTCCATATCATCTTCCTTTTATAATATAGAAAGGCTAAATCTTCCTAGATACTAGGTCAAATTAAATCTAGCTAAATCCCTAGATACTAGGTAATAATATATATCAATCAATCTCTTGAATCCATCTCTAGATATTAGGGAAGATTTTCCTTATTTAAATAGGGATTACACAAATATTCCTTAAATCAAGACCATTCCTTCAATGCTACTAAAATGGGTGGACTCGGGCGTTCCGATCTCTAAATGGATCTGCTATAGCTACTCGATCTCGATCAAATGGCTTTGGATCTGTCTCTACATCTGGAATATCTGTCAGAGGCTATGGAACTCAATATCAATCTGAAACAAGTAAGGGGTGCTCCATAGCGAAAACGGAGACTGCTTCTAGCCAACATCGGCTATGGCTCATGCCCATAATAATAAGGAAGGGCATCTCGGTATGGGGTTGGATCATCGGCCCAGGTGATGGCTCCCCTTACTAGTAAAGGGAACTCGAAGGGATGCTATTGGGGGTATCGGTACTGCTCTCGTTATCATCGACGGATATGCTCTTTATTAGCTAGCGTGGGTCTTTCTCTACTGCTGTTGGTATCGGCTTCTGTATATGCTTCTGCTTTTACTAATGCTTATGGATTACTTGTTGCTGGATCAAACCCAAAAACGTCTCGATTTGATCGGCCTCGGGTGGTGGATCGAATTCACACTCAACTGCGTCATCACAGCTGGGATGCCCAACCTTTCTATCTCTTCCTTCTAACTTCTCCATAAAGTAAAGGGGACTCTTCAATCCTCCTCCAATCGGTTCCGACAGTCTTTTCTTCACCTTCTCTTCTCGGCATGATCCAGGCATTCAAGCTAGCAGATCAAATCATGGGTTCTCATCCCCTTGGGAGAGGCAAGTGAGTCGGTTGGTGGAAATGCGGCCTGGTGGACTCAAGTCAAGTGGGAGGTGGCATTGTCTAACGTAAAAGCACGCTTGCTTTTCTTGTTTCACTCTCCTTATTAGTTGAGGCACCTGTCTGTTCTCATCTAAGAAAGATGTACAGTGCTCGCGGAGCGTACTTGCGAAAGACCAACGACGAGCTATATAGAGGATAAGAGAAAGAATCCCTTATACTTAGATTACAAGAAAGTGTCCGGGGTTGAAGTTCAGTTTCTTTGTTTTTCGTCTGAATATTCTGGAGCTAAGACCCTTACAATCAATGCTCCCTTTCGCCATGCGTAAACTGCACAGGATAAGCTAGTACGAAAAGAATCCATATAAATAGAGAACGGATACGCCCAATACATTAAAAAACTCATTGCCCAAAAGAAAAGACCTTTTCGACATACATAAAACAAAATGACTGTAATGTAATGAGAGTGGGGATTCCAAATAGTAAACTACCATTGCTCGAGATCCCATAGCATGCAGCAACTAGTTGTAAGAAAGAAAGAGGGGTTAAGGAGAAGAAACCAAAGAGAAGTAGCGAAGCCACTTTATAGTGAAAGAAGGGGAAGGAGAATTAATCGAAAGGAGAAGATCAAGAGAAAGAAGGAATCAAGAGGAGAGGATTGACTTCCAGTTAACTCTCATGAATCGATCGTCTTGACTGTTTCATTACCTTTACTCTCTTTTACCCCAAAAAATAAGGGAGAGATAGAAGGAATCTTTCGGATTTACTTACAGTTAAGTCGAATTGATTCTTCGAGAGTGTTTACTGTTGAATGAATCAAGAGGAGAAGAGAAAGAGAAAGAGAAAGAAAGAATCGATAGTCTTTCCTTCCAGTTCACGATGACGAATGAATAAGTCTTGTTTACTGTTTCATTCAGAGAGAGTTGAGGAGAAGATCAAGATCAAGAAGGAATCTTTCGTCTTTCCTTATAGTTAAGTCGAATTGATTCTTCGATAGTCTTGACTTATGAATTACCTTTACTAGATTTCATCCCTAAAAATAAGGGAAGGGTAGACTTTTATCCCTAAAAATAGGGTAAAGATACACTTTTATCCCTAAAAATAGACAGAGGATAGACTTTTAGCCCTCAAAATAGGGTACAGATATACTTTTCTCCCTCAAAATAGGTCAAATGGACTCTTTTATCCTAAAAAAAATACGGGGGGGGGGGGGGGGGGGGGGGGGGGGGGGGGGGGGTAGAATTTGTGCATTAATGGTCCTAACACTCAAAAGGGTAAAATCAGTCCCATTTAGCCTCTTTTTCACTCTTTTACAGGTCAAATGGACTCTTTTATCCCTCAAAATACGGGGGGAGGGGGGGGGGGATAGAATTCAATTGATTTCAGCAGCTTTTGCTAGGGAAAAAGGTCTTTTACTATTTTACAGTTATATGTAGATAGAATTTCTTTTCTTTCAGCTTCAGCTGTTAGGGAAAAAACTCTTTCAATGTTTTACCCCTATATAGGATAGAATCAATTTCTTAATGGTCCGTCGGAAAGAAGTAGGTAGGAGTCTTTGTCTTTCTTTCGTCTCCCTTCAGTCTTGAACAAGGGTCGAAAGAACTCTTTGACCTCAAAAATAGCCAAAAAAATAGACAGAGGATAGGATTTGATCCTCAAAAATAGGGAGAGGATAGAAAAAATTCATTATTGGTCTTTACTGGAAAAAGAGTGTTTGAAGTCCAATGCAGGCAAGGTGTAGAGAAGAGGGAGTAAGTAGGGAGAGGAGCGAAGCTACGAGACCGATAGGGAGAGGAGCGAAGCAGCTTTACAGTCGAGTAAAAGAGTTAAATGACCTCAAAAATAGGGAGAGGTGACGGTTTGAGGTTGAATCGAGAGTTGTCTTTCCTTACTGTTCTTTCTCATTAATAAGTAGGTTCAAGAAGAAATGGGTTCTGGTTCCGGAGCTTGACCTGATTCTCATCCTGCCTACCAGTTCTTTCTTCTTTAACTCAAAAATGATCTTTTACAGTCATCTAGATAAACTTGAATTAATTGAACCTGCTGCTGTTAGTGAAAAAGCTCTTACGACACTTTACAGTCGTCTAGCATCAACAAAATAATCAAGGGTCTTTATAGGATCAGGAGTCTGATTCTTTGATTTACTCTTTCCTTTCGTCTTTATTTACTGTTATGAAAGTGATTGAGTTCTGTCTCATTAATCTTGAGGGGAGTCTGACAGTTCACTCTCATTCATCGATAGTGTTTACAGTCTCATTCATCTTTCTTTCGGCTCCCTATTTATTCTATCACTGTAAAGTCGGATAGTCTTTAGGTTTCGATTCTGGTTCTGTCTCATTCATCTTTCTTCTCCCTGAATTTATTCTATCACTCGTCAGTTTCATTCTTCGATAGTCTTTGTTTACAGTTCAATTAGATAATAGAGTAAAGTCACACATTGACTCTCTTGTAAAGTTCAGGTCATATTGGGTCAGGAGTAAGGAGCTCGATGAGAAGAGGAGAGGGGAGAAAAAGCTCGACGAGAAGAGGCGCGAAGCAGTGAGCCGAGTTTACGAGGCGAACGCGCGAAGCAGCAGAAGACTGGAAAGGAGAGGTTCGGGGACAAGCAACTCGACGAGAAGAGGTTCGGGGCGCTTTGTTTTCCTTTTCTTAACGCCTCATTTCCCTTTTCCCAAAACACTGACGAAATCGGGGTTTCCTGAAGAATGTTAACTTCTATAATCCATAGAACAAAACAGCATCTTGGGTGAAGCAAGCAAAGAGCCGTTCGGTCAGAAGCATCTACCCCGCACTCCATTCAATAAGCAAGCACATAAGCAAGATGAATCTCTTTCTCTTTCAGTATTCACAATTTAGGTAGGCAGGGCTAAAGCATATACATATAGAGAGGAGGAAAAGACAGATGTGCCAGTTATAGAATCATTACCAGGATCTGCCGGCGGTATTTGATTGATCTCGTGTGGTACGAATGACTTTCATAAATTCTACCCCGAAGATTACATACATTCTAGTAACTTCGAACTTTAGTGAATCAACTGTCTTTAATGCAAAGCCCCTTTTTCAAAAGAACTAGAAATGGGTATTTAGGACATAGTGGGATAGGTCAAACATCTTTTTTCGACTTCAACGAGATTGATTAGTAGGCAGATCTGCCGAGGGATGGTATAAGAAGAATTAGGATTATAGAAAGCACATGAAAGAACGAAATAAAGAACAAACCGAAGGAGCATCGGGCAGACTTATGCTTTTATTAAGGTTCAATACTCTTTGTGTTAGGCTTTCCCTCCACTATGCTAGTTACTAACTTAGGTACTTAGCCCAGAATCCATAGAGAATATCAAAGAGAGGAATTGATCGAACAAGCATATCAGCAAGCTACAGCTAAATTCAACCAAAAGCAAAGCTTTCGACAATTTCTATTTGAGTTTCTGGGTTTCCTGATAAATCTCTTGTTTTTTGTTCTTCTTCTGATTCTTCTTTATCTGGTCTTGTTTCAATTGTAGTTCTTCGGTTAAGTTCCTTCTTTTATTCAAATGCATCCCATTCCTGGTTAGCTCTCCGCTCGAGATGGATGGGCTGGGCGCCCGTTCTTCATTCCCATCCTTTCCGTTATGTAAATAGAGACTTCTCCTTCCACTCTCCAATATAGGCTCTATCGATCATCTCACATATCTGTCTGTATCGTCGGTCGTATTTCTTTAGCAAGAGGACGGGACGTGTTAAAGCAATCAATATCATAGATCTCAAGTTAGTTAGATAAAAAATGTGTTATTTCATTTCATAGGGGCGTAATGATACCTTACTCAAAATCAGGAATTAGTGTAATATGCCTAAACGAAGAGTAGCGAGGCGGACATGGGCACGTACGGGGAGGCTAGGGTAGGTAGGTAAGCTCACATAAGGGTCTGAGCTCATATGTCGTACTCCTCTCTCTTCTATCATTGGCATGGCCGGCATGGATTCATTCGATTACGTTTTACTCTTCAAAATTAATCTATGGATTCCCGGGAGTTGGTTACACACAAATCAACTTTTCTTCGATATCCGAGTCGAGCTGGTCTCGCTTTGATTATGATATGAACCAAGAGACATCAATCATACAATATACTTCAATGAAGATGTGAAGAAAAGGTTGTCAAAATTATCAAAAAGATGTTTCAATTCATGCTACATTGAAGAAGAATGAAGTTTGATTGTTGCAAATTTTGGGTGGGTTACAATTTAGAGTAATTTAGAGTTATTGTATTTTAAGACTTGTTATTTAATTTCGGTTACATTTAAATAATGACTAATTATGGCCATAAAGTAGGAACGTTACAACTTTTGGAATACCTTTAGTAGTTTCATTTTTTAGGCTATATAAAGCCATGTATGTTGTATTTGTAAGGTAGACTTGGAAAATATATTAAAAGAAGCATTTGTGCTTTTCTTTAGCCAATGGCTAAGTTTCTTTGCAACTCTATGTAGTTTAGGTTGCATGTAGAATCATTCAAGCTTGACATGATCAACCTTGCTTGTGGAGTGATTCGAATCTCAAACAAGTGTTTGAGATATTTGATCAACAAGAATCATTGAAGCTAGACATGATCGATCTTGCTTCTGGAGTGATTCGAATCTCAAACAAAGTGTTCTTGGCTTGAGATATTCGATCTACAAGGTAATCCGAATCTTATTCCCCTTGTAGTTGATTCCTTATCTTATCATTTGGTATCAGAGCTTCAGGCTCAAGATCGGATATATGTTTCCTTTGCGTTTCTTTTCAATTTGTTTTTTTCTTTTTAGTTTTTAATCGATCCAAAGTTCAAAATTCAATCTTTGCTATATTTACAATTTTGAGAGGTGAGAATGAGAGCTTCATTTGTGTAAACAGAGTGGCCTAAAAAAAAATCCTTGAGTGTTGTATACACATGAGAGATTGTTGTGAGGGCCTTTGTATTTTCATATCTTATGTTTTGCAGCAAAGTTTCACAAATAGATTCGAGGACGAATCCTCTTGAAGAAGTGGAGAATGATATGAACCAAGAGACATCAATCATACAATATACTTCAATGAAGATGTGAAGAAAAGGTTGTCAAAATTATCAAAAAGATGTTTCAATTCATGCTACATTGAAGAAGAATAAAGTTTGATTGTTGTAAATTTTGGGTGGGTTATAATTTAGAGTAATTTAGAGTTTTTATATTTTAAGACTTTTTATTTAATTTCGGTTACATTTACATAATGGCTAATTATGGCCATAAAGTGTGAATGTTACAACTTTTGAAATGCCTTTAATAGTTTCATTTTGAGGCTATATAAAGCCATGTATGTTGTATTTGTAAGGTAGACTTGGAAAATTTATTAAAAGGAGCATTTGTGCTTTTCTTTAGCCAATGGCTAAGTTTCTTTGCAATTCTATGTAGTTTAGGTTGCATGTAGAATCATTCAAGCTCGACATGATCAATCTTGCTTGTGGAGTGATTCGAATCTCAAACAAGTGTTTGAGATATTTGATCAACAAGAATCATTGAAGCTAGACATGATCGATCTTGCTTCTGGAGTGATTCGAATCGCAAACAAAGTGTTCTTGGCTTGAGATATTCGATCTACAAGGTAATCCGAATCTTATTCCCCTTGTAGTTGATTCCTTATCGTATCAGATTAGTTGCGCTCTTTCTGAGCCAGCCTATGGTAGAAGGCATCTTTGAACGCTTTCATATAGAGAGGTCGATAATAGACCTTATTTCACGCCTATAGACTCAATGTAAAAAGAAGGATGGGGATTTACAGACAAATTTCTATTCTGATTTGAGTACTGCGGGAGGGAAAGATCCTGAGCGTAGAACAAGAAAAGTCAGAAAGAAGAGAGGCACATACTGTAATCTTTCTTTGTTGGGTCAGTACATCAGCGAAGCGCTTCTCGTTCGTTCGCTCTTTTTCATTCACATCATTCTTTTGCCAGTTGTTGGTGTAAACATAGGAGGGAGCTCTTCATTTAGGATTGAGTATATCTGGGCATCCTTATTTATTAGTTTAGTCCAAACTCAAAGTTCACAAATTGCAATGATTCCACATGAAAGAGTACGAGATCTTCTTGGGGTTCTCAACATCAAAAGGTTGAAGTTGAATGTTGAGCTCAGGCTCTTATTCATTTTTCTAATAAAGAAGGATCTTAGCTTTTCGCATTCTCTTTAAAAGGACTTGATTTTGATTCTTGGGATGAGTGTACGACGGTAAGCGGCTTCCCGTACTTAGCCGAGGTCAAGATGGTTTGGGGTTCAGGCGCATCGAGCTCAAACTCTTTCTCCGGGTGGGACATGGATCTCAATCTGCCTCCACGGGAAGAAGTAGAAGTTACCGTTGATTGAGGAGGCGAACCCGATATGGATGTGTACGGGGAAAGGGATCCAGCCCGCATTAGGGCGATTGTGGAGGCCCAACTGAAAGAAAGGGTCGCTCAAAGCCAAGACAGGAGGGGTCCTTGAAGAAGAGGTCCAGGCCGAAATGCTCCGCCGGGGATTGCCTCGCTTGAATTTCTATTTCCGCATGCGCAGCTCTTTGATCCTGAGAACTTGGAAAAAAAGCAGAAATCTTTTTCTCGGGGCTGGTAACGCAGCTTAGGAAAGGTGATAGCTCCATAAACTATCAGGTCAAACGCAATATTGAACGCAATCTTCTCTCTTTCATTTTCCAAGAATGCAAAATCAGCTTCTAGCAATATAGTCTCGCCCCACTCTTGATAGTGAAAGAGGGGCCCTAATGGAAGATGGGCTTTTTCTTCTTTTCTTTATCGGTATGCCGCTCCGCGATCAAGGAGCGAATCTATGAGCCCGAGGTGTAGAGGCGAATAAGCTCAACTACTCGACCATAAAGAATAGGGGAGCGAGACAACATAAATCGAACCGAATATCATGAATATCCTTCGCCCGTTATCTCCTCATCTTCCTATTTATAAGCCACAGCTCACTTCGACGTTTCCAATTTCCCATAGAATCTCCGGGGCTTTCCTAGCCACTCTCGTTTTGTTTTTTTATCTTCTTTGTCTGAAAATGGGTTTGATTTGCTTCACCCATGAGAGTTTCTACAGATTCCTCTTTTATTCATCCAAGCTCATCCTAATCTCCATCGAGATTACTGCCTTAGCCCTGTCCTATCATTTGTATAAGGGGGTTCATCATTTATTGACGGATTTTCTTTCGTTTCGGAAGAGAGAGAAAGACAAATTGATGATGATTGATAGCTCTCTTCTTTAAAGCTTATGCCGTATCAGGCTATTGGCGTTTTATCTGCATCTTCCTGACCAAGACCCAGTAAAGAAGGGGTTCGCTTTGTTTGGGATGAACTCGCAAAGACTCGACCCGGAGACTTACCTCGTAGAGTGGCGTCTTTTATAAGACTCTACTTTCCTTGAGAAGTGGAACTCAAAGGGAACTCAAAAAAATGAGTTTGAGCTCGTTTGGCTGACTTTTAGCCCTTTCGATAGGGCGGCTATCCGCATAGGTCCCAAAGTGACGTCCATTTTTTGGTAATGATGATGATGGGTATACTCGAGAGAAAAGTGTGGAATTCGACCTCATCTGCGGGGTTATGGACTCCTTTTTCGTTTAGAGGCCTTTCGACATGAAATTCTTTATTGTTGAGCCTGGTGTGGAATCACAAGCATTACACATTCATTGTTGGTCTGGCTGCTGGTCTAGCAATCCCTCCTAGCCGCCATCGTCAGTGCAGCCTGCCTGTTAAAGACCGAAACGTAAGTAACTCAGTGCTCTATACGGGGGAAATGAAAGCAGAATTCGTTCGGATCCTTCCTTCCACCCACATGTTCAATCTTTTTTTAGCGGTTTCCCCAGAGATCTTTATCATTAATGCAACTTTCATTTTGCTCATTCATGGAGTTGTATTTAGTACCTCTAAGAAATATGATTATCCACCGTTAGTCAGTAATGTGGGTTGGCTTGGATTACTTAGTGTTGCACGCCTAGGAGGGCAGCGCGGGGACTCGGAGGAGCTATTATCGCCAAACTCCCTAACCTAATGTTGCATCGGGTTCGGGCTGTAGGGAACCGTAGCATGGGGGGACCTCTAATCCTTTTGCCGCTGCAAGGTTGGCTAATCGTACGCAGCAGGCTCGAAGACCCCTGGTTCTGGAAGGCACATGAGTCTGAACGCTATGT
Organism: Cucurbita argyrosperma subsp. sororia; assembly: GCA_018691285.1. Taxonomy (NCBI): domain Eukaryota; kingdom Viridiplantae; phylum Streptophyta; class Magnoliopsida; order Cucurbitales; family Cucurbitaceae; genus Cucurbita; species Cucurbita argyrosperma. Next base: position 6,913,831 of record CM031895.1, read on the forward strand.
TGAATGTGCCCCCGACACTACACTACGTAGGTACCTGTGCAGGTGAGGCGTCGGTCGGTCCTAGAAACGGCGGCAGCGGCGCGAGGAGTTAACGACCAGACGTGCTGCAACCTAGGGATCACCAGGCAACTCCTTCCATCTATAGGGATCGGGGGGGCATAGCACAATTCTTCTTTGAGGAGGGGTGTTTGCCCCGGTGACTGATCCTGCCATAATGTACTCCTACCTATAGCACCGACAAACAAAGTCGAGCATACATACGACGAGCCTCATGCGGGAATATCCGGGAGGAAAGAAAGGGTGGTAAATGATAATGAAAGAAAAAGGGCGTCTGCACGGGCGGAATGGATGAGCGAAAGATGCCATGCCATGGAGTGAGGAATATCTCGAGTCTCATGTAAGACAAAAAAGAAAACCTCAAGGTGCTGCCCAGGAACTGCGGGACCTTCTCGAACACAGGATAGGAAATTGAGATCTCGAGCTAGCCTATTTATTCGTTATGGGGAATCAATGCTCCGGCTTGAATAGAGCTTACCTCCGGCACCTGGCTTTCTCCTAGCTTAGCTGCGCTTAATAGGCCGTTTGGCTTCCTCTCTGGTGGCCTCCTTACCTTACTACCCACCCTACTACATACACTCCGACTCCAAGCTACGCCTGCTGAGCAAGATGCATTGCGATTTCCTCTTCTGTGGACGCACCTGAATATGATCGGGCTGGGAGGGAAGAGAAAGACTTTTTTCCAGGCTTTCTCTCGTAAAGCCAAGCCCCAAGACAAGGTACAATTGTTGGGAAGGGTAGATGAGAAGAAAGAGAACCTGGCTGGATTCGGGCTGGTCTCATGGCGCCCATTCCTAAGCAGTTCCTAAAAGGTTCGCTGATGCTGTAGGGAGCATCCACACTGAGTGATCGGTCTGCTAGTTCACGCAAATCCGAAGAAGTTATCACAGACGAGTCGCATGCAGGGAAACTTGCACGTGTGGTTCTGGCCGGGCTTTCTTGAGGTATCTAATAACCTTGCTTCTGCTTGCCGCTGGCGCACCTCTCCTAACTATTGCCCATTTATTCTGGAATAATCTTTTTAGGAGGGACAATTTGACATATTTCTGCCAAATCCTTCTATTATTAAGTACGACTGGTACCATTTCGATGTGTTTCGATTCTTTCGAACAAGAGAGGTTTGATGCTTTTGAATTCATTGTATTAATTCCACTTCCTACTCGCAGTATGCTCTTTATGATCTCGGCTCAAAGTTTATGTTTTTATGTGATGGCAGCATCCAAAAGAAAGTCTGAATTTTCCACGGAAGCCGGCTCGAAATATTTGATCTTAGGTGCATTTTCCTCTGGAATCTTACTGTTTGGGTACGACCGGACAACTGCCGATATCTAAAAATCCCCTTTCTGAGAATATTGGTTGTGATATTGATCTTACGGGGGAAACGAAATCAAAGTACATATATACAAGGTCAGACCCTCCATCTAGTTGTCGAGATAGGGCGATCGATCTACTTGTCCATAGCCCTGGGGCAGTGTCTCGATCTCCTACGTGCGAAATCAGAGGGACAAGTTCCTATGGAGATTCCCCTTGGTCTAATTCCACGCTTTATGACGAAAGGGCAGTCGGCGTGGCGTAAAGTGAAGATTGAGGGAAGTAGAGCAAAATTCCCTTCAGGGGTATTCCGAAGGTGTAATCTAGGCAACGAAAAAGGGGCCCGATACTGAAACAACTAGAGGAGCGAAAGCAACTCGACCAAGAGGGAGAGGAGCGAAGACACGAGACCAAAGGGAGCGGAGCGAAGACGCTTTACCTTGTTCAATCAGTCCAGGACAGTTGGTTCACCAAACCCCGACCTAGAGTCCCACGTTCTCCAGGTCCGAAGGGATCCAGTGCCAAACTACCGACTCCTCCCGGAATTGCATTATCAGAGCTGAGCCAGGAATGGCCGTTAGTGGACACCCACCACTTTTCACCGGTTAGAGAGGCCCTCTTTAATACATTAAGAAAAGATGTTCACAGGGGTCAGAAAGACTCGGTCATAGGAACTTAGACCACCTACGCGCTGGTAAACGAAAACCACCTCGACCGGATCAGAGTAAACAAGAATGTCGATCAGACCCCTTGCCTTGAAAGAATTCACACGCTGTGCCACCACACCAGCTTTCCCAAAATAAAGGGAGATCCGCTGCTTACTGTTCACGGAAACATCCGACCTATACGAGAGTCAAGTCGTCCATGTATCTTTCTTCTCTCTTTTCCTTCTATTTATCTTCTATTTTTTGCTTTGACTCATTCAAGGTTCAAAATGAATGGTGTTGATGGTGTTGGCTAAAAAAGGGGGAGAGAGGAGTAGGCTCACTTCTGCATTTTTGTTTAGGTTATCGAGATTCTCGTTCCAGTCGAAAGATTCTAGTGGGTGGAACATCTTTCACAATCCCTGGAGAGATAGTTCACTAATAGACCAAGGGACAAGTAATTCGACTCATTCACATACGGATCATTCATCTTTGGAATCCATATTAGGCAAGGAGACATTGCTTTTGCTAATTCTAATTTCAGGGTGATATCAAATCGGTCTATTTCCGGCATCATATCCATAGCGCATTCATCTTAAAAGCTCCAGCCTCAAGGTCACGGTCGATATCGTCACTATCATCAAGCCACTATCATCAATAATCAACCCCTTAAGCTAGGCTTGTTATCCAGGAACTTGTTCAGAAATACCTGTAATGAAAGGAAGATAGGAGTTTGTCGCTAGGTATTTGACCAAATAGGATGGATCGTCCAGTTCCTATAGAACCTATCACTAAAATAATACCCCCGGGGATAGGGCGAGGGATAAAGGGGTTTCCATGAGATGGGAAATTCAAACAAACAAACTATTAGCCACACACGAGGTTTATGAATAAGTGATTGTCTGATAATGAGCAAGGAATGTCCGTCTTTCTGCTAAAGATGAATGTCCACTAAGTGTCGTAAGTCAATTACTCCCGGTTGTTCAATCATTTGATAACCAGAGTCATTCTTTGATAAATTCTCACTATGAGTCAGAATCAATAGAATTTGATCAATCCTTTTTTTTGTCGTTAAGGTGGAGAATTGAACCAAGAATTCTCTTTCTTTCTCATCAATCCAATAACCGTTCACATTTCTTCTTATCAATGAATAATATATCTCTTTACTTGTATGACTTAGATGTCTCGTATTTCTCAAAAAAGGAATTTATTCTATTGATGGGATTTGGTATGATACTTATGAGATCGATTGATATTCAAATCTTTCTTTTTCGAACGTATTGATTTGACCCCATAAGCGGGACCGCCATCCCATAGCATGTTGCCACCAGAAGCAGAATGCTCTACCCTATTTCTTCTATAGAATCTTCTAACTGTTCCAGAGCAACTAGAAAGAGCTTCTTTAACCAGAAAGAATGAAGTGAAGATGTGGGATACCTACCCTTTTCGCAACTCAATAAAGATTTGACCTTTTCTCACTCTGTCTGTAACTCACTATAGGCTCGAGAAAGAAAGATCAGATGTGTACGAATGAGATATACAACAAGAAGAACTCCCGAACATTTGGCGATCTCAGATGTGTCGATATCGATGGTGACTCATTATTTATTTTGATGAATCATTTCTTGGGGCAGAAGAAGATTATGTAAACACTGACTCGAAATCTCACTTATTCCATTGTGGAAGACACACCCAATTCGTTGTGAAGAATGAGCCATGATATATCTGATCCATGCATAATCTCATGAAAGAAAAATGGATACAAATTAGTGTTTGCCTACTTAGTATCGACAATAGGTCTGAAAAAGTCTCTAAACTCAAAATGGTGAGATATTTGTACCCTGTCGAAGTAAGGAACCATGGCATATATGTTTGGAATAGATTCCTTTACAAATTGAGAGAGTTGAAAAAGCACTATCTCGTTGAAAGGTTCTATACATCTGCCCTTGATGAAGGCATTTAGATAAAGACTCTTGTTTTTTCCAGAAGGACGATTTCTGATTTTGATTTGAGGATTCTCTTATAATGGTCTTTGAATTGAAATTGAGATACTGATGCAAGTTCTTCCCCTCTGAATAAGATAGATTCATATCTGAAAGAGGTTGCCAATAAGTTCTTTCATTCAAAATTGACTATTTGTCCCTCTGTTAGGTTAGAGGTGTTCCAAAAATGTCTGCGATCGAGTAAATAGCTCGACGAACGAATGGATCGAATCGAATTGGAAAATGGAAAGATTTGTACAAGTTATACCTTTCCACTTTGTGTAAAATAGTATGGTATGAATATGTTAGATACCTGTGACTCGATTGGTTAAATAGTATCTCTCTCCCAGCAGCATGTTTTTTTATCACCGCATAAAGAAAAGATTTTGTTGCGAATGAACAAGATATTGAGGAATTGTCCATACGTCAAATCATAATTATTGATATGGGCCTTTTCCACATAACCAAGATACATCAAAAGGGAATCTTTTGTTACAATAGAAGCAGAGTAGATAGAGTTGCTTTATAAAAAGAAGATATCAATTAACTTCTATGAAATGGTTTCACGGGATTTAGCCAATTGTCTTGATCGTGGGATATCATTGAGAAATAGGAGAGTTTGATCAAAGGATTTCCTGCGATTCTTTGACGTATGGAATGAGTAAATCATCCACTTTGCTATCTTATTGAAGAAAAATGGTTATATTGTTCTTGATCAAGAATTTCTCTTTTTGGTAAGTCTCATGATCATCCAATAAGAAGGCTTTCCATTTTGTCAAATTCAAACTCTTTTCAGACCTCTTGATTCTAACAACTGATTTCAGAGTTCATCATTCGAACCTTTCAATTCATAGATGTGGATCTCGGACCTATCAATGGGGATATTCCCGAAACTCACAAAGAAAAAAGGAAGTGAGTTAGAAGTATGTATAAGAAACTTGGACAAAAAGAAAGGAAGTGACTTAGACAAATCTTTTTTCTCGATAACCTCAGACCAATCCATCCAATATAGATTAATACGTAATCGATCGAACACTACTTGAAAATGGCTCTTCTGCTCAGAAATGCAATGTTTCTGGAAATTCTTGCTCCCATTGGACCATTTGTATTTATATGCTGCATTAGAATCCCGATTCATGGATCTCTCGGTTCGAGAAAGAAAAAAGGAAGAGGATCGAACCATTTCTTCTGACTCTTTTTCTTGATAAATCTTGGTTGATCGTATATTTCATTATAGTTCTATGATTAAGAGTCTCATTTCCTATTTGATCCCTTTTCATTCCATATTCTAAGTTGGGTGGGATCGGATCTATTCATTAACAAAGAATCAATTCAATACTTATGTACTTATATTGGATTTGAATATGATTTCGGATCAATATAGATTGATTTGACTGCCTCCATTATGTTGTTGCTAGCAAATACCACTCTTTTTCTTTTGGATCTTCCAAATCATTCCCGGGAGAGGGCCGTACCCATTTTTTTCTGATCCTTCGATTCATTCTCTGAATAAAAAAGAGGAGGTAGAACCAAGAAATCCTTTTCGATTCATCCCTTTCATACCTCATGAAAGAATTCTTTTTGATCCAATCTGTAGGAATCAAGGCAAATCCCTTATGATACGCCAGATCCGGCTCGGTTATTGATAGAGTGAATAGATCTTCCATTTCTTTCAATCTCTCTTGTGATTCAAAATCGTGGTGTAAGGTGTATCCCCTCCAGTTCCGGTCATGGAATAGATGAAATAAATAAATGATGGATTTATGTTCAAGGATGAAATCTGATTGTAACTGTCCATATACAGTTCATCCTTCGGAACCATATCACGCGGATCTGATTCAATAGGATGAATTGAGACCTGATTTTGAAAGTAATTATCTTTCATATATTAACTAACTATTTCTTTCTTTTCCGATCGCCTGGAAGGAAAGGACAAAAGATCTTCTTCTTTCTTCAACAATTTCTGATCTCTAGTGAACCTCTCAATAGGATTCAAACCCTCACTCACTTCTTACCATCTGTCAGAGAAAAAAGAACGAATGGATCTTGTAGGATTCCTGAGAAATTCTTCGATCGATTTCTTCCCCGGAATCGGATGATTATTCATATGCTTCTCACCTTCCATGAATAGCCCGGACATTGAGCCTAAAAAAGCATTTAGGGAACAGTCTGATTCTATCTCTCTTCGTTCTGTTTGAAGAAAGGAAGGATCCCAAAGAATCGATCTTTCTTTTAGTTGTTGAATCTCTCTTTGATTGAGAAATGTGTGATATTCTGAATCCTCATTACTAATGGAATCGAAATGATTTCTGGATTGATCATCTGATCCTTTCCATTGGCTAGAATCCGTTACTAGAACGAAACTAGATCTTGCTTGTGGAATCATATTGAATATTTGACAAGACATTTCGTACCTTGCTAAAAAACCGATCCTTGTTTACCAACCAATTGTCCAACCAAATCCAATTCTCTCTCGGTATCTTCCTCATCAAATACGATTCGTGTAGATGGATTCTTCCCCCAACTAATGAAGGAAGAGATCTTTCTTTCTCGTCTCATAAATTCATGAAATCCTTCACTTTAGGGGAGAGTAAGTAAATCAAAGATAATTGATTGAAGAATCCAATGAAAGATTCATTCTCCTTCACCTAGTTATCACCTCTTAGTTTACCTTACTCTCATCTGATTTAAGGAAGATAAAGATCAGAGAAAGATAAGTACCTTAAGGCATAGGGCTTTTCAAAGCTAGCCAGTTTTCCTGGGTCTAGGAGTTGAGGAAGTTAAGAAAGTCTTGAATTAGTTCTGGGACGAGTTCCGGCCTTGCCTTAGCGTAAGCCTTATTAGTAGCTTTCATCCTTGCTGCCAGATCAGAAGGAGGAGGGGAAATATGAGACTTTCGTCTTTCAGACTGCATGATTGCTGTATTTCGGGCTTGAAAAGAGCCTTCCTTACCCACCTACCTTATCAGATGAAGTCAGAGCAGACTTATCCTTATAACTTATACTTATTAGTGGCATTTTTTTAGTTACCTTCTAGCAATTATTCCGGGCCTACAACAAGATCCATTGAAGTAGGGTAAATGGGCTTCTCTTTCTCCGCTCAGTCGTTATCAAAATAGAGATGAATCAAAGGACTCTTCGTTCTTATACTTTCTTAGATTTGATGGCAACAAGAATATCATGCCTTTTTCCAGCAGCTCAGGATGCTTGCAGGTAGAAGCTGTCCTACCTTTCCTGATTCATAGGGGATCACTCATCAATCTACTTTTATCCCCAAAACCAGCTGTTAGACTGAATCTTCTCTTCTTCTTTGTGAGACTTGATGTTCACCTTGTTAATTCATAAAGGGATAATGCAATGGGTGCACATGGAGAGATTTGGAAAAGGAGGTTCATTGGATACATTTTGAAGTTAGATTCATTTGGTGGATCCATGTATTAGCTAGATTCATTATTTCCGATTTGTTACATGAATAGCCATGGAGGATGTTCCAAAAGAAGGCCTATATAAGGATCAGATTTGATAATCAATTCAACTTTAGAAGAGAATACCTCTCTTTCTACAAAAAGCCAGATTTGAGTGTTGAGAGAATTATGCCCCCTTTCCATCCAAATTTGACCTTGCTCCAACAAACAAAGTGGTATTAGAGCCAAAAATCAATGGCGGGTTCCGGGAAGATGTCATTGGGTGGTGTACTGCTGCCACGTCTGGTGAAGTCGAACTACAAGAATTAGAGCATTCAGATGCAAGCCTTGCTCGCAGCGCAAGATGTATGGGACGTGGTTTTGGAAGGTTACACGGAACTGGAGCAAATCGAAGACATTACAGTAAATGACATCAGGACGCAGAAAGAAGCACGGATGAAGGACAAGACCGCGGTGTACTTACTTCTTTATTATTCCAAGCGGTTGGTTTTGATGAGTCAAATTTGTATATGATAGCCAGCAGAACATAATATGGGAAAGTCGTTCCTCTCGATCAATTCCGATTCGAATCAATAAGAAAGAATCTCTTTTCCTTTCACTCGGTAAAGCAGCTCCCAAGGAATTGACTGAATTTGCTTCTTGAGAAGAAATAGAAAAAAAAGAATCTCTCTTCTATTTTGGTAATTCTCTAGGAGTCATCTTTGAACAAGTTTCTCTTATAAGGAGAGGTGGAAGAAAAGGCTCAGGATTGATTTAGGAGTCTTTGTGTGAGCCGATTGATGCAGATAAAGATTACAGCTTCTGAAACCAAGACTTTTGATGCCCGTCCTTCGCTTCAGGGCTGGTTAACCAGAATTCTTCTCCTGCAAAATAACAATAGAAAAAGTGGTTCTTGCATGGCTTTGGTTTCGATGAGAATGGAAAGAATGAAGCAACCTCAAAGATCTCGTCAAACAAGAGATGGAATTCCATGAAAGAATACTAGCCCAAGACCCGATCGGAGGCAAGAGCTCTTTCTTCTGACCGTCACAGTCTTTTCTTCTCTAGAGAGTCTGACCAACTTCTTGATTTACTAGTGGAAACTGGGGATTCGTAAGAACAAGGAATCGCTTTCAATGAAAATTGCTCTTTGTCAAGACCGGACTAATCCCGCAAAAGGTGGATGATTCCCCCGCCTCGAAACTGACCTCTTTCTCTTTTCCCAAAATCCAACAAGGAAACAAATCTCTTTTTTTTTAGCACAAATCAAAGGAACCAACTGAATCAGAAAGAGTCGTTTTCTTTCCAATTGCTGTAGTTAGTCATCCAAGAATCAAAATCAAGTCCTTTTCAAAGAGAATGCTAAAAGAAAAAAGGAGATTTCTTCTTTCTTGGAGAAGAACGGTCTTTGTTTGGCCTGAACCAACCACTTTCCGAAAACTCGGTGGTCTTTTTATCAGCCTTTCTTTGGCGAAGGGGGAGCTTGAAGACATTTTAGTTTGATTTGCTTTCTTAATCCGCTGACTCGAGTGCTTGCCTAAGCCCTTTGCATCTTTTTCTAGCTTGATACGGACCTGGGCCTGAGATTGTCATACCACTCGTAGGCAGGACCAAAGAAAGGGAAAGGGGAAATTGTCTCAATCAATGGCAAAGACCCATTTTGTGGTAGTGTCCCGGCAAGCGGTAATGCAATGAGATCAGTGTCTTTTAGGGCAACCTCTACCTTCAAAGATAGAAAATGGTGGGATTTGGTACCCTGGTGTTTAAGGAACACGGTTTCATGATATGGAGGATATATGGATTGCGATAAGGCTGGATTCTTCCTTCTTTCTTTGGGGTTTTGAAACTCCGTTTTTCATTAAATTCTTCCTTAGTGACAAACTAGGCAGAAGTAGATGGACCTGCCTGAGCTGGTGGAGGTGCTCTTGCTTGTGCAGCTGGAATCTCAGTCGGAAAAGCGGGAGGTGCAGAAGGGAAAGAAGTGGAGGTAGCCCCTACCAGTACCAGAAGTGATAATAAAAGTGGGAATGCTGTCACTAGAACGGACCAGACAAAGAGGGGTGATCTATGCATAGTCATTCCAGGTCCACGCATGTTGGAAATAGTCGTTATAAAATTGATAGAACCTAAAATGGATGAAATACCAGATAGATGAAGACTAGAAATTGCTAAATCAACTGCTCCTCTAGAATGGCTGGTAATACCACTTAAGGGCGGATAGACTGTCCACCCAGTGCCGCTACACACTTCTACTAAGGCTGAGCTTAATAGGAGAAAGAGACTTGGTGGCAACAACCAGAATGAAATATTATTTAATCGGGGAAATGCCATGTCAGGTGCACCTATCAGAATCGGAATAGACCAATTACCAGATCCACCTATCATCGCCGACATAACCATAAAAAAGATCATTAAAAAAGCGTGAGTCGTTATTAAAACATTATAAAGTTGATGATTCCCACCAAGAATTTGATCGCCGGGTCGTGCTAATTTCATACGAATCAGTACTGAGTAGCATGTGCCCATCACTCCTGCAATGGCACCGAAGATGAAATATAGAGTCCCTATATCCTAGTGGTTAGTGGAGAACAGCCATCGGACCAGATTTCTCGTCAAATTGAGATTCTTTCGTTTCCTTTCTTATCAGAGAGGGGCCCTTTACTAACTTTAGGGAGCGGCGGGGCTGATTTATTGAAAAAGTGGGAATGAGAGGGGAAGGCAGAATGGAAAGGGGGTGGGGAAAGTTCGGAAAGCCCTCACTTTATTGATGGGACATTTTGATGTCCTTTTCCTCTCACCCCGGTTCTGGTTTAAGAAAGGGTCAACACAAGGATCTGACTTCGAAGCAATCTCTGGAGTTTGACCTTATCCGAACGGGTCTTGCAAGAAAATAGAATTTCATATTGAGCTCCAAATATACGCTATTGGGATAGGATGGCTCCTACTAGCTCTCCCCCCCATAAGAACCGCACGTGCGAGTTACCCCGCATACGGCTCAAGTGGCGAAGGCCCTTTCCTTTGCGCTTGGTAAGCGCTTCGCTTTAGCCAAGCTTACTACTAGCCTTATTCTGTCACCCGAGATCCAAGTCAGCACTGGAAAAGATCTCTTTCTTCCTCGCGGCCGAGCCAGCTTGGAAGCAAGCTACCTGTCGCCTATCTCACCCCCTTTTTCAACGAGATACGATTAACGAAATGAGAAATTAATAGTCTCAATGAAATTCTCATTCACTGTATAGATGGGCACAGCAAGCATATCCTTCCCAAGCTATATGGGGCCCCCACATTTACCATATGCATGTCTAAGCATCCTTCTGATGGAAGAAGTTTGCAAAGGTAGCCAGGCAAGTCTTCCTCGTATCCCGTTTTTGAGTAGGCACTCGTAGTCTTAGTGTTACCTTCAGCCTTTTATTTGTCATAAACCTTTTTCCTGCTTGAACTTCATATAATCTTGTACACTTCGAAATAGTGGTATACAATAGCAAACGGGTCGATCTGATCTGATGCTGAAGTAACCCAAGCTGCTAATTAGGGAATCTTTCCAACCATAAATTATAGCAATCCTATCTACCTATAGTATAGTTGAAGAACTATATCACATGACATAGCGAATCTTTGATTACCATATATGTCATGTAAAGGGACTGAATTAGTTTGCCATTGAGACCATTACAAACGATTTATCTTCTTTTCAGGAAAATAAACCAGACGTTTAGAAAGAAGGTGTATACATCCTTGATCTTTCAAACATTGGGAAGGGATGAGATTAGTCTGTCTAGCTAGTTCTTCATCCAACAAGAGGTAACTCACGAGCCGATAAGCACTAGCAGAGAGAGGCATTTTGAGTGATAGGGACTTTTACTGGATCAGTTACCATATTTTCTAAACACGAAACTTGACTCAGGAACTGAAAAGGATCGATCCTTCCCGGCAGCAGCAAACGAGATTAACCTTTCAAGATCTGAATGAAAGACATTCATCCGCCCGCTCAAAAGGATACCAATTAACGGCCTCAGGATAATCCTCGAACTTCCTATAATCTAATTAAAGGCCGCCGCAGCAAATGCCAACCACGACTTATCATTGGTTAAGAAATGTTGAAATTACTTTGACATCATTTGGTGAAAAGAGTATTTAGACTTCGCCCTTAATCCCCTGCTGAATGAAAATATCAGAATCCAGAGCGGTCAATTCTCCCACGGAAGTCCAGAAAGGTAGGGAAGTCAATTGTATACCCCTCATAAGCGGCTGCTAGTTTGAATGAATATTCAGTCATCATGACGAGCGCGCTGCATCCCATGCGCTTGAATAACTCGTCACATCATATCGAATGGGTTTCTATTGACTAAATCCTCATTGTAGTATAATGATAATTCATTCAATGGAATGGGGCCGAGAGGGAGGAGGGGTCGAGGCGAGATATTAAGAATAAGTAAGAAGATAGAAGAAGGACGTATATCATCATCAGCCCTCCCTTAGGCTTACATACCTAATTGGTAGGTTCATTTAAATGGGAAGAAGACTCATTTCAAAGTGACAGGCCGGCCACATACATGTTAGTGGAACACGATTCCCAGCCTTTGTCCTAATCAACTTCTTAATCTCGTAAAAGAGAAGAGAATTGGGGATTCGCCCCTTTTTCCATCTTCGGCATCAGGGTTCTATTTATATAGAGAGAGAACCTTGACATTAACCATTAAAAAGAAAAATGATGCTAAATTCCGAAATCAATAGTGCTTATTATCAAAGAAGGGAGTCTGGGCCCAGCACCAACCAACCACTGAAACTAGAATCGAACAGAGGATGAAAGCTAGTCTACCTAGGTTGACATTTTGACCACGGGATAATCAGTCAAACAATTGAAGACACTACCCCACAAAACATGTAGCATCACTGCTTCTAATGTACATGTCCCAAACATACGAATGTACTCTCTCTCTCTCAGAGATCCTTTTTTTGTAGAATATACTGCTGACTTTCTCTTTGAAAATCTTTCCAAATTCAGGGGAGAGGAGCGCATTTATATGTGGTGTGGTGTTAACATCAGTATAAGATGAAAGATAAAGATATATATGGTCACAACTTCAATATTCGATTGGAAATCCTCCACACTCAAACATTCTTTTCATTCAGCTTCGCCCCTTCTCCTCTACAACTATTGGTCGAACTCCGTAACCTTATACAGTATTACTGGATTGAACAGTAAATTCATGGAATTGGGAGACATAATAACCTTTTTTACAGTCTTTGTTTGATTGAAGGGAGACTACAAAAAAGAGATAAAACCTTTCCAGTCGGTCGAGTAAAGAAAAGATAAGAGATAGAAAGAAGGGAGTCAAGACGAAAGCGAAGCGAAAACAAGTACTCCTTCATTCCCTACTACTATTTACAGTCTTTGAAAGAAGTCAATCCGAAAGCTCAAACCAGGACGAACTATTCTTTAAAGAACACTCGGTAAAGCATATGAAATCCTGTCCCTTCCTCCGGAACCTATTCTGTAAACTCAATCACTCGCATATGAAATGCTTCTTGCTTTCACTCCTGCCCATGAACCTCTACAACAAATGAAAGGATGTTCGCTTCGCTCCGCTTTGACTCTATGACCTTCCCTTCCGGAATTGTAACCAACCCTTATGAATTAATTAGACTGATCCTACTACTGATTGAACGAGTTTAGAGTGAAAGAAAGAAAAGAGCAGAGCTACTTCACGAACCAGGAGAGCTCCGGAACCAGACTTGGAACAAAGAAGGGAGGAAGTCTTTCAAGGAAAGAGGAAAGAGGAACAGTAAGAAAAGAAGCAAGCTCATGAACTTGAACCTTCTTTCACCCTAACGCAAGGTCAAGCTCATGAACCATAACCTTATACTCTATTATCTTTTCCGTAATCTTTTCCTATTTCTTCTTTCATTCCTTAGCAGCTTTGAAAGCCTCAACTGGAACTGGAAGTCAAGACTGACGATTAATGATCGTTCACCTTCTTGAACAAGGAAAGAGGTCAACTCCGTAACTCGCATATTCTCTCCTATCCCTTCCTCCGTAACCCTTTATCAAAGAATGAGACTTCCCCTTATACGATATTGATTCTTTCACTCGGGTTTCACTCTGTAACATAGGCTGCTGGATGAGAAGCTAGCTTCGGAACCTATTGAATAGGATTTCACTATTCAAAGACTGGGTAAAGCGCTATTTGACTGAACCTTTTTTACAGTCTTTGTTTGATTGATTGAAGGGAGACTAAAGATTCGTTAGAGTGAACTGTAAGGAAAGCCGAAACGATGAATTAGATAGACTGATTGAACTCTAAAGCAAGGTAAAGCGACTGAGCCTGAACACCTGAGCTATTGAACCGGAACCTTCTTTCTTTCACTCCTCCTTCACCGATATTACCTGACCTTCCTTCACCTTCCTTATCTTTCTTTGACTATTCCTTCCTCAACCGGCACCCTTTTCTTGACTCTATGACCTTTCTTTCCCTTTTGTTACTGTGAGTTATTCAAAGTAAACAAGCTAATCAAGCATATGAAATGAATTTACTCTATCTCCCTGATAGAACTGTAGTAAACGAGGCTTAACTGCTTCTCTTTCTTTACCTCTTTTGGTAATACGGAATAGGTGTTTAACTCGGCTTCTTTAACTAACTCATTTTCTCTTCTCCTGTAAAGAAAGACTAAAGATTCATGATCCTTCACAGGCGGGAGGGAACCTTGACTCTAGAGTTGCTTTGCTGCTGCACCTATTTATTCCGGAACAGTAAACACTCTTTCTTTATTAATGAGACAGAATAGTAAGGAAAGATAAATGAATTAACAGCTTTACACAGGAGAGTAAGTAAATTCATTCAATGCTTCACCGGACCATGAGAGTCAATTCAATCCATAACCTCTCCAACTCGATTGAACAATTCCATTTCCCGAACCTGATTGAACTCTTAAGAACCTTTTATTCTACAATTCTACCCTCTCCTTATTTTTTGGGATAAAATCCCTATTTTTGGGGCTCTTTTCGACTGAGGTAATGTTAAAGGAAAGAGGGACTGAGAGTGAACCGGATTGAATTCATTTACTTGACTTCCTGTAAGAAAAGAAGAATCAGAATCAGAGAATGAAAGAAGGGAGACTGAAGATGAATTCGAGTGAACTGGAAGTGAAGACTATCGAAAGCCGCTAATTCATTTCCTCTCTCTCCCCTCACTGTAAAAGAATCAACCTCAAACCTGAACCTGATGGATGTAACTCCTTCACCCATTCTATCTAGACTCTCTTGTCCCCGGCCGGCCCGGTCTTCCTTGTCTCACTGCTTGTTTGTCGCCTAAACTATTCTATTCTTTTACTCGGTAAATAGATAGGCTGAAGCTAGCTCCGGAACTATTCAAGCACAGGGTAGGTAAATAGGTCAAACCAAAGTCAAGTTAACTCCTTATTCCGTTATTGTGAGTTATGAGAAGGAAGTTCTTGTTCGAGGTAAACCCCTGAACTACTTCTTTCACCGTCTTTCCTCTCCTCTCCGGACGTAACCTATTGATTCATAGATTAGGACTTAACTAACTACTCTCTGACGACTGAAGAACTCTTTTCTTTGTCCCTAATGGAATAGTAAGAGGGGCTTCGCTCATGAACTACTTAACCTCTATTAGTGGAACTTTGTAAACAAGGCTTTAGCTATTCGAGAACAAGAGAAAGCAGTCTGAAGGTCTCTTTGCCCGTATTTGTGTTCGTCTTCAATCCAGAGCCTCTACAGGAAGCTATCATGGGTTCCTTCTACTTACACGGAAGAGGAAGTGAAGGTAAGCTCATTCATTCATCTATCCTTGAACAAGTCAAGACTATACTCTTGGATTTCTGCTCCTTACACCTGACCTGGATGGAACCACTAGAAGTGTCTTCGCTCAGATTCCTAGTTAGTTCACTCCGTAACCTATCTTTTGCTTATTCCTTTACAGTAGAAGACTAAAGGGAAAGAAAGAAGGAAGGATTAATCAAACTTGCTAGGAGAGCCACTTACTCTTGAACCTGATTGAACAAGGTAACTAAAGACTACTTATTCTTGATCTGCTCCTCTTGCCCACCTCTATACAACTACAACAAGGGTTTCACTCCCTCACCAGTATGTATTGTATTACCCGAGCTACTTCATGAAATTCGAAAGCTCCTACTTCTTTCCCGTAACCTTATACCCTTATACCCGGCTTACTCTATTTAGTTATTACTTGATTGAACAAAGAAAGATGAATGAGTCAAGTTTACAGTCTTTGAATAAAAGGAAAGAGGGTTAGAAGGTATCCTTTCTTCATTCTCCTTCACTCGCATATGAAATCCTTACCGTATCCTTTCTTTACTTACAGGAGAGACTAAAAGGGAAGAAGGGAGACTCCTCCTTATGACTGAGACTAATTGAACTCCTTATCCTCAACTCCTTACTTAATACGATATTCTATTCCCTTTACAGTCTTTTCATCAATGAAGACGCTTACTTTCCCATCGAGTAAATGAAAGCGAAAACAAGTACAACTCCAGATCAACCTGAGACTTTATTCCCCGATTGATTGAACAAGTAACGAGGAAAGCAAGACAAGAGTTATTTAATCACCTGTCCGTCCTTTACAGTTAAAGAATAATTCTAGGGAGAGGAAAGACTAAAGTCAAGCCAGAGAGTTTACAGTCTTTGAAAGATGAAACCTCAACCCTCTCCCTTTGGTCTCGTGGTTTCACCCCTTTGCTACTGAGCCTGAACCAGATTTCACTCTTAAACAATTCCCTTCCCATTGATCTTGAACTATAAACACTCAACTCAAGCAAGATGAAAGAAGAATGAGTACAGAACTCAGACTTGGACAATACCGCATACCAAGACTGAACAACAAACAACTTTCCTTCCGGGGGGTCTACCCATCTCACTTGCTTAGTTGACTAAGGTAAGGTAGCTTAACCTTGAAGAAGGGGCATTTCCCTCTCGTCCTATTGTGGTAAGGTTGTAGTCAAGTCTTGGAAGCAAGCAAGTCTCTTAGTGAGTATGGTAATCTGGTCTGTATAGGTAGTCTGGTTGTCTGATTGAGTAGCCCCGCAGTCCGTCCAGCCTAGTTTCCTAAGAGTGGTCGATGTCGGCAAAGTTCCTTTTCTTTTGTTTCGGGCCAGCTTTCTCTTGTAAGCATAACTCCCCCTCCTTTTGTTTCGGGCCTTATGGGGAAGGGCCCAATAGGGAAGGGCTCAATGTGTGGCGTGGCTGAATGTAGAGCAGTCCGTCCGCGTTTGATCAGTCTATTCTTTTTTTCTTCGGAAGATGGTCAAGGTAGCTAAGCCACTACACTAGATGCGCATGTAGTCGCAGTAGTCGGCTCAGAATGCCTCTGTACTAAAAGACTACTTCAGAGGGGTCTTTGCTCTGCCAAACGAGTATACCATTGATTTTTTTGTTTTCTCGGTTTCGAATAGTATATGAGCGGAGCGAGAGTGACTAGAGTTTACTTTAGGAATAGAGGTTTTTGATGTAGTTGCGCACGTTTTTGCTTTTTTCATCGAGATTGGGTCGGTATTCAGCCTCAGTACAAGATCGAAAAGAATGAATAGCATTACAAGTGAGATGTCCAAGATAAAAGGAAGGGAAGAATGGACGAGCTTTTTAAGCCCCAACAGAATCCATGGAATGAATCTATCTAAATCCATGAAAAGATCTATTCTATCTCTATAGATAGGGGACAGAGAGCTTGACTTTAAGATAGCTCGACAACTCCTCTTTCTTTATTAATGATCTTTCCCTACTTGACTTATTCACCTTTGACTGATGTAACTCGGTCTCGTGGCTTCACCCCTATCCCTATCAGTCGAGTGGCTTCACCCCTTTCCCTTACTTATTCAGGCCTTTAGGTGAGCTTGCGAATAAGTAAGTAAGCACAACTCAACTCTTCTTCGGGTGACGGGATCGCCCAGGCGGGGTTGCTCTGACTCGGCCCTGAGAAGTGCAACACTCCAGTAACTGAGACTTTTGTAGGTTCATGGGCAAAGAAAGCATACCTTGTTTGATAAGCTCCCTTGGCGTTTCACTTCTGATGTTCTGCCTTGATGAGTGGGAGAGGTAGCCGAATTAGGATCTAATGGCACGAACACAGCGCAGGAAATTTACGAAAGAAAGGAGGAAACCCCTTTCAGTTGCTTTCTACATGGTGACTGGCCTTTTGGGTGTTACCTTATCATATATATTTGCTGTAGAGGTTCATTTTCCTCACTCAGAGTAAACGAGAAAGAGAGGAGGGCATAGAATTTTCGATTACAAGCCAAGCATGAAAGAACATCGTCTGAACTCGTCCCTGAGCCGGCCCCCCTTGCTTATGATAGATGGGAAAAAAGAAAGAAGGTTTACGTTTCATTCAACCAACTATCTTTTTGAAATAGTGAACAGTGCTCATTCTATAGATACTAGAAAAGCCAAAGAGAATGAAATTAAATCTTAGTCAATTGAAATTGAAGAACCACATCCCGACCCAGCCACAAATCTCGAACTTTTTGGCTTCGACCTGCCCGCATCGTATTCTGCAGAAACTTTGCGCTTAAAGGCTGATATCATTCTAGAGTCGTATTTGGATTCCCTTACTCGTGAGCGATACACCTGGTTAGACATAACACAAAGTCTTGCTCGGTCAGCTCTGGGGATATAGAGTAACTCGAGATGAAAGCAGTATGCTGCTCGACCAGTTGCAATAATCCGGGCAGTGAAAACGGTATTCAAGCCTTGGAGCTCTTAATGTCATCAGTGGCAGGATAAGAGAGGGGTGAATTGCTTCGAGAAAGAAGAAGATAGGAAAGATGCCAAGTCAAGCCATGTACTACTATCGGCCATACAATGATGGCATTGTGGATCTCATTTGTATTCCAGTTTTTTGGACTTAGATGTGTTTCATTCCTTAGGGAGTGAGAGGGCTAAGGCGAAAGGGTTGGTTGCCCCTTATGCGCTTTTGTTAGGAGGAGTTCAGTGTAGTCGGATTGAAGGGAAGCGCATATCGGAAAGGAATCGGGCATCTATGGAAAGAATCAACCTTCTGCCTTGTCTAGTAAGCTGCCATTATATTGAATGAAGAAGAAAATCGAAAAATTGGGAATCAATCACTTGGGGTATGAATAAGATCAACAGGAAAAACAATGCATAGGGCTTCGGCAGTCTTGCATAAAAAAGAGCTTTTGTCTTCTTCAGTTAGTACAAATTAGGTTGATATCGACAATCCAGTTTCCCAGGAAGGAGGCCTAGAAAAGGTCAGCGGAGAAATCACAAAATACCTGCTTTTGACACTACGGCCGACCCGGGATGCTACTCACGAGCTGGTCAGGGACAGGTTCCGATCACTCTTTCGATGCCATGCCATTGTTGTGGCACGGGAACCACTGAATGGGGGCGGTTTGAATCTCATCGCTGGCGTGTGGAATACAAGTGTATCCAAGCACAGCGTAGCCAAGAGGGTCCAAGATTGCTTCGTCGAATGGGCTGGCCTTTTATTAGCAGTAGAATGTTGGGTTAGCTCTACCTTGTTGTGATAGGGGGGTGAGAGGAATTGATGAAGAAATGTCTTAGTTGGGGGATCCGGTCAGTCAAAAAAGAGGATAATAAAAAAAGGTGTATCTGGTCTGGTGTAGCTAATGTGACTTTCTTAATCTATAGTTACTCTTCTTTCTCTCTCTTGAGCAATGCTCCGGCTTCCCTCACTCAAAAGATCCGCCATTGTGACACAGGTGTATCGAGGAGGTAGGCTGTAGATTGAATATAGAAGAAAGGGCTCGTATTTGACAGATTTTGAGCAACCCCCAACCTTTGAGAAGGCCACTCCTCTCTCTTCCGGCTTGTTGTGACCTAACCACTTTCATGCTTCGAATGAGAAGTAGAAGTTGCGCTTTCGATCTTGTTCTCAGCTTCGGGTCTGGTTAGGCGAGGCTCTTGACTTTATAGGGTGGTTCCCGGTTCAGGAATTCGTGGTTGGCTGACTTTTCTTTCTTTGGTTACAGTTCATGCCCACTCATAATGAACCCCCGCCCGCCCCGACATTGAGTCGCAACTCCTCCTGTAGAAACCTCCTTCAACTGATTCAAGTGATTCAGTCAGTAGGAAAGATGCCTCGCCTGCAGGCCGAAACATTGATTTTGTCTCGATGCGGTTCTCCCCAAAAGAGTGAGCGCTCACCCTTATTATGGGGCCCCCTTTTTCTTATGAGTCAGATAGGTCAATCTCACCTTTTGGAAATCTCTCATCATAAGGGGAAGTGGTAGTATAGGTTTTTTTGAAGATCTCTCCCTTCTCCATTATTCTAATCATTGAATTAGGTAGGACCTGTGAATTTCCCCCCAGTTGTTGATATAGTTGGATCTTCTATTTTGCCGGAATTCGTTGATGAGTAGCGTTCTTCTTTCTTATTTTCGTTTGTGATTTCGTGGAGAGAAGGAAAAAGAGCAATGGATGGGATTGGATTCAATCCACCTGGCCATTTCTGCCCATTCAATTCTAGGCAAAGATGTCTCAAATAAATAAGGGTGAAACTTGTCAGCCCGCTCAGAGTTTGCAGGCAGAACCGTTGTTGCCTGATGAAGCTAGTTGGTTTTTAGTGTTCGGTGGCGTTCGGCACAGGGGAGAACATCCGAGCTGTGGAATGAACACGAAAGGGAACGAGGACTAAAGTGCTCTCTAAACGTGAAAGTGGTTTTCCTTCTGGGAAAGTCTTCCTCTGGAGAAGCCGCGACACGAAGTTCCCTTACCATTCCACTTTACCTTTCTTCCCCTGTTTCTGCAAGCGGACACTTTTCTGCTATCCTTAATAGAACCGATCTGATTCTCTGAACAATCGAAGCGACAAAGGAGAGGCCCAGAATCGAATCTGAAACTTTTAGCAGAGGGAGAAATTGTCGCCGGTCGAGAGAGAAGTCTCGTCAGCCGCTATGGTCTGGGCTCTCATTCAGCAAGTAAGAAGCAAGATACTCTCTTGGCAAAAGAAAGCGAAAGACCTCCTCACTCAGTTCATATCTTTAAGCAAAGAAGAAAGATTGGGGGAAAAAGATTCACAGAATTAGGGTAGGGTTCCTAATCCAAAATTGCATCAAAGTGAAAAAGTCTTTGCCGCATCAATGAGAGAGATACAAATTCCCCAATAACCGCGTTTGCCGTTAAAAGTCAAGAACCGGTGTGAAGAAAAAGATTACTGGAGCTTGTAGTTGGTTGCTCTTAGCTGGTCGGGTTGCCGGCCCCACCAAGAAGATCCGCCCAGACGTAGAGTCCCCACTCCTGATCACAAAGGGAATTTGGACAGGAATTTGAGAGAAGAAAGAGCTCTTGCCTCGGAATATTCGTAAAGAGGCCAGGCGGGGCACCGAAATGGGGGCGTAGAGTCGATTCCCCCGTGAAAGTGGAACATCCAGAATTGGCAAATCTCTCTTGCTTGATCGACCCCTTTCCTTTCAAGAGGATTCATCCAAGACTAAGGATCTCGTCGAACCGGCTTCTATTTTGCTAAATAATGAAAAATGACTTTTCAAATGACTGAGTTTTTGACAAGGGAATGGCTGTCCCCTTGGTCCTTCCCGAACTTTCCTAGCTATTTTTCTTCTTAGGGCTCCTTCGATCAAAAGTCTCTCTTCTTTTTCATTCCCATTTACATGAAGAATTCATACTATGATTCGCATTTCGAACAGGCATGAATATAGCGTCTATAGCGTCTATAGGATAACTTGAGGGGCGGATGTAGCCAAGTGGATCAAGGCAGTGGATTGTGAATCCACCACACGCGGGTTCAATCCCCGTCGTTCACCCATCAATAAATAGACCATTTGTTACGGAGACACAAGACAAACAAACCTATCAAGCATTTTTTCTGCAAATCATCTCTAGGCTTTCAAAGGCATACAACCAATTGGTATCCCATTGAAAGATAGAAAGGAAACCATAGATTCGCGCGTCGCCTACTAGCTTCAAGCACAAATCTAATGGCTGATCATTAATTTCATTATATTCAGTTTTTAAGACCTCACTAATCAGGCTTACACTTTTCAGTGAATAATGAATGAAATTCACCCCCGGATGAAGAGCAAATCTCCCCTCTTACTAAACCATGGGGAGCCCCGAGTAGTTTACCGGGCAAATTGAGTTGTCGTGACGATACCCTTCTTAGTGTAAGATCAGAAAAGACTGATATCTGAATCACGAGACTGATCGGATCTGTCATAGACACCCGAGAGACCTCCACAAGGCAGACTCAAAGAGTAAGAGGACAACAAGCAAAGAGTGTTGCTTTCATTTCTTTATTGAGATTGAAATCAAGTTCTTTAAAAAGACAGGGGAGAGAGGTATAATGCACACAGGCCAAGTCAAGAAAAGGACTTCCTTACTTGATTTTGAATAATAGTAAAGAAGCGCCGAGGTTCAGGTTAATAAATCAGGTAAATAGGTCAACAAGCAGCTAATGAATGGACGGACGGACGGACTCTCCTTTACACACAGCTTCTCCCCTCTCCTTTACAGTCGATGAAAATTATCAAAAGATGTTTCAACAAAGAGACATCAATCATACAATATGCTTCAATGAAGATGTGAAGAAAAGGTTGTCAAAATTATCAAAAGATGTTTCAATTCATGCTACATTGAAGAAGAATAAATTTTGATTGTTGTAAATTTTGGGTGGGTTATAATTTAGAGTTATTGTATTTTAAGACATTTTATTTAATTTCGGTTACATTTACATAATGGCTAATTATGGTCATAAAGTGTGAATGTTACAACTTTTGGAATGTCTTTAATAGTTTCATTTTGAGGCTATATAAAGCCATGTATGTTGTATTTTTAAGGAGACTTGGAAAATATATTAAAAGAAGCATTTGTGCTTTCTTTAGCCAATGGCTGAGTTTGTTTGCAATTCTATGTAGTTTAGATTGCATGTAGAATCATTCAAGCTCGACATGATCAATCTTGCTTGTGGAGTGATTCGAATCTCAAACAAGTGTTTGAGATATTTGATCAACAAGAGTCATTCAAGCTAGACATGATCGATCTTGCTTGTGGAGTGATTCGAATCTCAATCAAGTGTTCTTGCCTTGAGATATTCGATCAACAAGGTAATCCGAATCTTACTCTCCTTGTAGTTGATTTCCTTATCTTATCATTTGGTATCAGAGCTTCAGGCTCAAGATCGGATATATGTTTCCTTTACATTTTTTTTCAATTTGATTTTTATTTACATTCATCTTTTTAGATTTTAATCGACCCAGAGTTCTAAATTCAATCTTTGCTCTATTCAAAATTTTGAGAGGTGAGATTGAGAGCTTCATTTGTGTAAATGAGTGCAAATAGAGTGGCCTAAAAAAAAAAAAAAAAATCCTTGAGTGTTGTATACACATGAGAGATTGTTGTGAGGGCCTTTGTATTTTCATATCTTATGTTTTGCAGCAAAGTTTCACAAATAGATTCGAGGACGAATCCTCTTGAAGAAGTGGAGAATGATATGAACAAAGAGACATCAATCATACAATATGCTTCAATGAAGATGTGAAGAAAAGGTTGTCAAAATTATCAAAAGATGTTTCAATTCATGCTACATTGAAGAAGAATAAATTTTGATTGTTGTAAATTTTGGGTGGGTTATAATTTAGAGTTATTGTATTTTAAGACATTTTATTTAATTTCGGTTACATTTACATAATGGCTCCAATGGCTAAGTTTATTTGCAATTCTATGTAGTTTAGATTGCATGTAGAATCATTCAAGCTCGACATGATCAATCTTGCTTGTGGAGTGATTCGAATCTCAAACAAGTGTTTGAGATATTTGATCAACAAGAATCATTCAAGCTAGACATGATCGATCTTGCTTGTGGAGTGATTCGAATCTCAATCAAGTGTTCTTGCCTTGAGATATTCGATCAACAAGGTAATCCGAATCTTACCCCCTTGTAGTTGATTCCTTATCTTATCAAGCAGCTTCTCCCCTCTCCTTTGGCAAGAAGATATTCCTTCGGAACCCTCTCCTTTGCATCATCAAGTCGACGTTCAGTTTACTTTTTCGATTAGGAACTCTTAGTCAAGAGCTGATGGCGAGATAGATCGATTTAGTGTTCGGGGAAAAAAACAAAAAGAGAGGAACCACCGCCCAATGGTGCTTTTACGAAAGAGCTTAACTAATAGGGCCTTTTTCTAGATGTTGAAGAGGTGTGTGTTCAGTCAGGGGCTAATACCTTCTCGACACTATCGAACCGAAAATCCACTCTCAATCGCTCTTTTTAGTGGGGAGGAATTGTTTTCGTATCCTGGACTTAAGTAAGGAAGGAAAAAAGTACCCTATGCCTTGTTGTGATAGGGTGGGCATAGTTATTTGTTTTCAAGTCAAGCTCCGTATCCCTCTCTCTCTTTAGGTTGGCATAACAAAGTCAAGAGAGTGCCAAGAAACAAAACATACCCCCACTCACTTTTGGAAGGTTCAGGATCGTCAGGGAGCCCCTAATAGACTTGACTTCACTGAACCGTCACTATCACTACTCTTTGTCGGCTTCTACCACTCGTCCCTCGTCTCGTCTGCTCGTCGAGTGCGTCCCTGGCTCTTGCTCGTCTCTAGTAGCCGATCTCGTTTCTTCGTCCCTCTCCCGCTTATGGATTAGGGAGAGTCACTCAAGTGCCTTGGCACTCGTTCCTCTTTTCTTTGACTTTTACGAAAGAAAATCCCGGGGTTTATGCGTTTTTCGGAAACTCAAGTAGCTCATCAAGTTAAAAAGGAGTTCCCTCACTACTCAAGATATGTAGGAGATGGCGTACTGATAGATCTCCTATTCGGTTCTGGATCCAGCTGATAAAGAAAGAGCCCTTTGTCTCTTTATTCTAGTTGTTTGATATTAGTAATAATGCGCTAACACGCCCCTGCCATCTTTCTAGAGCAACAAGCGGGAAACTTGGACTTGAAGAAAGCAACAGCAACCCATCAACCTAATAATAAGGGGCTTGGCTCGAAAGGTTTACGGTAATTCTCTTCAGAGTTGACTTTGAAAACTCTCCAAAACAACAAACAAAGCAACAAGGATACCAACCAACTCCTTTACAGTCTCAAAATTCCATTGCCAGAACCTGAACAAGGTCAAAGAAAAAGAGAAAGATGAAAGAAGAATGAGACTGAACTTACCCTTTCTTTACCTTTACAGTGATAGAAGGTAGAGTCCAGACTGAACTCAAGATTAATGAGAGTAAACGCCTGAACCTGATTGAACTGATCTTTATTCTTGCTTGAACTCGGTAACCATTGCCTGAACTACTTCACCTTCACCTATATTACTGGATGGAACTGTAACCTCATTCACTTTCTTGAACAGCTTGAACAGTAAACAAGGTAGAAACTGGAGGATGATTATTGAACTCGGTAAAGCTATTTCTTTTCCTTCTTGAACTCCTTCTCCTACTGATTGACCTTATTCGACTTCCCTTCACTACTGAACCTGGCCCTATTTATTCACTGTAAAAGAAAAAGACTGCTTACTTATTCATTCGACAGAACAGGACTATTACTGATTAACCTTCTTTCCCTCTTTGACAAGCAAGGGAAGGAAATAGGCTTGGCTGGCTTCTTGATCCTGCCCCTATTCATTCTTTCTCTTCTCATTCACCTATCGGTCTCACGCATTTCCCTTTCCCTTCCGTTTGCTGAATCTGACCTTCGTCCAAGAGTTCTTGGACTTCTACGCGAAGAACGTGCTTTCTGACATCGAGTGCTATGCCAAGAGATCACTACTTTTGATAAGCGCCTACAATGCTGGAATTTGCAAAGCTAGAGGTCCTTCTAGAATCCTTGCAAAACGCTCACAGAGGAAGCTAACTTAACGGATTGATTCCAACCAAGAGCTGGTTAGAAGATGAATGACTCTTAGATCGAACTTGGAATCTATGATGGTCACTCTTAGATACCAAGACAATTCACTCCAGAATTAGCTTGATCAAAACTAATTCAATGAATCGGTTTAAACATCAAACCTAAAGCAAGATTTGAAAAAAAGAATAACACCAAAAGGGTATCAAGAAAACACAAAGGTTTTTTTCTGTATTCAACTAAAATCTCCCAAACATGAGTATTACATGCCTTTAAATAGGCCCAAAAGATAACCCTAACAAAATAAAGTTCAGCCACCAACCACTAATAAATGCTATTAAATGCAAATTGAAGAATATAAGGCAATTCATACAAACTATTAATAAATGCTATTAAATATAAATTGAAGCAAAGAAGGCATTAATAAATTGTCTTAATTGGTAGTTCAACTACCAAAGGCAAGCCTTCTAATTACTTTCCAATATCAGCCACTCTATTATTTTCTTGATTTGATTCTTGAATCTTCTTTGTATTGCTTCTTGTAATTGCCCGTTCGGGTACATGGAAGTGATCAGTTGTTGGATTCATATCATCCCCCCTTTCTTTAAAAGGATTTGTCCTCAAATCAAATTCTTCGTTCTTTCCGGACAAGAACTGAATATTGTTTTTTTTTTTTTTTTTCTCACCTTTACCTTAGTTTCTTCTCTCCACTGTTGTTCTTCAGATTCTTTTCTTTTCTTCTCTAATTTCAATTGGTCACAATGTACTTCATATGGAGACAATGGAAGTAAAGTAAATTTCTTCCCACACAAAGTAAAAGTATACTTGTTCATCAAACCATCAAATGTTACCTTTCTATCATATTGCCAAGGTCGGCCGAATAAGATGTCCCCCGCATGCATTGGTACGACATCACAAAGAACTTCATCTTTATATCTTCCAAGAGTAAAAGAAACAAGAGCTTGGGAGTTCACCTTAATTTCTTCTTTGTTTGTTAACCAATGAAGTTTGTATGGTTTTGGATGGGGATGGACAGAAAGTTGAAGTCTTTTTACAAGGAAGCTGCTTACCACATTTGTGCAACTTCCACTATCAATCACCAAGCTGCATGGGTTTCCTTTGACCAAACATCTTGTGTGGAACAAGTTTTCCCTTTGATCTTCAAATTTCTCTTCCTTGATTTGAACATTGAGTACCCTTCTTGTGATCAAAGATATGGAATTACCTTCTTCAACATACTCATCATCATATGCTGCGATTTCTTCCACAAGCTGTGAGTCATGATCCTCACATTCATCATCTGAATCAAGTATACCATTCCTTATCACCATAACTTTTTTATTAACACACTCTTTGCTCATGTGTCCAAACCCTTTGCACTTCCAACATTGAATAGAACTAGACTTCTCCTTTACCGTCTTTGAAGCTTCATTCTTTTTACCAATGGAACTCTCAGCCTCCACTCTTTTAGCAGCCACAAACTTTTCTTTTGGTGACATTGATTCATTTCTATTCACAAAACTATCCTTGTTCCAAGTTTTAGAATTTGAAAAGGTGTTAGTTCGTGATGTGTACCTTTTTGAATGCTCTTTTTCTTCCTTCAATTGGTCTTCAATTTTGAGAGCATAATGATACATGTCTTCCAGATATGGTGGTGGATTTCTGTCAACAAGATGAGCAATTTCTCGATTTAAACCTCCAAGGAATCTAGACATGGTATCGTCTTCTTCTTCTCTAACATTTGCTCTTTCCATCATAGTTTCCATCTCTTGGTAATATTCCGCCACACTTTTTGTTCCTTGCCTCAAACCTTGCAATTTAGTTTTCAAATTTCTTTCATAATGTTTTGGAACATACCTTTTTCTCATGGCTTCTTTAAGTTCTTCCCATGTCTCTATTGGATCCTCCTCTTTTCTTCTTCTCTCAGATTTGAGATGTTGGTACCAATCACCAGCATGATTGGTAAATTCGACAATAGCAAGTCTCATCTTCTTATTTTCACTATAGGTGTTGCAATCAAACACATGCTCTATCTTTCTTTCCCACTGCAAGTATGCCTCAGAATCTGCCGTTCCACAAAAGGGCGGGATTTTGAGTTTAACTCCCCCATCTCTATCTTCATGTACTCTTTCCATCCTTCTAGGTTGCATAATAGTTGCATGGTTATTTCTTCCTCTCCATCTACCATCAACTTGTCTTTCTTGTACTACTATACCTTCATCTTCTTGTAATGTTCGTTCTTGTCTTTGTTGTTGCGCCCTTCTTTCTTGTCTATCTTCCATCATCATTTCCATCATACCTTGAATTGCTTGAAGAATGGTTGTATTAAGATCTGGTACTGGTGGTACTGCTTCTCCATTATGTGACATTTTGTTATCAAGGGACCTCACCACACTTCTCACAAAAATTTCACTCAGGGACACTCGTGTTTAACACTCAAAGGTAGGCTTTTGGTACTAGGTCAAGAATGTAAAGGCTGGCCTTTTTTTTTTTTTTTTTTTGGTGCAATCTTGCTCTAAGCTTGATTATAACCAATTCAACGATCGATTCTAACAAGCTAAGACTAGTATCTCAAGGATCAAGAGCTTGAAAATAAATGATAAGAACTGAATATATATATTTTCTTTCTCTCAGAACTGATTTTTTTTTTTCTACTGATTTTTTTTTTTTTTTTTTTTTTTTTTTTTTTTTTTTTTTTTTTTGATAATCTGAGAGAGAGAAAAATTGATACAAAAAAAAAATAACAATAAAAATATTTCACCTCTAGAGCGGCCAAAGAACGTCGACCAAATGCTCTGATACCAAATGATAAGCGCCTACAATGCTGGAATTTGCAAAGCTAGAGGTCCTTCTAGAATCCTTGCAAAACGCTCACAGAGGAAGCTAACTTAACGGATTGATTCCAACCAAGAGCTGGTTAGAAGATGAATGACTCTTAGATCGAACTTGAAATCTATGATGGTCACTCTTAGATACCAAGACAATTCACTCCAGAATTAGCTTGATCAAAACTAATTCAATGAATCGGTTTAAACATCAAACCTAAAGCAAGATTTGAAAAAAAGAATAACACCAAAAGGGTATCAAGAAAACACAAAGGTTTTTTCTGTATTCAACTAAAATCTCCCAAACATGAGTATTACATGCCTTTAAATAGGCCCAAAAGATAACCCTAACAAAATAAAGTTCAGCCACCAACTACTAATAAATGCTATTAAATGCAAATTGAAGAATATAAGGCAATTCATACAAACTATTAATAAATGCTATTAAATATAAATTGAAGCAAAGAAGGCATTAATAAATTGTCTTAATTGGTAGTTCAACTACCAAAGGCAAGCCTTCTAATTACTTTCCAATATCAGCCACTCTATTATTTTCTTGATTTGATTCTTGAATCTTCTTTGTATTGCTTCTTGTAATTGCCCGTTCGGGTACATGGAAGTGATCAGTTGTTGGATTCATATCAACTTTCTTTGATAGGATCGTCGGTTCCATTGGTCATTCTTCAGGAGAAGTCCCGAAACTGAACTAGTCAATAGAGAGGATCATTGCTAACCCATTGGCTGAATCTAGATCGTCTAGCGCACAAGAAGGCATTTTCTGAATGAGAAGATTCTCTTTCTACACTGAACGAGATATCCTGCCTCTTCCTTCCTTGCCCGCCTCAGAATATTCCTTCCTTTCCTGGTGGGACTCGCATTGATTTCAATTGATTGAATCTGTTCTGGTCTTCGCTGAATGAGTCTTTCCAAGACGAGTAGACCTTAGTTACCCGCTTATTGGGACCTGTAAGAAGCTGAGTTTCTTTGCTTTGTCACATTGGAAAAAGAAAAAGTCAAAGCAGCAGACCATCCATCTCATTATACATCTGACGAGAGATTTTGGAAGAAGGTTATGTTTCACACATCTTGGCCAAGCAGTAAAGGAAAGAAATGCTTTGTCGGTTGAAGGTGCTCTCTTCCTTCTCTACTCCGTCACATAATAGGAGAGAGGCTCACTCTTCATCCATAGTATCCTCTGTATCTTATGCATCTTCTGTCTCCTCTCTTGGTTTCAGGGAGCCTGTGAGAGTTCCGTTGCTTTACCGGAGGGAAGTGGGTGGGCTTCATTCAATGTAATGCTTTATTTGTTTGTTTGTTGGTTGGTTGGTTGGTCCAGTTTTTCGGTTTAGTGTGTAGGGAGGCGCCGTTGCCCTTTCCTTTCAGGAGACATGTTGTAATGTTCAGGTGCAAGATTAATGGATATGGAGTCGATGATCAATCCGTCGTTCAATCCTTCTAGAGATGGTGATCTACCTTGTTAAGATCTCTTCTATGCTGAGAATCATCTCTTTGTTTTTCTCCATCCATTTTGATTGACCTTGCTTGACTGGTCATTGCTGTCAAATTCGGCCCCAGCCTCGTTGGCCCCCCAATTTTCAAGCCCGCCCTAGACAAGTGGTTTTCGAACCCACATTTGGAAAAGTTCTGTTAGGTTCTTAGTAGCAGTCGTCGACTTTTTCTTCTTTTACTTCACATAGCTTTTCGTCTCCTTGATAGCTGGAAGTTCTCCAAAAGTATGAAAAGCAAGAGGACTTTGTACCATCCTGATATGAACCAAGAGACATCATTCATACAATATACTTCAATGAAGATGTGAAGAAAATGTTGTCAAAATTATCAAAAGAGGTTGCAATTCATGTCACATTGAAGAGGAATGAAGTTTGATGGTTATAAATTTTGGGTGGGTTACAATTTAGAGTAATTTAGAGTTATTGTATTTTAAGACATTTTATTTACTTTATAGGTTACATTTACATAATGACTAATTATGGTCATTAAGTATGAATGTTACAACTTTTGGAATGCTTTCATTTTGAGGCTATATAAAGCCATGTATGTTGTATTTGTAAGGGAGACTTGGAAAATATAGTAAAAGAAGCATTTGTGCTTTTCTTTAGCCAATGGCTAATTTTCTTTGCAATTCTATGTAGTTTAGATTGCATGTAGAATCATTCAAGCTCGACATGATCAATCTTGCTTGTGGAGTGATTCGAATCTCAAACAAGTGTTTGAGATATTTGATCAACAAGAATCATTCAAGCTAGACATGATCGATGTTGCTTGTGGAGTGATTCGAATCTCAATCAAGTGTTCTTGCCTTGAGATATTCGATCAACAAGGTAATCCGAATCTTATTCCCCTTGTAGTTGATTCCTTATCTTATCACATCCTGATATGAACCAAGAGACATCAATCATACAATATGCTTCAATGAAGATGTGAAGAAAAGGTTGTCAAAATTATCAAAAGATGTTTCAATTCATGCTACATTGAAGAAGAATAAATTTTGATTGTTGTAAATTTTGGGTGGGTTATAATTTAGAGTTATTGTATTTTAAGACATTTTATTTAATTTCGGTTACATTTACATAATGGCTAATTATGGTCATAAAGTGTGAATGTTACAACTTTTGGAATGTCTTTAATAGTTTCATTTTGAGGCTATATAAAGCCATGTATGTTGTATTTGTAAAGAGACTTGGAAAATATAGTAAAAGAAGCATTTGTGCTCTTCTTTAGCCAATGGCTATTTGCAATTCTATGTAGTTTAGGTTGCATGTAGAATCATTCAAGCTCGACATGATCAATCTTGCTTGTGGAGTGATTCGAATCTCAAACAAGTGTTTGAGATATTTGATCAACAAGAATCATTGAAGCTAGACATGATCGATCTTGCTTCTGGAGTGATTCGAATCTCAAACAAAGTGTTCTTGGCTTGAGATATTCGATCTACAAGGTAATCCGAATCTTATTCCCCTTGTAGTTGATTCATTATCGTATCACATCCATTCCAGTGTGGTTGAATTTTGTTCAACAGCCCAAGGACTTGGAGCACATCTTTTGTTATTTCTACTGCTTGAAGTGATTGTGACGACCACGAAGAAACGACGAATCCCAACTACGGATATATAAGAGCCAAAACTGCTAAGGGCATTCCATCCAGCGTAAGCATATGGATAATCTGGAATGCGCCGTGGCATACTCGAAAGCCCTAGGAAATGCATGGGAAAGAGGGTTGAATTAACCCCGAAAAAAGTGATCCAAAAATGGATTTGCCCTAAAGTCTTAGGGTATGTCCGACCAAAGATTTTACCCACCCAATAGTGAAATCCTGCAAATAAAGCAAAAACGGCTCCCATAGAAAGTACATAATGGAAATGCGCAACCACATAATAAGTATCATGTAGAGCAATGTCTAGCCCTGAATTTGTCGGAACTATTCCAGTGAGTCCTCCTATGGTGAACAAAAAGATGAACCCTATAGCAAATAACATGGGGGTTTTGTATTGTATCGAACCCCCCCCCCCCCCCCCCCACATGGTATCGATCCAACTAAAGATTTTGATTCCAGTGGGGACTGCTATGATCATGGTAGCAGCGGTGAAGTAGGCATGGGTATCAGCATCTAAGCCCACAGTAAACATATGATGAGCCCAAACAAGAAATCCAAGAACACCTATACTGATCATGGCATAAACCATGCCTAGATACCCGAAAACTGGTTTTCCCGAAAAAGTAGAAACGATATGACTGATGATACCGGATTCAGGCAGAAGGGGAATATACACCTTTGGATGACCGAAGAACCGAAAGAGATGCTGGTATAATATGGGGTCTCCCCCTCCAGCAGGATCAGAAAAGGTTGTATTAAAGTTTCGATCGGTTAATAACATGGTAATAACCCCTGCCAGTACCGGAAGTGATAATAAAAGTGGGAATGTTGTCACTAGAACGGACCAGACAAAGAGGGGTGATCTATGCATAGTCATTCCAGGTCCACGCATGTTGGAAATAGTCGTTATAAAATTGATAGAACCTAAAATGGATGGAATACCAGATAGATGAAGACTAGAAATTGCTGAATCAACTGCTCCTCCAGAATGGCTGGTAATACCACTTAAGGGCGGATAGACCGTCCACCCAGTGCCGCTACCCACTTCTACTAAGGCTGAGCTTTATAGGAGCAAAAGACTTGGTGGCAACAACCAGTATGAAATATTATTTAATCGGGGAAATGCCATGTCAGGTGCACCTATCAGAATCGGAACAGACCAATTACCAGATCCACCTATCATCGCGGGCATAACCATAAAAAAGATCATTAAAAAAGCGTGAGCCATTATTAAAACATTATAAAGTTGATGATTCCCACCAAGAATTTGATTGCCAGGTCGTGCTAATTCCATACGAATCAGTACTGAGAAGCATGTGCCCATCACTCCTGCAATGGCACCGAAGATGAAATGTAGAGTCCTTATATCCTTGTGGTTAGTGGAGAACAGCCATCGGACCAGATTTCTCGTCAAATTGAGATTCTTTCGTTTCCTTCCTTATCAAAGAGGGGCCCTTTACTGACTTTAGGGAGTGGCGGGGCTGATTTATTGAAAAAGTGGGAATGAGGGGAAGGAAGAATGGAAAGGGGGTGGGGAAAGTTTGGAAAGCCCTCACTTTATTGATGGGACATTTTGATGTCCTTTTTCTCTCACCCCGGTTCTGGTTCAAGAAAGGGTCAACACAAGGATCTAACTTCGAAGCAATCTCTGGAGTTTGACCTTATCCGAACAGGTCTTGCAAGAAAATAGGATTTCATATTGAGCTCCAAATATACGCTATTGGGATAGGATGGCTCCTACTAGCTCTCCACCCGTAAGAACCGCACGTGCAAGTTACCCCGCATACGTTTCAAGTGGCGAAGGCCCTTTCCTTTGCGCTTGGTAAGCGCTTCGCTTTAGCCAAGCTTACTACTAGCCTTATTCCGTCACCCGAGATCCAAGTCAGCACTGGAAAAGATCTCTTTCTTCCTCGCGGCCGGGCCGGCTTGGAAGCAAGCTACCTGTCGCCTATCTCACCCCTTTTTTCTTATTAGTCAGATAGGTTGCCCTTTTCTCTAATAATCAAGTTTATGCCATCCTTCTTTTCTTTTAGGGTGAGTCTTAATAATAAGGGTGAGCCTTCGCTTTTTGGATCGTCTTCTGCCCAATGCGGTACCCTCCCATTTTTTGGTTCCCATTGGGTTTACCTTGTTTACAAGTCGACCTCATGGCAGCAAGAAAAGGCGATCTTGTGCTATACTCCGGTGATCTCTTTCCTACCAAGGCACGCAAACTCCCATCGTGTCCCAAATCACATTCTGTGAATCGAAAGGGGAAGCCTACTCATCCATCAGCTCATTCACCTATCGGTGCGGTTTGACGAAGCGTCTAAGCACAGTTCACTCGCGTTGATCAATCAAGAGCTTTGCCGCTACTCCTTATCCTTAAGGTTACCTGTTGTATCATACACTGATTGCATTCTTTGTTTTCCATGCTTCATACCTCCCTATTTCTTCTTAAGATAGTAAAGGGACAGTCATGGTGGGGTAGGAGCATTCTGTCGAAAATCTGTTTTGTTTGCCCAATCAGTCTTATGTCCTCCGAGTCGCATGGGTTTTAACCGAAAGAACTTCTTGCGCAATTCATACCTTTCTGTTTTTATGACCAACAATTCTTTCTTTCTTTCCATTTCAAATTGTTCTCTGCACTTTTTATCAATATGAGGGGATCGTAGCATAGTATAGTTGACTCGTGATTTAGGCAATCTAATCTTCCGTGTGTAAGGTGGAAGCCCCCAAAAAGGGTTTTCCAAAAATGGGTGATCAAAAGATCGAATCACTATGCGTATCTTGGTGGTCGTGACTTTTGGTGGTCTTTCTTTTTGGCTGACTCCTCTTCCTGTTCTATTGATCAAAAGCATCCAGCAGCCCCAGTTTAGAATTAGATTCTCAGGGCTAAGGCTCTCCTTATCCATCCCCCTCTCTTTCCTCCCTGGCCGTGTCCACACTTCTTCAAGGCCCTACAGGGTTCCTTCACTTACTTGTGTGAGCCCCCCGCCCGTTCACGCTCCTTACCAAGAACCTGGCGCTTCGCCGGAACACACCATAGGTTAGTCCAACGACCAGTGGGCTCCTCGCCACTACACATTACAGAAAAATGTGAGTGAATAGCCAGTCCCATGCAAGTTTCTCAATCGGGCGTTCCTTTATCCTGTTGCAGAAAGATGCAAAACAAAAAAGGCTGAGATTCTTGGTCAGATAAGAAATGAGTGAGAGATTTATTAATTAAATGGAGTATTCATCTGCATCTCTCTTAACTAAGGAAGAAAAAGAGAAATGAGAGGAGAATTTGGTTGTTGAATAGAGAACTGTCTCCGCTATTTGATTTCGTTTGCATCTTTTGACGCATGCTCTTTGTAAAGCCAAATCAGGTTTGCGCAAATTGATGGTTGCAGACCGGGGACCAGAAGTGGTAGTTGGTGTAATAGCGCTGCGGACGGGCCCTAGCCTGAGAATTGGAGCAAGAAGCACTCTCGCGCTTTCGAGCGGTAAGCGGTTTAGCGGGATGAGCCGCCTTGTTTTCCGAAGGAGATGGGGGTACAGGTTCCCCCGAGCCTGCCCCAGTGGGTGGGTGCGAGTCTCAATTGAGATCGAGAGAGATCCCCTCTTCGTCTTCTTAGGAATGTACGTATTCGCGCTCTGAATGGCAAAATGTAAATGCGTTAGGCGGCTCGTCTGATTCTGATAGAATAAGATATCTGATTTTACTAGAAACTGGATTCTCAAATCAAAGTGAATATGAAATTCTCAATCGGATTGCCTTTTCGTGCCATATGCGCCTTGACTTTCTCCCCTTTTTTTTCTCGGTCCAATATTTGTTCTCGAAAGTCTTTGTTTCCATGTCGAAGCAAACTCTCCAAATTTATGAACAACCCTTCCTTCAGTGATCTTACAACGAACAGAAGTTTTTCCATTGTAAATTTGTACGGAGCTATCAACGAATTCCGGCAAAATCGAAGATCTACGTGACCAAATTTTCCTGTTCAAAAGAGGATCTCTCTTTTTCTTCATTCTCAACAGGAATGCATCAACAAAACTGCCCTTCCATATAGATTGTCGTGGCATGAACTCAGAATTTCTTCGCTTCGATTCCGCCCCTACTAAAATAAAAGGAAGGCTAGCTCCTACTCAAACTCCTTCTCCTCCTTCATCGTCGTTGGTCCTTCGTTCTGGTCATTGTATAGTGAAAAAGCTCACACCCCTCCTGTCTTTAGACGAGAAAGCCCAACGATCCATTTATAGGAAATGCTACAACCCATTGTTCCTCTTTTGATGATGAACCACTCTGGTACAACAAGCTAAAGGGACCTCCACGCTTCGTCCCCGGTGCGTAGGGTCGATCCCCGAGAAGGAAGACCGAAAAGTTTGTGTGAAGAGCAGAGAAAGAAAGTAGGGTTTTGTCTTGTTTTGTTTAGGCGTTTGGTGTCCTTTTGGCCGACCTGCTTAGTGACAGAGCCACCCTCTTTTGGGTTAGTGAAGAGGACAATCCCCCACTCCAGCGGTTTCCTTAAAAATGGATGGATACTTATTAGTGTTTGCTGGAATTCCGACTTGGGGACACCTTTTACCGATTGCCTGACCCTTCATTATTCTTTTAGTAAGATGGGGAAAGAAGAAGAAGAAGAAGAACCTTGAAGAATGGTCCCCCTACTCACTACTCAGACGGGATGAGATCAAAATCTCCGAAGCGATAGGACAAGTCATGGTGATCAATGGGAAAGACGGATGCATTGCCCCCAAGCTCAGTTAATAATGAATGCTGCACCTAAAGAACCACGAAAGAAAGGAGGAACATACTGCAGAAGACTTTGAGTAGAGGGAAATTATGTCAATCGGAAGACGAAGAATCTAAGAAATAATGAATGAATGCAATGAAGCAAGCCAAGATCAATGGAGGGGCATCCAGTCAAGTACCCACATTCCGATTCCCAATCATGGATGAGCCTACAGATGCAAGCAAAGAACTCCTGCACCCACCCACCTTATTGAATGAATGGGCAAGAGGCCTCGAAAGCGATTCGCGAATCTCCTCCTATTGAAGAGTTAGACTATTCTCGCTCAGTGGTGTCCACATGGAGAAGTGATATGATAAGGAATCAATACAAGGGGAATAAGATTCGGATTACCTTGTACATCGAATATCTCAAGCCAAGAACACTTTGTTTGAGATTCGAATCACTCCAGAAGCAAGATCGATCATGTCTAGCTTCAATGATTCTTGTTGATCAAATATCTCAAACACTTGTTTGAGATTCGAATCACTCCACAAGCAAGATTGATCATGTCGAGCTTGAATGATTCTACATGCAATCTAAACTACATAGAATTGCAAACAAACTCAGCCATTGGCTAAGAAAAAAGCACAAATGCTTCTTTTAATATATTTTCCAAGTCTACTTACAAATACAACATACATGGCTTTATATAGCCTCAAAATGAAACTACTAAAGGCATTCCAAGAGTTGTAACATTCATACTTAATGGCAATAATTAACCATTATGTAATTGTAACCTAAATTAAAAGTCTTAAACTACATTAATGAAATACAATAACTCTAAATTACTCTAAATTATAACCCCCACCCAAAATTTATAACAATCAAACTTCATTCTTCTTCAATGTGGCATGAATTGAAACATCTTTTTGATAATTTTGACAACCTTTTCTTCACATCTCCATTGAAGGATATTGTAGGGTTGATGACTTTTGGTTCATATCAAGAAGCCTCTCGTAAAGATGGAGATTGAGGCAATGATGTTAGGATCGATATCAGTCGTTAGCTCTGATACCAGTTGTTAGGATCGCACAACAACGCACACGCTCGATCTAGATGAACACAAAGAATGAGATAGAGAAAAGTGCAAGGAGAACTCTGGCTAAAAAGATTTTTTTTTTTTTATTGATGACTTCAGGTATGTACAACAAGAGAGAGTACAGAGAATAGAAAAGTACATTTTCAAAGCTCTACCGGACCAGATATATATATGGTATAGTTTACTATATATAGCTTTACCAGATTTAGCCATCTACTATATATAACTATTTACCATATATAGCTTTACCGGATATAGTTTTACCATATATAGCTTTACTATATATAGCTTTACCAAATATAGCTTTACCGGATATAACCGTTGACCAAGCTATAAATAAGTATCAGGCTCCATAGCCTAACAAGGTCTAGTGGAGACCATAGCATACATCAAGCTCCCAACTGCAGAAGCGTGCGGAACTGATGTCATGTGCTCACGTTCCTCAACTGTCTTGGGAGATTGCTCTTTTGACAATTTAATATGATTTGCCAAGGGGGTATTCCTTGGTTTAGCGTTATTCATCTTGAATTTGGACAACACCTTCTCAATGTACTGTTCTTGGGATAGATTTAATGTGCCAGCAGATCTATCTCGAGAAATCCTCATCCCAAGGATCTGCTTCGCTGCACCTAAATCTTTCATCTCAAATACTGAAGACAAGCTTGCCTTCAGGTTGTTTATCTCCCTCATACTTGATCCAGCAATTAGTATATCATCCACATACAGGAGTAGAAACACATAAGAATCAGTGTATTTCTTGAGGTAGCAACACTGATCCTTTTCACTTCTGTGGAAACCACTCTTGCTCATGAAGGAGTCAAACTTCTTGTACCATTGTCTCGGTGCTTGTTTCAGTCCATACAAGTTCTTATTGATCTTACACACCATGTGCTCCTTGCTTGGAGCTGCAAACCCTTCGGGTTGTTGCATATAGATCTCCTCATCTAGATCTCCATGCAAAAAAGCCATTTTTACATCCATTTGCTCGAGGTGCAAATTCTCCGATGCAACAATACTCAGCAGAATTCGGATAGTAGTTAATTTCACAACTGGAGAAAAGATCTCAGCATAATCAATGCCTTTTCTTTGTGAATATCCTTTAACTACTAACCGAGCCTTAAACCTCCTTCTGCCATCTGGTTCAACCTTGATTTTGAACACCCATTTGTTCAACAGAGCTCTCTTGCCTGTAGGCAACTCAGTTAGCACCCACGTATTATTCCTTTCAAGTGAGCTCATCTCATCATCCATGGCTTGCTCCCACTTGGTTGAATCTTCCACTTGTAGGGCCTCATCAAAGGACTCTGGTTCTCCTTCGTCAGTCAGCAACAGATAATGTAATGAGGTTGAATATCTATCTGGTGCTCTGGTAGTTCTGGATGATCTTCTCAACACCTGCTCAGGTGCTACTTGCTCCACGTCTGGTTCTTCAGCAATAGGATCAGGAGTTTCTTGAGCTTCTATTGTACCATCACTGCGTGAATTTTCTTGCCACTCAAGTTCAACTCCCACTTGCTTCGTAGTCTCAGAGTTTATCTTCTCTCTGTCCTTGTACATGATATTTTCATCAAAGGTCACATCACAGTGTCTTAGGATCTTCATATTTTTCTCATCCCAAAACCTGTACCCAAACATGTCAGAGCCATAGCCTATGAAGTAGCATTTCACGGCCTTAGCATCAAGCTTATCTCTCTTCTCTGGATCAACATGGACATACGCAGTACAACCAAAGGTTCTCAAGTGAGAGTACTTGAGTTCTTTTCCTGTCCATACTTCTTCGGGCAATTTGAACTTCAAGGGTGCTGACGGCCCTCTATTAATCAAATATGCTGCTGTGTTCACAGCATCAGCTCAGAATGTCTTTGGCAATCCATAATGAATCCTCATGCTTCTTGCTCGCTTATTCAATGTTCTGTTCATCCTTTCTGCAATACCATTTTGTCTTGCCTTACTGGGAATTGTTCTTATTAATCTAATTCTCTCAGCTGCACAAAATGTTATAAACTCTGATTTGTTGTATTCTCCTCCATTGTCAGACCTCAGGCATTTGATCTTCAAACCGGTCTGATTTTCAACTTCAGTTTTCCACTTCTTGAAGGTGGTAAACACATCTGACTTGTGTTTCAGAAAGTAAACACATACCTTCCTGCTGAACTCATCGATGAAGGTGACGTAGTACCTTGATCCACCAAGTGATGAAACTGGAGATGGTCCCCAGACGTCTGTATGGACCATTTCCAACCGCACTTTCTTCGGTTCTCTGGCAGCCTTTGTGAAACTAACTCATTTCTGTTTGCCCATAACGCAGCTCTCACAAAGACCCATATCAACAGATTTTAAGCCTTCTAAAGCTCCTTTCGCAGTCAGCATCTTCATTCCTTTGACGCTCATATGTCCAAGTCTATTGTGCCATAGACTTGAATTGGAAGCACTCTCAGCAGCAGCAGTCATGTTTATACACTCTACAGTTGTGTATAAGGTTCCGTTTTTTGTGCCACGTGCAACAACCATGGCGCCCTTCACAATCTTCCAGGAACTCTTTCCAAACTCTACTGCATAGCCTGTGCTATCCAACTGACCAATAGAGATTAGGTTCTTCTTGAGACCAGGAATGTATCTGACATCTTGTAATGTCCATAGATTTCCTGCTGGAGTTTATATGGAGACATCTCCCTTTCCTTCAATCTCCAAGGCTTTGTTGTCGGCAAGATACACCTTCCCGAAATTTCCTGATTTGAAATTTCGAAACAATTCCTTACTTGGAGACGAATGGAACGATGCACCTGAATCCAAAATCCAGGATTCAGCTGGGCTATCCACACTAAGGATTAAAACGTCCTCAGCATCTTCTGTTGTGTATATAGAATCATCATCTTCTTCAGATTTATGATTCTGCTTCTTCTTTAGTTTTGTACAATCTGTCCGAAAGTGTCCTTTTCCCCCACAGCTCCAACACGTTACGTTGGGTTTGTTTGGAGATTTTCCCCGGTTCTTTGATTTTGAACGCCCATGTTTGTTTGAGCTCTTTGATTTGCTTCTTCCCCTTCGATCAACACTGAGAGCATTGCCTGATGAATCTCTAGTTTCCCGTTTGCGAATACTTTCGCTGAGAACTACATCTCGAATTTCATCAAACTTCAGTTTATTAGATCCTCGGGAACTGCTGATTGCGGCAACAACAGTATCCCATGACTCGGGTAAGGATGACATCAAAATCAACGCTTTAATTTCATCTTCGAAATTAATTTCCACCGAACCCAATTGACTTATGATCATATTGAATTCATTTATATGATCCGCAACACGTCCACCTTTAGACATCTGTAGATTGAACAATCTACGCATCAAATACACCTTGTTCATAGCCGACGGTTTTTCATACATATTTGACAGCGCCTTCATCAGATCTGACGTTGTCTTCTCCTTGATGATGTTAAACGCCACGTTCTGGATAACGTCAACCGGATCATCCCTAAGGCTTGTCGATCCTTGAGCTTCCACTGTTCCGTGGTCATGGTATCCGGCTTCACCCCCAACAAAGGTTCGTGAAGATCTTTCTGGTACAGATAATCTTCAATCTGCATCTTCCAGAAACCAAAATCGGATCCATCGAACTTCTCAATTCCAATCGTTGAACTTTCCATCTTCACAGATTGTGGTGAATTTTGCCTTGCTCTGATACCAGTTGTTAGGATCGCACACCAACGTACACGCTCGATCTAGATGAACACAAAGAAAAGGATAGAGAAAATTGCAAGGAGAACTCTGGCTAAAAGATTTTTTATTGATGATTTCAGGTATGTACAACAAGAGAGAGTACAGAGAATAGAAAGTACATATATATATATATGGTTCAGTCTACTAAATATAGCTTTACTAGATTTAACCATCTACTATATATAGCTATTTACCATATATAGATATAGCTTTACCAAATATAGCTTTATCGGATATAGCCGTTGACCAAGCTATAAATACAGGGAGCAGACTCCATAACTCAACAGGAACTTGTAGATCAACCAATGGGGTAAAACCTATTGGTTGCAAATGGATCTATAAAAGGAAACGAGACCAAACCGGTAAGGTACAGACCTTTAAAGCACGACTAGTAGCAAAGGGT
The DNA here is from genome assembly GCA_018691285.1 of Cucurbita argyrosperma subsp. sororia. Lineage (NCBI taxonomy): Eukaryota > Viridiplantae > Streptophyta > Magnoliopsida > Cucurbitales > Cucurbitaceae > Cucurbita > Cucurbita argyrosperma. The sequence continues at coordinate 6,954,878 of CM031895.1, forward strand.
TATACCCAAAGAGAGGGGGTGGACTATGAAGAAACCTTCTCACCTGTTGCTATGCTTAAATCAATTAGAATACTCTTGTCTATTGCCACATTTTATGATTATGAAATTTGGCAAATGGATGTTAAGACAGCTTTTCTAAACGGCGATCTTGAAGAGAGTATCTATATGGCTCAACCAGAGGGGTTCATTGAACAGGATCACGAGCAAAGGGTTTGCAAGCTTAAAAGATCCATTTATGGGTTGAAGCAAGCATCTCGATCCTGGAACATAAAGTTTGATACTGCGATCAAATCTTATGGCTTTAAACAGAATGTTGACGAACCTTGTGTTTATAAAAGGATAGTCAACTCTACAGTAGCTTTCCTGGTGTTGTACGTTGACGATATCCTACTCATTGGAAATGATGTGGGAATTCTGACTGACATTAAGCATTGGCTGGCGACACAATTCCAAATGAAAGATTTGGGAGAGGCTCAGTTTGTTCTCGGAATCCAAATTGTTCGGAATCGCAAGAACAAAACACTAGCATTGTCTCAAGCATCGTACATCGACAAAATGTTGATTCGATATAAGATACAGGACTCCAAGAAAGGATTATTACCTTTCAGACATGGAGTTCATTTGTCGAAGGAACAAAGTCCTAAGACACCTCAAGAAGTTGAGGATATGAAACACATTCCCTATGCATCAGCGGTCGGTAGTCTGATGTATGCCATGCTATGTACCCGACCCGACATATGCTATGCTGTGGGAATTGTCAGCAGATATCAGTCCAATCCGAGACGTGCTCATTGGACTGCCGTTAAGAATATCCTCAAGTATCTTAGGAGAACGAGGAACTATATGCTAATGTATAGTGCTAAGGATCTGATCCTTACAGGGTACACTGACTTAGATTTTCAGACCGATGTAGATTCGAGGAAATCGACATCAGGATCTGTCTTCACTCTGAACGGAGGAGCAATAATATGGAGAAGCATAAAGCAAGGTTGCATTGCTGATTCCACCATGGAGGCTGAGTATGTTGCTGCTTGTGAAGCAGCGAAAGAATCTGTATGGCTTAGGAAGTTCTTAACTGATTTGGAAGTCGTTCCAAATATGCATCTTCCCGTCACTCTTTATTGTGATAACAGTGGAGCAGTTGCAAATTCAAAAGAACCAAGAAGCCATAAGCGAGGAAAACATATTGAGCGCAAATATCATCTCATAAGGGAGATTGTGCAACGAGGAGATGTGATCGTCACACAGATAGCTTCAGAACACAACATTGCTGATCCATTTACAAAGCCCCTCACGGCTAAAGTGTTTGAAGGGCACCTAGTGAGTTTAGGACTACGAGTTATGTAATCTAGGGCAAGTGGGAGAAAAGGCATGAGTATGTGATGCCTTAGTTTATTGTATTTCTCTCTACTCAACGTTATAAAACCCAACTAGAGTTTTAGTCCAAGTGGGAGTTTGTTGGGTTTTATGTCCAAAAACTCATAGTTTGTAAACAAAGATATATTCTATTTTCAATAAAGTTATTATTGATGTTTATTCAATAAAAATTGTTATTGAATAAAGTGCAATTTACGATCATTAATCTAAATCCAATAAACTAAGAACACTCTGGCTATAGTATGATTACTTGAACTATATGTAGAGACATAAGAGTGGATCAAGTTCAAGTATATAGTCAAAATGATCTATAGTATAAGGATAAGGCTGAGTACCTTATTCTGGGGACACTATGGATGCGGCCCACTTTTGTATATGATATAAACAATGTGATCACTAAATTGTGCATGTGGAGACATGTGAGTGGGGGCGTCCTATGCAATGAGTATTGCATAAGATCGGACCATGAAGAAAACCACTCTCACTTCATAAAGTCGTTTACTGTTGAGACTGATTTTCTTTTCATTCGATAACCTAGGTAACTCGGTTTTAATCCTGAGCTAACCATGAACTCCTGTTTATTCGGAATTATCCTTAGATTTGCATGGGTGAGAGTGGCTCTATTTCATCGACTCAACAGGCCTCCCATTTCAGGGGTAAGACTGGGTGAATGGCTGGGGACGTGGGGTGCAAGACGGAATTCACTCCTACCCACTTTTAGGGATAGAAGAAAGGTGGTTCCCTTAAGCACTGACTCCAGGTCTTGAACAAGGGGCCCCACCCTCTCATTGGCCTGAGAGGGATTCAGTTTACTGGTTGGACCACAAACCAATTGTTCATTAGAGGATCAGTGAGACATAAGGAACAAGAAGTAACTTCAGGGGTAAAACGGTAAATTGACCCAGCTCTAGTTACGAACAACCTGTGAAGGATCGACTTACTAATCATGGTTATATCAGATGGACAGAAATATATCTATAGTGAGGGGAGTGCAACTACTGGGCTATAGTGGAGTGTCCTAGTAGTTAACGAATGTTGGTTAACCAGGTTAATGAGTTTAATCGGTTAATCTTGGATCGTTGGAGCCCATGATCTATAGGTCCATTAGGTCCCTCTGCTGCTAGCTCATATCGGACTAAACCATAGAACAGTGTGACGAGTGAGTTCGAAGTGTTCGAATTCAAATTAGGGAATATGCGTTACATATATACGATATATTTAACCGCAATTTTGTTTTATTTACGAATTAAACGAAAAGAGAGAATCTGAGATATTTAAATAAGATTTAAATATCTTAATCAATTATGTGTCGGAATTGATTGGGATTGGCATTTGAATTAATATTAAATATTAATTAAATAGTTTAATTAATCATTTAATGTTACTTTAATTTGAAATTCATTATTCAAATTAATTGTTGAATTAAAATGAAGAAAGTCAAAATGTTGACTTTCATCTAATGGAAAAATCCATGTTAGTGGAATTTTGAGGTGTCAAAATTTGGTTTAACCAAACTTGCATGTTTGCCAAATAAACCCCACAAGTTTGAGTGGAATTTTGAGTGTCAAAATTTGGTTAACTCAAACATGCATGCTTGCCACATAATCCCAAACATTTGAGTGGAATTTTAAGTGTCAAAATTTGGTGATCTCAAGTTTGCATGAACATGCAAACTTGACTCTTTAAATAGAGTGATCATGATACTTGGAAGGGATTCTTAATCTTGATGAAAAACCTTGAGAAAAACCTCTCACAAACACTCTCTTTAACATGTACAAAATCCCTCCCAAGTTTAGTCACTCACCGAATTCCACAATCCCGTTCTAAGGCCGGAGGATAGTGGAGAAGACACTAGTGGTGGTTCGAAACCGGTTCGTAAGGCAAAAAGAGTTTGAACTACAAAAGGTTAGTATTTAATCATTAAGTTTTAATACTTATAAACATGCTAGTTATTTACAATAATTGATGTTCTAAAAGTGCCTAAGATCCAAATTGCTTCCGCATGTGTTATATTAACACCATCACAAGTGACGTTCGACCTTTTTCAATCATTTTGTGGGGAATGATTAGTCTTGATGATTTAGAATAAAATTTCAAGGAAACGGGGAGAATAAAACAGATAAAGAGTTCTTTATATCGAAACCCTAGTTCGAAAACCCTAAACTCGGACGTTTTATGTACGTTCTAAAAAAACCGAGTGACGTTCGACGTTTTTAGAAAGTTTTGTGGGGAATAATTAGGCTTGATGATTTAGAGTAGAATTTCGAAGAAACGGGGAGAATAAAAAAGATAAAGAGTGCTTCATATCGAAACACTAATTCGAAAACCCTAAACTCGGACGTTTGAAGTACGTGCTAAAAAAACCGAGTGACGTTCGACATTTTTAGAAAATTTTGTGGCGAGTGACTAGGCTTGATGATTTAGAATAGAATTTCGAAGAAACGAAGAGCATAAAACTGATAAAGAGTGCTTCAAATCGAAACCCTATTTCGAAAACCCTAAACTCGGACGTTTGAAGTACGTGCTAAAAAAACCGAGTGACGTTCGACATTTTTAGAAAATTTTGTGGCGAGTGACTAGGCTTGATGATTTAGAATAGAATTTCGAAGAAACGAAGAGCATAAAACTGATAAAGAGTGCTTCAAATCGAAACCCTATTTCGGAAACCCTAAACTCGGACGTTTGAAGTACGTGCTAAAAAAACCGAGTCACGGTCGACATCTTTCTAAAATTTTGTTGGGAATGATTAGGCTTGATTATTTAGAATAGTATTTCAAAGAAACGGAGTGCATAAAACAGATAAAGATTGCTTAAAATCGAAACCCTAATTCAGTAACCCTAAACTGGGACGTGTGGACTACGTGCTAAAAAACCAAGTCACGGCCAACGTTTTTCGAAAATTTTATGGGGAATGATTAGGGTTGAAGATTTAGAATATTATTTGAAGAAACAAAGTGCATAAAATAGATAAAGAGTTCTTTAAATCGATATCCTAATTCAAATACCTAAATTGGGACGTTTAAAGCACGTGGAAAAAATACCAAGTGACGTTTGACCTTTTTCAAAATTTTTGTGGGGAATGATTAGGCTTGATGATTTAGAATAGAATTTCTAAGAAAGGGGGAGCATAAAACAGATAAAGAGTGCTTCATATCGAAACCTTAGTTTCGAAAACCCTAAACTCGGACGTTTTATGTACGTTCTAAAAAAACTGAGTGACCTTCGACGTTTTTAGAAAGTTTTGTGGGGAATGATTAGGCTTGATGATTTAGAGTAGAATTTCGAAGAAACGGGGAGCATAATACAGATAAAGAGTGCTTCATATCGAAACACTAATTCGAAAACCCTAAACTCGGACGTTTGAAGTACGTGTTAAAAAAAACCAAGTGACGTTCGATATTTTTAGAAACTTTTGTGGGGAATAATTAGGCTTGATGATTCAGAATAGAATTTCGAAGAAATGGAGAGCATAAAACAGATAAAGAGTGCTTCAAATCGAAACCCTATTTTGGAAACCCTAAACTCGAACGTTTGTAAAACGTGCTAAAAAAACCGAGTCACAGCCGACGTTTTTCAAAAATTTTTTTGGGGAATGATTAGGCTTGATTATTTAGAATAGTATTTCGAAGAAATGAAGTGCATAAAGCAGATAAAAGGTGCTACAAATCGAAACCTTAAGCTGGGACGTTTGAATACATGCTAAAAAACTGAGTGACGACTAACGTTATTTCGAAACTTTTGTGGGGAATGATTAGTCTTGATGATTTAGAATAGAATGTCGAAGAAACGGAGTGCATAAAACAGATAAAGAATGCTTCAAATTGAAACCGTACACGACCCAGTGTACCCTCTGTAACTCAAATAGTACCAAAGATCTAGAGCTCCATCCGCGTGCTCAAAATCCAACCCGACCTGTTCACTAACCAATGAAATGGTCGAGTTAATATAACACATGCGGAAGCAATTTGGATCTTAGGCACTCTTAGAACATCAATTATAGTAAATAACTAGCATGTTCATGAGTATTAAAACTCAAGGTCTTTAAGTACTAACCTTTTGTAGTTCAAATTCCTTTTTCCTCACGAACCAATTTTGAACCACCACTAGTGTCTTTCCTACTATTCTGGGGCCTTAGAACGGGATTGTAGAATCCGGTGAGTGACTAAAATTGATAGAAATTAATATATGAAAAGAGAGAGTTTTGAGAGAATTTCTCGAAGTTTTCAAGCTTTCTTTCCATGTACATTGATCACTCTATTTATAGAGTCATAATTGCATGTTCGTGCAAATTTTAGATTACCAAATTTTGACACTCAAAATTTCACTCAAATTTGTGGGATTATGTGGCAAGCATGCAAGTTTGAATTAACCAAATTTTGACACTCATTATTTTTTTTAGTTTTAATATAAAAATGATATTACAATTTTGAAAACTTGTATTCATATACATTTTTTTTTTTTTTTTCTTCATAATTTAAAATTTTGGAGAACAACAATACACTTCATTATCAAATACATTTTATACAAAAAAAAAAGTAAAAGAAAAAAAAAAAGAAAACAACAACAACAACCTTTTTGTGTTATCCCATTATTTTTTATTTGTTCCTCAAGGATAATTCCACAAAAAGGAGATAATAAAGCTTCTCTATCTTTTATAGATCCACTTGTGAATCAATTCGTCAACATTAGCAAGAAAGTTTCTCAAGTAAATTCCATCATCTTTAGCCGTCCAAATACAAGTTCCTACAGTTCCATGTTTGCACCTATCACGGAGCCATAAGTGCTGCGTTTCAGGCCAAAAGCTTTCAAAAGAGACATATGCATGTGGCGTCTCCAATTTGCACCAATAGAGGGTTGTTCCCCAAAAGTTAACCTTGAAGTTCCATTGGTAATCATCTCCATGATTAAGCAAACGATGATACCCCAAGTCATCATCTTTAGATTGACAATGCACAAGCAACCCAAGTTTGCTTAGCCCGTTAACCACATGAATGTAATATCTAGAAGGTCCTGGTGGTGGTAACGCGACCCTTGGAACTTGAGCCCCAACTAAAGCCACCGTGAAAAGAAATAAAACGACAATATTCTTTATCATTTCCTAATCAACCTTTAGCTTAACTACCAATTTGTGTTGGACATGTAAATAAATATACATACTTATAGTACATGCAAGAAACTATGTAAATGCATGCTATGGTTGTAAAAAACTTAATCATTTAACTAATTTCGGTTATGCAACACAATTTAAGGTTAATTTTTGGGATAATTTTAGAGATTTAATATTTTCGATAACAAAATTCCTTGAATAGATAATAGTTATTAGCCCAAGAATAATAAATATTTCATTGATTTTTAAAACACTTTCAAAAATTGACAACAAAATATGAGTACTTTCTAGTAGAAATTATAAAATAGAGAAAGCAATTCATAGATTACATATGGTATAGCACCAAGTCCAACTAGGTATTAAATTCCCGATTTATTTTTTAAGGTTGAACTTTCAAACTTTCTATAAGGGCCTTAGAAATTTTAAGGTGAGGTAGAACAGATAAGTTCAAAAAATTCTAGAACTATAGTTTCAAATAGGAATTGCGCAAGACTTCTTTGGCAAGAATTACTCAATGCCTATTGGGAGAACTATTATGGGGTTTTGATTTCATCATGTCACACCCTAAATCTCTAGGAAAAATTTTGCCAATCAATGTGTATAAAATAAGAGGGAAATCAAAATGTGTATAAATTCATCTAACGAGGGAAGGGGGAACGAGATACATGATTCCCAAGGTCCATAATTCCTCTATTACTTCTAAACTCTAGAGTACCCTCTCGTCACGATTAAGCAACCTACTTGTAGTCTCTCATCACATCCTTAACCTAGCAGGGAAAAAAAAAATTTTTTTAGCACATCCTTTTGTGGGAAATGATTAGGGTTGATGATTTAGAATAGTATTTCAAAAAAATGGAGTGCATAAAAAAGAAAAAGAGTTCTTCAAATCGATACCCTAATTCGAAAAACCTAAACTGGTACGTTTAAAGTACGTGCAAAAAATACCAAGTGACGTTCGACATTTTTCAAAACTTTTGTGGGGAATGATTAAGGCTGATGAGTTAGAATAGAATTTCAAAGAAATGGAGATGCTTCAAATCGAAACCCTAATTCGAAAACCCTAAATTCGGACGTTTGAAGTACGTGCTAAAAAAACTGAGTGACGTTCGAAGTTTTTAGAAAATTTTGTGGGGTATTATTAGGCTTGATCATTTAAAATAGAATTTCGAGGAAACAGAGTGAATAAAACAGATAAAGAGTGCTTCAAATCGAAACCCTAAACTCAGACATTTGAAGTACGTGCTAAAAAAATTGAGTGATGTTCGACGTTTTTAGAAACTTTTGTGGGGAATGATTAGGCTTGATGATTTAGATTAGAATTTCAAAGAAACGGGGAGCATAAAATAGTTAAAGAGTGCTTCATATCGAAACCCTAATTCGGAAACCCTAACCTTGGAATTTGAATTACGGGCTAAAAGAACCCAGTGACGTTCGACGTTTTTAGAAAACCTTGTGGGAAATGGTTAGGCTTGATGATTTAGAATAGAATTTCAAAGAAACGGGGAGCATAAAACTGATAAAGAGTGCTTCATATCGAAACCCTAATTCGGAAACCCTAAACTCAGACATTTGAACTATGTGCTATAAAAACATAGTGACGTTCAACGTTTTTAGAAACTTTTGTTGGGAATGATTAGGCTTGATGGTTTAGAATAGAATTTTGAAGAAACGGAGAGCATGAAACAGATAAAGAGTGTTTCAAATCGAAACCCTAATTCAAAAACCCTAAATTTGGACGTTTGAAGTACGTGCTAAAAAAACCGAGTGACGTTCGACGTTTTTAGAAAAATTTATAGGGAATGATTAGGCTTGATGATTTAGAATATAATTTCGAAGAAACAAAGTGCATAAAACAGATAAAGAGTGCTTCAAATCGAAACCCTATTTTGGAAACCTTAACTAGGACTTTCGAAGTACGTGATAAAGAAACCGAGTCACGGCCGATGTTTTTCGAAACTTTTGTGGGGAATGATTAGGGTTGATGATTTAGAATAGTATTTCGAAGAACCGAAGTGCATAAAACAGATAACGAGTGCTTCGAATTGAAACCCTAATTTGTAAACAGTAAACTCGAACGTTTGAAGTACGTGCTAAAAAAACCGAGTGATGTTAGACGTTTTCAGAAACTTTTGTGGGGAATGATTAGGCTTGATGATTTTATATAGAATTTCGAAGAAACAGAGAGCATAAAACAGACAAAGACTGCTTCAAATCGAAACCCTATTTCGGCAACCCTAAACAGGAACGTTTGATGTACGTGCTAAAAATACTGAGTCACGGCCGAAGTTTTTCGAAAATTTTGTGCGGAATGATTATGCTTGATGATTTAGAATAGTATTTCGAAGAAACAGAGTGCTTCAAATCAAAACCCTATTTTGGAAACCCATAATTGGGACGTTCGAAGTACATGATAACAAAACCTAGTCACGGCCGACGTTTTTTACAACGTTTGTGGGGAATGTCTAGGCTAGATTATTTAGAATAGTATTTCCAAAAAATTGAGTGCACAAAACAGAGAAAGGTTATTTCAAATCGATACCCTTAGTCGAAAAACCTAAACTGGGATGTTTGAGGTACGTGCAAAAAATACCGAGTGACGTTCGACGTTTTTCATGATTAGGCTTGATGATTTAGAATAGTATTTCGAAGAAACGAAACGCATAAAGTAGATACAGAGTTTTTCAAATTGAAACCCTATTTAGGAAACCATAAACTGGGACGTTTGAAGTACGTGCTAAAAAATCGAGTTACGACCGATGTTTTTCGAAACTTTTGTGGGGAATGATTAGGGTTGATGATTTAGAATATTATTTCGAAGAAACGAAGAGCATAAAACAGATAAAGAGTTCTTTAAATCGAAACCCTAATTCGAAAACCCTAAACGTGGACACTTGAAGTACGTGCTAAAAAAACCGAGTGACGTTCGACATTTTTAGAAACTTTTGTGGGAAATGATTAGGCTTGATGATTTAGAATAGAATTTCGAACAAACGGAGACAATGAAACATATAAAGAGTGTTTCAAATCGAAACCCTATTTCGAAAACACTAAACTCGAACTTTTGAAGTACATGTTAAAAAAACCGAGTGATGTTAGACGTTTTTAGGAACTTTTGTTAGGAATGATTAGGCTTGATGATTTAGAATAGAATTTCGAAGAAACTGAGAGAATAAAACAGATAAAGAGCGCTTCAAATCGAAACCCTATTTCGGCAACTCTAAATAGGAACGTTTGATATACATGCTAAAAAAACCGAGTCACGGTCGACGTTTTTCGAAACTTTTGTGCGGAATGATTATGGTTTATAATTTAAAATAGTATTTCGAAGAAACAGAGTGCTTCAAATCAAAACCCTATTTTGGAGACCCTTAATTGGGACGTTCGAAGTACATGATAACAAAACCGAGTCACGGCCGACGTTTTTTAAAACATTTGTGGGGAATGTCTAGGTTTGATTATTTAGAATAGTATTTCCAAACAATGGAGTGCATAAAACAGATAAAGAGTATTTTAAATCGATACCCTTAGTCGAAAAACCTAAACTTGGACGTTTGAGGTACGTGCAAAAAATACCGAGTGACGTTTGACGTTTTTTAAAACTTTTGTGGGGAATGATTAGGCTTGATGATTTAGAATAGAATTTCGAAGAAACGGAGTGCATAAAGTAGATACAGAATTTTTCAAATCGAAACCCTATTTCGGAAACCATAAACTGGGATGTTTGAAGTACATATTAAAAAACCGAGTCATGACCGACGTTTTTTGAAACTTTTGTGGGGAATGATTAGGCTTGATGATTTAGAATAGAATTTCAAAGAAACGGGGAGCATAAAAAAGATAAAGAGTGCTTCATATCGAAACCCTAATTCGGAAACCCTAACCACAGACGTTTGAAGTACATGCTAAAAAAACCGAGTGAAGTTCGACATTCTTAGAAACTTTTGTGGGGAATGATTAGGCTTGATTATTTAGAATAGAATTTTGAACAAAGGGAGACAATAAAACATATAAAGAGTGTTTCAAATCGAAACCCTATTTCGAAAACACTAAACAAGAACGTTTGAAGTACGTGCTAAAAAAACCGAGTGATGTTCGACGTTTTTAGAAAATTTTGTGGGGAATGATTAGGCTTGATGATTTAGAATAGAATTTCAAAGAAACGGGGAGCATAAAAAATATAAAGAGTGCTTCATATCGAAACCCTAATTTGGAAACCCTAACCACAGACGTTTGAAGTACGTGCTAAAAAAACCGAGTGAAGTTCGACATTCTTAGAAACTTTTGTGGGGAATGATTAGGCTTGATTATTTAGAATAGAATTTGGAACAAAGGGAGACAATGAAACATATAAAGAGTGTTTCAAATCGAAACCCTATTTCGAAAATACTAAACAAGAACGTTTGAAGTACGTGCTAAAAAAACCGAGTGATGTTCGACGTTTTTAGAAAATTTTGTGGAGAATGATTAGGCTTGATGATTTAGAATAGAATTTCAAAGAAACGGGGAGCATAAAAAAGATAAAGAGTGCTTCATATCGAAACCCTAATTCGGAAACCCTAACCACAGACGTTTGAAGTACGTGCTAAAAAAACCGAGTGATGTTCGACGTTTCTAGAAAACTTTGTGGGAAATGATTAGGCTTGATGATTTAGAATAGAATTTCAAAGAAACGGAGAGCATAAAATAGATAAAGAGTGCTTCATATCGAAACCGTAATTCGGAAACCCTAAACTCAGACGTTTGAAGTACGTACTATAAAAACTTAGTGACGTTCAACGTTTTCAGAAACTTTTGTGGGGAATGATTAAGCTTGATGATTTAGAATAGAATTTCGAAGAAACGGAGAGTATAAAACAGATAAAGAGTGCTTCAAATCGGAACCCTAATTCGAAAACTCTAAACTCGGACGTTTGAAGTACGTGCTAAAAAAACCGAGTGACATTCGACGTTTTTAGAAAATTTTGTGGGAAATTATTTGGCTTGATGATTTGGAATAGAATTTCGAAGAAATGGAGTGCATAAAACAGATAAAGAGTGCTTCAAATCGAAACCCTATTTCGGAAATCCTAAAGTGGAACGTTTGAAGTACGATCTAAAAATCTGAGTCACAGCCGATGTTTTTCAAAACTTTTATGGGGAATGATTAGGGTTGATGATTTAAAATTGTATATAAAGAAAATGGAGTGCATAAAACAAATAAAGAGTTCTTCAAATCGATACCATAATTCGAAAAACATAAACTCGGACGTTTAAAGTACGTGCAAAAAATACCAAGTGACGTTTGACGTTTTTCAAAACTTTTGTGGGGAATGATTAGGCTTGATGATTGAGAATAGAATTTCAAAGAAACGGGGAGCATAAAACAGATAAAGAGTGTTTCATATCGAAACCCTAATTCGGAAACCCTACACTCGGACGTTTGAAGTACGTGCTAAAAAAACCGAGTGACGTTCGATGTTTTAAAAACTTTTGTTTGGAATTTTTAGGCTTGATGATTTATAATTCAATTTCGAAGAAACAGAGACAAGAAAATAGATAAAGAGTGTTTCAAATCGGAACATTATTTTGAAAACCCTAAACTCAGACATTTGAAATACGTGCGAAAAAAACCGAGTTACGTTTGACGTTTTTAAACACTTTTGTGTGGAATTATTAGGCTTGATGATTTAGATCTAGAGCTCGATCTGCGTGCTCAAAATCCAACCCGACCTGTTCACTAACCAACGTAATGGTGGAGTTAATATAACACATGCGAAAGCAATTTGGATCTTAGGCTCTCTTAGAACATCAATTATAGTAAATAACTAGCATGTTCATGAGTATTAAAACTCAAGGTCTTTAAGTACTAACCTTTTGTAGTTCAAATTTCTTTTTCCTCACGAACCAATTTTGAACCACCACTAGTGTCTTTCCTACTATTCTCGGGCCTTAGAACGGGATTGTGGAATCCGGTGAGTGACTAAACTTTCTATGAAAAGAGAGAGTTTTGAGAGAATTTCTCGAAGTTTTTCAAGCTTTCTTTCCATGTACCTTGATCACTCTATTTATAGAGTCATAATTGCATGTTGGTGCAAATTTGAGATTACTAAATTTTGACACTCAAAATTTCACTCAAATTTGTGGAATTATGTGGCAAGCATGCAAGTTTGAATTAACCAAATTTTGACACTCATTATTTTTTTTAGTTTTAATATAAAAATGATATTACAATTTTGAAAACTTGTATTCATATACAAATTTAATTTTTTTCTTCATAATTTAAAATTTTAGAGAACAATAATACACTTCATTATCAAATACATTTCATACAAAAAAAAAAAAAAAAAAAAAAGTAAAAGAAAACAACAACAACAACCTTTTTGTGTTATCCCATTATTTTTTATTTGTTCTTCAAGGATAATTCCACAAAAAGGAGATAATAAAGCTTCTCTATCTTTTATAGATCCACTTGTGAATCAATTCGTCAACATTAGCAAGAAAGTTTCTCAAGTAAATTCCATCATCTTTAGTCGTCCAAATACAATTTCCTACAGTTCCATGTTTGCACCTATCACAGAGCCATAAGTGCTGCGTTTCAGGCCAAAAGCTTTCAAAAGAGACATATGCATGTGGCGTCTCCAATTTGCACCAATAGAGGGTTGTTCCCCAAAAGTTAACCTTGAAGTTCCATTGGTAATCATTTCCATGATTAAGCAAATGATGATACCCTAAGTCATCGTCTTTAGACTGACAATGCACAACCAACCCAAGTTTGCTTAGCCCGTTAACCACGTGAATGTAATATCTAGAAGGTCCTGGTGGTGGTAACGCGACCCTTGGAACCTGAGCCCCAACTAAAGCCACCGTGAAAAGAAAAAAAACGACAATATTCTTTATCATTTCCTAATCAACCTTTAGCTCAACTACCAATTTGTGTTGGACATGTGAATAAATATACATACTTATAGTACATGCAAGAAACTATGTAAATGCATGCTATGGTTATAAAAAAACTTAAATCATTTAAGTTTCAGTTATGCAACACAATTTAAGGATAATTTTAGAGATTTATTATTTTCAATAACAAAATTCCTTGAATAGATAATAATTATTGGCAATTCATAGATTACATATGGTATAGCACCAAGTCCAACAAGGTATTAAATTCACGATTTATTTTTTAAGGTTGAACTTTCAAACTTTTTACGACGACCTTAGAAATTTTAAGGTGAGGTAGAACAGATAAGTTCAAAAAATTCTAGAACTATAGCTTCAAATAGGAATTGCGCAAGACTTCTTAGAATAGAATTTCGACCTTTTTCAAAAATTTTGTGGGGAATGAATAGGCTTGATGATTTAGAACAGAGTTTCGAAGAAATGGAGAGCATAAAACAGATAAAGAGTGCTTCAAATCGAAACCCTAATTCTGAAACTCCAAACTCGGATGTTTGAAGTACGTGCTGGAAATACTAAGTGACGTTTGACGTTTTTCGAAACTTTTGTGGGGAATGATTAGGCTTGATGATTTATTATGGAATTTCGAAGAAATGGAGAGCATAAAACAGATAAAGAGTGCTTCAAATCGAAACCCTCTTTCGGCAACCCTAAACAGGAACGTTTGATGTACGTTCTAAAAAAACCGAGTCACGGCCGACGTTGTTCGAAACTTTTGTGCAGAATGATTATGCTTGACGATTTAGAATAGTATTTCGAAGAAACAGAGTGCTTCAAATCAAAACCCTATTTTGGAAACCCATAATTGGGACGTTCGAAGTAGATGATAAAAAACCGAGTCACAGTCGACGTTTTTTAAAACGTTTGTGGGGAATGTCTAGGCTTGATTATTTAGAATAGTATTTCCTAAAAATGGAGTGCATATAATAGATAAAGTGTATTTCAAATCGATACCTTTAGTCGAAAAACCTAAACTAGGACATTTGAGGTACGTGCAAAAAATACCGAGTGACGTTCGACGTTTTTCAAAAATTTTGTGAGGAATGATTAGGCTTGATGATTTAGAGTAGTATTTTGAAGAAACGGAGGTCATAAAGTAGATACAGTGTTTTTCAAATCGAAACCCTATTTCGGAAACCCTAAACTGGGACGTTTGAAGTACGTGCTAAAAAACCGAATCACGGCCAACGTTTTTCGAAACTTTTATGTGGAATGATTAGGGTTGATGATTTAGAATAGTATTTCAAAGAAACGGAGAGCATAAAACGGATAAAGAGTGCTTCAAATTGAAACCCTAATTCGAAAACCCTAAACTCGGACATTTGAAGTACGTCCTAAAAAAATCGAGTGACGTTCGACCTTTTTAGAAAATTTTGTGGGGAATGATTAGGCTTGATGATTTAGAATAAAATTTCGAAGAAACAGAGACAATGAAACATATAAAGAGTGTTTCAAATCCAAACCCTATTTCAAACACTAAACTCGAACGTTTGAAGCACGTGCTAAAAAATCGAGTGATGTTCGACGTTTTTAGAAATTTTTGTGGGGAATGATTAGGCTTGATGATTTAGAATAGAATTTCGAAGAAACAGAGAGAATAAAACAGATAAAGAGTGCTTCAAATCGAACCCTATTTTGTAAACCCTAAACTCGGACGTTTGATGTATGTGCTAAAAAAATCGAGTCACCATCGATGTTTTTCTAAACTTTTGTTGGAAATTATTTGGCTTGATTATTTAGAATAGTATTTCGAAGAAACGGAGTGCATAAAACAGATAAAGAGTGCTTCAAATCGAAACCCTATTTCAGAATCCTTAAACTGGAACGTTTGAAGTACGTGCTAAAAAACTTAGTCACAGCCGACGTTTTTCGAAACTTTTGTGGGGAATGATTAGGGTTGATGATTTAGAATAGTATTTCAATAAAACGGACTGCATAAAACAGATAAAGAGTTCTTCAAATCCATACTTTGATTCGGAAAACCTAAACTGGGACGTTTAAAGTACGTGCAAAAAATACCAAGTGACGTTCGACGTTTTTCAAAACTTTTGTGGGGAATGATTAGGCTTGATGATTTAGAATAGAATTTCGAAGAAACGGGAAGCATAAAACAGATAAAGAGTGCTTCATATCAAAACCCTAATTTGGAAACCCTACACTCGAACGTTTGAAGTACGTGCTAAAAAAACCTAGTGACGTTTGACATTTTAAAAAAAATTTTGGGGAATGATTAGGCTTGGTGATTTAGAATAGAATTTTGAAGAAACGGAGACAATAAAATAGATAAAGAGTGTTTCAAATCGGAACACTATTTCAAAAACCCTAAACTCGGTCGTTTGAAGTACGTGCGAAAAAATGGAGTTACGTTTGACGTTTTTTGAAACTTTTGTGGGGAATGAGATTAGGCTTGATGATTTAGAATAGAATTTTGAAGAAACGTTAAGCATAAAACAGATAAAGCGTTCTTCAAAGCGAAATCCTATTTCGGAATCCCTAAACTCGGACGTTAGAAGTACGTGCTACAAAAACTGAGTCACAGTCGACGTTTTTCTAAACTTTGTTTGGGAATGATTAGGCATGATGATTTAGAATAGTATTTCGAAGAAATGGAGTGAATAAAACAGATAAAGAGTGCTTCATATCGAAACCCTAATTCGTAAACCCTAAACTCGGACCTTTGAAGTACGTGCTAAAAAAACAAGTGACGTTCGATGTTTTTAGAAATTTTTAAGGGGAATGATTAGGCTTTATGATTTAGAATAGAATTTCGAAGAAATGGAGTGTATAAAACAGATAAAGAGTGCTTCAAATCGAAACCCTATTTTGGAAACCTTAACTAGGACTTTCGAAGTACGTGATAAAGAAACCGAGTCACGGCCGAAGTTTTTTGAAACTTTTATGGGGAATGTCTAGGCTTGATGATTTAGAATAGTATTTCGAAAAAATGGAGTGCATAAAACAGATAAAGAGTATTTCAAATCGATACTCTTAATCAGAAAACCTAAACTGGGACATTTGAAGTACGTGTAAAAAATACCGAATGACGTTCGACGTTTTTCAAAAATTTACTGGGGAATTATTAGGCTTGATGATTTATTATACAATCTCGAAGAAACAGGGAGCATAAAACAGATATGAGTGCTTTATATCGAAACCGTAATTCGGAAACCCTAAACTTAGACGTTTGAAGTACATGCTATAAAAACTGAGTGACGTTCGAAGTTTGTAGAAACTTATGTGGGGAATGATTAGGCTTGATGATTTAGAATAGAATTTCAAAGAATCGGAGAGCATAAAATAGATAAATTGAGCTTCAAATCGAAACCCTCTTTCGAAAACCCTAAACTCGGACGTTTGAAGTACGTGCTAAAAAAATTGAGTCACGGTCGACGTTTTTCTAAACTTTTGTTGGGAATCATTGTTAGGTTGTGGAGCCTGCTGCTTATTTATAGCTTGGTCAACGGTTATATCCGGTAAAGCTATATTTGGTAAAGCTATATCCGTTAAAGCTATATATGGTAAATAGCTAAATATATAATAGATGGTTAAATCTGGTAAAGCTATATATAGTAGATGGTTAAATCTGGTAAATCTATATATAGTAAACTGAACTATATATATATCCCGTCCGGTAGAGCTTTGAAAATGTAACTTTCTACTCTTTGTATTCTCTCTTAATGTACATAAATCCTTTTAACTAGAGTTCTCCTTGCACTTTTCTCTATCCTATTCTTTGTGTTTATCTAGATCGAGCGTGTGCGTTGTTGTGCGATCCTAACAACTGCTATCAGAGCTAGGCGAAATTCACCATGATCTGTGAAGATGGAAAGTTCAAAGATTGGAATTGAGAAGTTCGATGGATCCGATTTCGGTTTCAGGAAGATGTAGATTGAAGATTATCTGTACTAGAAAGATCTTCACGAACCTCTGTTGAGGGTGAAGCCAGATACCATGACCACGGAACAGTGGAAGCTCAAGGATCGACAAGCCTTGGGGCTGATCTGGTTGACGCTATCAAGAAATGTGGCGTTCACATTATCAAGGAGAAGACAACGTCAGATCTATTGAAGGCGGTGTCAAATATGTATGAAAAACCATCGGCTATGAACAAGGTGTATTTGATGCGAGATTGTTCAATCTACAAATGTCTGAAGGTAGACCTGTTGCTGATCATATAAATGAATTCAATATGATCATAAGTCAACTGAGTTCGGTGGAAATTAATTTCGAAGATGAAATTAAAGCGTTGATTTTGATGTCATCCTTACCCGAGTCATGGGATACTGTTGTTGCCGCAATCAGCAGTTCCTGAGGATCTGATAAACTGAAAGTTTGGTGAAATTCAGATGTAGTTCTCAGCGAAAGTATTCGTAAATGAGAAACTGGAGATTCATCAGGCAATGCTCTCAGTGTTGATCGAAGGGGAAGAAGTAAATCAAAAAACTCAAACAAACATGGGCGATCAAAATCAAAGAACAAGGGAAAATCTCTAAACAAACCCAACATAACGTGTTGGAGCTATGGGGGAAAAAGACACTTTCGAACAGATTGTACAAAACTGAAGAAGAAGCATAATCATAAATCAAAAGATGATGATGATTCTATATATACAACAGAAGATACTGAGGACGTTTTAATCCTTAGTGTGGACAGCCCAGCTGATTCCTGGATTTTGGATTCAGGTGCATCGTTCCATTCGTCTCCAAGTAAGGAATTGTTTCAAAATTTCAAATCAGGAAATTTCGGGAAGGTGTATCTTGCCGACAACAAAACTCTGGAGATTGAAGGGTAGGGAGATGTCTCCTTACAAACTCGACCAGGAAATCAGTGGACATTACAAGATGTCAGATACATTCCTGGTCCAAGAAGAACCTGATCTCTATTGGTCAGTTGGATAGCACAGGCTATACAACAGAGTTTGGAAAGAGTTCATGGAAGATTGTGAAGGGCGCCATGGTTGTTGCACGTGGCACAAAATCCGAAACCTTATACACTACTGCAGAGTGTATAAACATGACTACTGCTGCTGAGAGTGCTTCCAATTCAAGTCTATGGCACAATTGACTTGGACATATGAGCGTCAAAGGAATGAAGATGCTAACTGCGAAAAGAGCTTTAGAAGGCTTAAAATCTGTTGATATGGGTCTTTGTGAGAGCTGTGTTATGGGCAAACAGAAACGAGTTAGTTTCACAAAGGCTGCCAGAGAACCAAAGAAAGTGCGGTTGGAAATGGTCCATACAGACGTCTGGGGATCATCTCCAGTTTCATCACTTGAAGGATAAAGGTATTTTGAAGAAACGAAGACCATAAAACATATAAAGAGTGTTTCAAATCGAAACCCTAAACTTGGACATTTGAAGTACGTGCTAAAAAAATCGAGTCACGGTCGACGTTTTTCTAAACTTTAGTTGGGAATGATTAGGCTTGATTATTTAGAATAGTACTTCGAAGAAACGGAGTACATAAACAGATAAAGAGTGCTTCAAATCAAAACCCTATTTCGGAAACCCTAAACTGAGACGTTTGAAGTACGTGCTAAAAAACTGAGACGTTTGAAGTACGTGCTAAAAAACTGAGTCACAGCTGAAGTTTTTTGAAACTTTTGTTGCGAATGATTAGGGTTGATAAATTAGAATAGTATTTCAAAGAAACGGTGTGCATAAAACTGATAAAGAGTTCTTCAAATCGATACCCTAATTTGGAAAACCTAAATTGGGACATTTAAAGTACGTGCAAAAAATACAAAGTGACGTTTGAAATTTTTCAAAACTTTTGAGGGGAATGATTAGGGTTGATGATTTAGAATAGAATTTCGAAGAAATAGGGAGCATAAAACAGATAAAGAGTGCTTCATATCGAAACCCTAATTCGGAAATCCTACACTCGGACGTTTGAAGTACGTGCTAAAAAAACCGGGTTTCATTCGACGTTTTTAAAAACACTTGTGGGGAATGATTAGGCTTGATGATTTATAATAGAATTTTGAAGAAACGGGGACCATAAAACATATAAAGAGTGCTTCAAATCTAAACCCTATTCAAAAACCCTAAACTCGGACGTTTGAAGTACGTGCTAAAAATACCAGGTTTCGTTCAACGTTCTTATAAACCTTTGTGGGGAATGATTAGGCTTGATGATTTATAATATAATTTCGAAGAAAAGGAGACCATATAACATATAAAGAGTGTTTCAAATCGAAACCCTAATTTGGAAACCCTAAACACAGACGTTTTAAGTACGTTCTAAAAAACTGAGTGACGTTCGACATTTTAAGAAACTTTTGAGGGGAATGATTAGACTTGATGATTTAGAATGGAATTTTGAAGAAAAGGAGAGCATAAAAAGGATAAAGAGTGCTTCAAATTGAAACCCTATTCGGAAACCCTAAACTCAGACGTTTGAAGTACGTGCTAAAAAAACTTGGTCACGGTCGACGTTTTTCTAAACTTTTGTTGGGAATGATTAGGCTTGATTATTTAGAATAGTATTTGGAAGAAATGGAGTGCATAAAACAAATAAAGAGTTCTTTAAATCGAAACCCTATTTCGGAAACCCTAAACTAGGACATTTGAAGTATGTGCTAAAAAATCGAGTGACAGCTGACGTTTTTTGAAACTTTTGTGGGGAATAATTTGGGTTGATGAATTAGAATAGTATTTTGGAGAACGGAGGGATTTTGTAACTTTTGTGTGGAATCCGGTGAGTGACTAAACTTGGGAGGGATTTTGTATATATGAAGAGAGTGTTTGTGAGAGGTTTTTCTCAAGGTGTTTCACCAAGGAAGACCTTCCATGTACCATGATCACTCTATTTATAGAGTTATGTTTGCATGTTCATGCAAATTTGAGATCACCAAATTTTGACACTCAAAATTTCACTCAAATGTTTGGGATTATGTGGCAAGCATGCAAGTTTGAGTTCACCAAATTTTTACAGTAAAAAATTCCGTTAAAATTTGTGGGGTTTATTTGGCAAGCATGCAAGTTTTGTTAAACCAAATTTTGACACCTAAAAAATCCACTAACATGGATTTTTCCTTTAAATGAAGTCAACATTTTGACTTTCTTCATTTTAATTCAACAATTAATTTGAATTATTAATTTCAAAATAAAGTTAATATTAAATGATTAATTAAACTATTTAATTAATATTTAATATAAATTCAAATGTCAATCCCAATCAATTCCGACACATATTTGATTAAGATATTTAAATCTTATTTAAATATCTTAGATTCTCTCTTTTTGTTTAATTCGTAAATAAAACAAAAATGCGGATAAATATATCGTATATTTGTAGCACATATTTCCTAATTTGAATTCGGACACTTTGAACTCACTCGTCACACTGTTCTATGGTTTAGTCTGATATGAGCTTGCAGAGGGACCTAATGGATCTATAGATCATGGGCTCCAACGATCCAAGATTAACAATTAAACTCATTAACCTTGTTAACCAACATTCGTTAACTACTAGGACACTCTACTATAGCCTAGTAGTTGCACTCCCCTTACTATATATATATTTCTGTCCATTTGATATAACCATGATTAGTAAGTCGATCCTTCACAGGTTGTTCGTAACTCGAGCTGGGTCAATTTACCGTTTTACTCTTGAAGTTACTTCTTGTTCCTTATATCTCACTGATCCTCTAATGAACAAATGGTTTGTGGTCCAACCAGTAAACCGAATCCCTCTCGGGCCAATGAGAGGGTGGGGCCCCTTGTTCAAGACCTAGAGTCAGTACTTAAGGGAACTACCTCTCTTCTATCCCTAAAAGTTGGTAGGAGCGAATTCCATCTTGCACCCCATGTCCCCAGCTATTCACCCAGTCTTACCCCTGAAATGGGAGGCCTATTGAGTCGGCAAACTCGAGCCACTCTCACCCATGCAAATCTAAGGATAATTTTCCGAATAAACAGGAGTTCATGGTTAGCTCAGGATTAAGATCGAGTTACCTAGGTCATCGAATGAAAAGAAAATCAGTCTCAACAGTAAACGACATTATAAAGTGAGAGTGGTTTTCTTCATGGTCCGATTTTATGCAATACTCATTGCATAGGACGCCCCCACTCACATGTCTCCACATGTACAATTTAGTGATCACATTGTTTATATCAAATACAAAAGTGGGCCGCATCCATAGTGTCCCCAGAATAAGGTACTCAACCTTATCCTTATACTATAAATCATTTTGACTATATACTTGAACTTGATCCACTCTTATGTCTCTACATGTAGTTCAAGTAATCATACTATAGCCAGAGTGTTCTTAGTTTATTGGATTTAGATTAATGATCATCAAGTTCACTTTATTCAATAACAATCTTTACTAAATAAACAATAATAATAACTTTATTGAAAATAGAATATGATTTTGTTTACAAACTATGAGTTTTAGGACATAAAATCCTGTTAGGATCAATATCAGTCGTTAGCTCTGATACCAGTTGTTAGGATCGCATAACAACGCACACGCTCGATCTAGATGAACACAAAGAAAATGATAGAGAAAATTGCAAGGAGAACTCTAGCTAAAAGGATTTTTTTTTATTGATGACTTCAGGTATGTACAACAAGAGAGAGTACAGAGAATAGAAAATACATTTTCAAAGCTCTACCGTACCAGATATATATATGGTATAGTTTACTATATATAGCTTTACCAGATTTAGCCATCTACTATATATAGCTATTTACCATATATAGCTTTACTATATATAGCTTTACCAAATATAGCTTTACCGGATATAACCGTTGACCAAGCTATAAATAAGTATCAGGCTCCATAGCCTAACAAACCCAACATGAATAGAATTCCGAATAGAATTTCGTAGAAACGGAGAGCATAAAACAGATAAAGAGTGCTTCAAATCGAAACCCTAAACTCGGACGTTTCAAGTACGTGCTAAAAAGATCGAGTGACGTTCGACGTTTTTAGAAACTTTTGTATGGAATGATTAGGCTTGATGATTTAGATTAGAATTTCGAAGAAACGGAGAGCATAAAACATATAAAGAGTGCTTCAAATCGAAACCCTATTTTGAAAACCCTAATCTGGGACGTTTTAAGTACGTGCTAAAAAAACTGAGTCATGGCCGACATTTTTTGAAACTTTTGTGGGGAATGATTAGGCTTGATGATTTAGAATAGTATTTTGAAGAAACAGAGTGCATAAAACAGATAAAGAGTTCTTTAAATTGATATCCTAATTTGGAATACCTAAGCTGGGACGTTTGAAGTACGTGAAAAAAATACCAAGTGACGTTCAATGTTTTTCAAAACTTCTATGGGGAATGATTAAGCTTGATGATTTAGAATAGAATTTCGAAGAAACGGGGAGCATAAAACAGATAAAGAGTGCTTCATATCGAAACCCTACTTCGAAAACCCTAAACTCGGACGTTTTAAGTATGTGCTAAAAAGACCGAGTGACGTTCGACATTTTTAAAAACTTTTGTGCGGAGTGACTAGGCTTGATAATTTAAAATAGAATTTGGAAGAAACGGAGAGCATAAAACTGATAAAGAGTGCTTCAAATCGAAACCCTATTTTGGAAACCCTAAACTCGGATGTTTGAAGTACGTGCTAAAAAAACCGAGTCACGGTCGACATTTTTCTAAACTTTTGTTGGGAATAATTAGGCTTGATTATTTAGAATAGTATTTCAAAGAAACAGAGTGCATAAAACAGATACAGAGTGCTTCAAATCGAAACCCAAATTCGAAAACCCTAAATTGGGACGTTTGAAGTACGTGCTAAAAAATCGAGTCATAGTTGACGTTTTTTGAAACTTTTTGGGGAATGATTAGGGTTGATGAATTAGAATAGTATTTTGAAGAAACTGTGTGCATAAAACCGATAAAGAGTTCTTCAAATCGATACCCTAATTCGGAAAACGTAAACTGGGACATTTAAAGTATGTGCAAAAAATACCAAGTGACGTTAGATGTTTTTCAAACCTTTTGTGGGGGAATGATTAGGGTTGATGATTTAGAACAGAATTTTGATGAAACGGGGAGCATAAAACAGATATAGAGTGCTTCATATCGAAACCCTAATTCGGAAACCTTACACTCTAATGTTTGAAGTATGTGTTAAAAAAACTGAGTGACGTTAGAAGTTTTAGAAACTTTTGTGGGGAATGATTAGGCTTGGTGATTTAGACTAGAATTTTGAAGAAACGGTGTGCATAAAACAGATAAAGAGTGCTTCAAATCGAAACCCTAATTCGGAAAACCTAAACTAGGACATTTAAAGTACGTGCAAAAAATACCAAGTGACGTTCAACGTTTTTCAAAACTTTTATGTGGAAATGATTAGGGTTGATGATTCAGAACAGAATTTTGAAGAAACGGGGAGCATAAAACAGGTAAAGAATGCTTCATATCGAAACCTTAATTCGAACACCCTACAATCTCATGTTTGAAGTACGTGCTAAAAAAACCGAGTGACGTTTGAAGTTTTTAGAAACTTTTGTGGGGAATTATTAGGCTTGATGATTTAGAATAGAATTTTAAAGAAACGGAGTGGATAAACCAGATAAAGAGTGCTTCAAATCGAAACCCTATTCGAAACCCTAAACTCGGACGTTTGAAGTACGTGCTATAAAAACCGAGTGATGTAAGACGTTTTTAGAAACTTTTGTGGCGAATGATTAGGCTTGATGATTTAGAACAGAATTTCGATGAAACGGGGAGCATAAAAAAGGTAAAGAATGCTTTATATCGAAACCCTAATTCGAAAACCATACAATCTCACGTTTGAAGTACGTGCTAAAAAAACCGAGTGACGTTTGAAGTTTTTAGAAACTTTTGTGGGGAATGATTAGGCTTGGTGATTTAGACGAGAATTTTGAAGAAACGGTGTGCATAAAACAGATAAAGAGTGCTCTAAATCGAAACCCTAATTCGGAAAACCTAAACTAGGACATTTAAAGTACGTGCAAAAAATACCAAGTGACGTTCGACGTTTTTCAAAACTTTTATGTGGAAATGATTAGGGTTGATGATTCAGAACAGAATTTTGAAGAAACGGGGAGCATAAAACAGGTAAAGAATGCTTCATATCGAAACCCTAATTCAAAAACCCTACAATCTTATGTTTGAAGTACGTGCTAAAAAAATCGAGTGACGTTTGAAGTTTTTAGAAACTTTTGTGGGGAATTATTAGGCTTGATGATTTAGAATAGAATTTTAAAGAAACGGAGTGGATAAACCAGATAAAGAGTGCTTTAAATCGAAACCCTATTCGAAACCCTAAACTCGGACGTTTGAAGTACGTGCTATAAAAACCGAGTGATGTAAGACGTTTTTAGAAACTTTTGTGGCGAATGATTAGGCTTGATGATTTAGAACAGAATTTCGATGAAACGGGGAGCATAAAAAAGGTAAAGAATGCTTTATATCGAAACCCTAATTCGAAAACCCTACAATCTCACGTTTGAAGTACGTGCTAAAAAACCGAGTGACGTTTGAAGTTTTTAGAAACTTTTTTGGGAAATTATTAGGCTTGATGATTTAGAATATAATTTCGAAGAAACGGTGTGCATAAAATAGATAAAGAGTACTTCAATTCGAAATGCTATTCGGAAACCCTAAACTCGGACGTTTGAAGTACGAGCTAAAAAAACTTGGTCACGGTCGACGTTTTTCTAAACTTTTGTGGGGAATGTTTAGGCTTGATGATTTAGAATAGTATTTCGAAGAAACAAAGTGCATAAAATAGATAAAGAGTGCTACAAATCGAAACCCTATTCCGGAAACCCTAAACTGGGAAGTTTGAAGTACGTGTTAAAAAATTGAGTCACGGTCGACGTTTTTTGAAACTTTTGTGGGGAATGACTAGGGTTTATGATTTAGTATAGTATTTCGAAGAAATGGAGTGCATAAAATAGATAAATAGTGCTTCAAATCGTAACCCTAATTTGAAAACCCTAAACTCGTTCGTTTGAAGTACGTGCTAAAAAAACCCACTTTCGTTCGATGCCTTTCAAAACTTTTGTGGGTAATGATTAGGATTGATGATTTTGAATAGAATTTCGAACAAACGGTGTGCATAAAGTTGATAAGTGTTCTTTAAACCGAAACCCTAATTCGAAAACCCTAAACATGGATGTTTGAAATACGTGCTAAAAAAATGGAGTGACGGTCAACGTTTTACAAAACTTTAGAATGGAATTATTAGGCTTGAAGACTTAGAATAGAATTTTGAAGATACGGAGACAATAAATTATATAAAGAGTGTTTGAAATTTAAACGCTAAACTCAGACGTTTGAAATACGTGCTAATAAAATTGAGTGACGTTCGACATTTTAAGAAATTTTTGTGGGGAATGATTAGGCTTGATTATTTAGAATAGAATTTCGAAGAAACCGAGAGCATAAAGCAGATAAAGAGTGCTTCAAATCGAAACCCTGTTTCGGAAACCCTAAACTCGGACGTTTCAAGTACGTGCTAAAAAGACCGAGTCACGGCTGAGGTTTTTCAAAACTTTTGGGGGGAATGTTTAGGCTTGATGATTTAGAATAGTATTTCGAAGAAACGGAGTGCATAAAACAGATAAAGAGTGCTTCAAATCGTGACCCTAATTAGGAAACCCTAAACTCGTTCGTTTGAAGTACGTGCTAAAAAAACCACTTTCGTTCGATGCCTTACGAAACTTTTGTGGGTAATGATTAGGCTTGATGATTTAGAATAGAATTTCGAAACAACGGAGTGCATAAAATTGATAAAGAGTTCTTCAAACCAAAACCCTAATTCAGAAACCCTAAACTTGGACGTTGGAAGTACGTGCTAAAAAAATGGAATGACGAACGACGTTTTACAAAACTTTTGAACGGAATGATTAGGCTTGAAGATTTAGAATATAATTTGAAAGAAACGGAGACAATAAAACATATAAAGAGTGTTTGAAGTTGAAACCCTATTTCGAAAACCCTAAACTCAGACGTTTGAAGTACGTGCTAAAAAAACAGAGTGACGTTCGACGTTTTTAGAAACTTTTGTGGGGAATGATTAGGCTTGATAATTGATAATAGTATTTCGAAGAAACGGAGTGCATAAAACAGATAAAGAGTGCTTCAAATCATCACCCTAATTATGAAACACTAAACTCGTTCGTTTGAAGTACGTGCTAAAAAAATCAAGTGACGTTCAACGTTTTTAGAAACTTTTTTAGGTAATAATTAGGATTGATGATTTAGAATATAATTTAAAACAAACGGAGTGCATAAATTGATAAAGAGTGCTTCAAATCGAAACCCTGTTTCGGAAACCCTAAACTCGGACGTTTGAAGTACGTGCTAAAAAAACCAAGTGACGTTCGACGTTTAAAGAAATTTTTGTGGGGAATGATTAGGCTTGATCATTTAGAATAGAATTTCAAAGAAACGGAGAGAATGAAACAGATAATGAGTGCTTCAAATAAAAACTCTTTTCCGGAAACCCTAAACTCGGACGTTTGAGTACGTGCTAAAAAACCGAGTGACGTTCGTCGTTTTTAGAAACTTTTGTGGGGAATGATTAGGCTTGATTATTTAGAATAGAATTTTGAACAAACGAAGAGCATAAAACAGATAAAGACTGATTCAAATCGAAACCCTGTTTCATTAAGCCTAAACTCGGACGTTTGAAGTACGTGCTAAAAAAACCGAGTTACGTTCGACGTTTTAAGAAAATTTTGTGGGGAATGATTAGGCTTGATCATTTAGAATAGAATTTCGAAGAAACGGAGAGCATAAAACAGATAAAGACTGCTTCAAATCAAAACCCTTTTCCGGAAACCCTAAACTCGGACGTTTGAAGTACGTGCTAAAAAAACCGTGTGATGTTCGTCGTTTTTATAAACTTTTGTGGGTTATGATTAGGATTGATTATTTATAATAGAATTTTGAAGAAACAGACAGCATAAAATAGATAAAGACTGCTTCAAATCGAAACCCTGTTTCGGAAACCCTAAACTCGGACGTTTGAAGTACGTGCTAAAAAAACCGAGTGACGTTCGACGTTTTTAGAAACTTTTGTGGCGAATGTTTAGGCTTGATGATTTAGAATAGTATTTCGAAGAAACGGAGTGCATAAAACAGATAAAGTGTGCTTCAAATCAAAACTCTAATTCGAAATCTCTAAACTCATTCGTTTGAAGTACATGCTAAAAAAATCAAGTGACGTTCGACGTTTTAAGAAACTTTTTTGGGTAATAATTAGTATTGATGATTTAGAATAGAATTTCGAACAAACGGAGTGCATAAAATTAATAAAGAGTTCTTCAAACCGAAACCCTAATTCAGAAACCCTAAACATGGAAGTTGGAAGTACGTGTTATAGAAATCGAGTGACGGTCGACGTTTTACAAAACTTTTGAACTTAATGATGGCTTGAAGATTTAGAATAGAATTTCGAAGAAACGGAGACAATAAAACATATAAAGAGTGTTTGAAATTTAAACCCTATTTTGAAAACCCTAAACTCAGACGTTTGAAGTTTGTACTAAAAAAACCGAGTGACGTTCGTCGTTTTAGAAACTTTTGTGGGGAATGATTAGACTTGATTATTTAGAATAGAATTTCAAAGAAACGGAGAGCATAAAAAAGATAGAGAGTGTTTGAAATTGAAACTCTTTTTCGGAAACCCTAAACTCGGACGTTTGAAGTACGTTCTAAAAAAACCGAGTGACGTTCGACGTTTTTAGAAACTTTTGTGGGGAATGCTTAGGCTTGTTGATTTAGAATAGTATTTCGAAGAAACGGAGTGCATAAAACAGATAAAGAGTGCTTCAAATCGAAACTCTAATTCGGAAACTCTAAACTCGGACGTTTGAAGTACGTGCTAAAAAAATCAAGTGACGTTCAACGTTTTTGAAAGTTTTTTCGGTAATAATTAGGATTGATGATTTAGAATATAACTTCGAACAACGGAGTGCATAAAATTGATAAAGAGTGCTTCAAATCGTCACCCTAATATGGAAACCCTAAACTCGTTCGTTTGAAGTACGTGCTAAAAAAATCAAGTGACGTTCAACATTTTTAGAAACTTTTTTGGGTAATAATTAGGATTGATGATTTAGAATATAATTTCGAACAAACAGAGTGCATAAAATTTATAAAGAGTGCTTCAAATCGAAACCCTTTTCCGAAAACCCAAAACTCAGACGTTTGAAGTACGTGCTAAAAAAACCGAGTGACGTTCGTCATTTTTAGAAACTTTTGTAGGTTATGATTAGGCTTGATTATTTAGAATAGAATTTTGAAGAAACGAAGAGCATAAAACAGATAAAGACTGCTTCAAATCGAAACCCTGTTTCGGAAACCCTAAACTCGGACGTTTGAAGTACGTGCTAAAAAAACTGAGTTACGTTCGACGTTTTAAGAAACTTTAGTGGGGAATAATTAGGCTTGATCATTTAGAATAGAATTTCGAAGAAACGGAGAGCATAAAACATATAAAGAGTGCTTCAAATCAAAAGTCTTTTTCGGAAACCCTAAACTCGGACGTTTGAAGTACGTGCTACAAAAACCGAGTGACGTTCGACGTTTTTTGAAACTTTTGTGGGGAATGTTTAGGCTTGATGATTTAGAATAGTATTTCGAAGAAACGGAATGCATAAAACAGATAAAGAGTGCTTCAAATCGAAACCCTTTTTCAGAAACCCTAAACTCGGACATTTGAAGTACGTGCTAAAAAAACCAAGTGACGTTCGATGTTTTAAGAAAATTTTGTGGGGAATGATTAGGCTTGATCATTTAGAATAGAATTTCGAAGAAACGGAGAGCATAAAACAGATAAAGACTGCTTCAAATGAAAACCCTTTTCCGGAAACCCTAAACTCGGACGTTTGAAGTACGTGCTAAAAAAACCGAGTGACGTTCGTCGTTTCTATAAACTTTTGTGGGTTATGATTAGGATTGATTATTTATAATAGAATTTTGAAGAAACAGATAGCATAAGACAGATAAAGACTGCTTCAAATCGAAACCCTGTTTCGGAAACCCAAAACTCGGACGTTTGAAGTACGTGCTAAAAAAACCGAGTGACGTTCGACATTTTTAGAAACTTTTGTGGCGAATGTTTAGGCTTGATGATTTAGAATAGTATTTCGAAGAAACGGAGTGCATAAAACAGATAAAGTGTGCTTTAAATCGAAACTCTAATTCGGAATCTCTAAACTCGTACGTTTGAAGTACATGCTAAAAAAATCAAGTGACGTTCGACGTTTTAAGAAACTTTTTTGGGTAATAATTAGCATTGATGATTTAGAATAGAATTTCGAACAAACGGAGTGCATAAAATTGATAAAGAGTTCTTCAAACCGAAACCCTAATTCAGAAACCCTAAACATGGAAGTTGGAAGTACGTGTTATAGAAATCGAGTGACGGTCGACGTTTTACAAAAATTTTGAACGGAATGATGGCTTGAAGATTTAGAATAGAATTTCGAAGAAACGGAGACAATAAAACATATAAAGAGTGTTTGAAATTTAAACCCTATTGGAAAACCCTAAACTCAGACGTTTGAAGTTTGTACTAAAAAAACCGAGTGACGTTCGTCGTTTTAGAAACTTTTGTGGGGAATGATTAGACTTCATTATTTAGAATAGAATTTCAAAGAAACGGAGAGCATAAAAAAGATAGAGAGTGTTTGAAATTGAAACTCTTTTTCGGAAACCCTAAACTCGGACGTTTGAAGTACGTTCTAAAAAAACCGAGTGACGTTCAACGTTTTTAGAAACTTTTGTGGGGAATGCTTAGGCTTGTTGATTTAGAATAGTATTTCGAAGAAACGGACTGCATAAAAAAGATAAAGAGTGCTTCAAATCGAAACTCTAATTCGGAAACTCTAAACTCGGACGTTTGAAGTACGTGCTAAAAAAATAAAGTGACGTTCAACGTTTTTAGAAAGCTTTTTCGGTAATAATTAGGATTGATGATTTAGAATATAACTTCGAACAACGGAGTGCATAAAATTGATAAAGAGTGCTTTAAATCGTCACCCTAATATGGAAACCCTAAACTCGTTCGTTTGAAGTACTGCTAAAAAAATCAAGTGACGTTCAACATTTTTAGAAACTTTTTTGGGTAATAATTAGAATTGATGATTTAGAATATAATTTCGAACAAACAGAGTGCATAAAATTTATAAAGAGTGCTTCAAATCGAAACCCTGTTTCGGAAACCCTAAACTCGGACGTTTGAAGTACGTGCTAAAAAAACCAAGTGACGTTCGACGTTTTAAGAAACTTTGGTGGGGAATGATTAGGGTTGATCATTTATAATAGAATTTCAAAGAAACGGAGAGCATAAAACAGATAAAGAGTGCTTCAAATCGAAACCCTTTTCCGGAAACCCAAAACTCAGACGTTTGATGTACGTGCTAAAAAAACCGAGTGACGTTCGTCGTTTTTAGAAACTTTTGTAGGTTATGATTAGGCTTGATTATTTAGAATAGAATTTTGAAGAAACGAAGAGCATAAAACAGATAAAGACTGCTTCAAATCGAAACCCTATTTCGGAAACCCTAAACTCGGACGTTTGAAGTACGTGCTAAAAAAATCGAGTTACGTTCGACGTTTTAAGAAACTTTTGTGGGGAATAATTAGGCTTGATCATTTAGAATAGAATTTCGAAGAAACGGAGAGCATAAAACAGATAAAGAGTGCTTCAAATCAAAAGTCTTTTTCGGAAACCCTAAACTCGGACGTTTGAAGTACGTGCTAAAAAAACCGAGTGACGTTCGACGTTTTTAGAAACTTTTGTGGGGAATGTTTAGGCTTGATGATTTAGAATAGTATTTCGAAGAAACGAAGTGCATAAAACAGATAAAGAGTGCTTCAAATCGAAACCCTTTTTCAGAAACCCTAAACTCGGACATTTGAAGTACGTGCTAAAAAAACCAAGTGACGTTCGACGTTTTAAGAAAATTTTGTGGGGAATGATTAGGCTTGATCATTTAGAATAGAATTTCAAAGAAACGGAGAGCATAAAACAGATAAAGAGTGCTTCAAATCAAAACCCTTTTCCGGAAACCCTAAACTCGGACGTTTGAAGTCTGTGCTAAAAAAACCGAGTGACGTTCGTCGTTTTTATAAACTTTTGTGGGTTATGATTAGGATTGATTATTTATAATAGAATTTTAAAGAAACAGACAGCATAAGACAGACAAAGACTGCTTCAAATCGAAACCCTGTTTCGGAAACCCTAAACTCGGACGTTTGAAGTACGTGCTAAAAAAACTGAGTTACGTTCGACGTTTTAAGAAACTTTTGTGGCGAAGGTTTAGGCTTGGTGATTTAGAATAGAATTTCGAAGAAACGGAGAGCATAAAACATATAAAGAGTGCTTCAAATGAAAAGTCTTTTTCGGAAACCCTAAACTCGGACGTTTGAAGTACGTGCTACAAAAACCGAGTGACGTTCGACGTTTTTTGAAACTTTTGTGGGGAATGTTTAGGCTTGATGATTTAGAATAGTATTTCGAAGAAACGGAGTGCATAAAACAGATAAAGAGTGCTTCAAATCGAAACCCTTTTTCAGAAACCCTAAACTCGGACATTTGAAGTACGTGCTAAAAAAACCAAGTGACGTTCGATGTTTTAAGAAAATTTTGTGGGGAATGATTAGGCTTGATCATTTAGAATAGAATTTCGAAGAAACGGAGAGCATAAAACAGATAAAGACTGCTTCAAATGAAAAACCCTTTTTTTTCGGAAACCCTAAACTCGGACGTTTGAAGTACGTGCTAAAAAAAAACCGAGTGACGTTCGTCGTTTCTATAGAAACTTTTGTGGGTTATGATTAGGATTGATTATTTATAATAGAATTTTGAAGAAACAGATAGCATAAGACAGATAAAGACTGCTTCAAATCGAAACCCTGTTTCGGAAACCCAAAACTCGGACGTTTGAAGTACGTGCTAAAAAACCGAGTGACGTTCGACATTTTTAGAAACTTTTGTGGCGAATGTTTAGGCTTGATGATTTAGAATAGTATTTCGAAGAAACGGAGTGCATAAAACAGATAAAGTGTGCTTTAAATCGAAACTCTTTTCGGAAATCCTAAACTCGACGTTTGAAGTACGTGCAAAAAAAAATCAAGTGACGTTCGACGTTTTTAGAAACTTTTTTGGGTAATAATTAGGCATTGATGATTTAGAATAGAATTTCGAAGAAACGGAGTGCATAAAATTGATAAAGAGTTCTTAAATCGAAACCCTAATTCAGAAACCCTAAACATGGAACGTTTGAAGTACGTGTTAAAAAATCGAGTGACGTTCGACGTTTTTTACAATTTTTTTTTGAACGGAATTATGGCTTGATGATTTAGAATAGAATTTCGAAGAAACGGAGACATAAAACATGATAAAGAGTGTTTCAATCGAAACCCTATTCGAAAACCCTAAACTCGGACGTTTGAAGTACGTGCTAAAAAAACCGAGTGACATTCGACGTTTTAAGAAACTTTTGTGGGGAATGATTAGGCTTGATCATTTAGAGTAGAATTTCGAGGAAACGGAGAGCATAAAAAAGATAAATAGTGCTTCAAATAAAAAGTCTTTTTTGGAAACCCTAAACTCGGACGTTTGAAGTACGTGCTAAAAAAATCGAGTGATGTTCGACGTTTTTAGAAACTTTTGTGGGGAATGTTTAGGCTTGATGATTTAGAATTGTATTTCGAAGAAATGGAGTGCATAAAACAGATAAAGAGTGGTTCAAATCGAAACCCTTTTTCGGAAACCCTAAACTCGAATGTTTGAAGTACGTGCTAAAAAAACCGAGTTACATTCGACTTTTTGAGAAACTTTTGTTAACATTGATTAGGCATGATCATTTAGAATGGAATTTCGAAGAAACGGAGTGCATGAAACAGATAAAGATTGCTTCAAATCAAAACCCTTTTTCGGAAACCCTAAACTCGGACATTTGAAGTACGTGCTAAAAAAACCGAGTGACGTTCGACATTTTTAGAAACTTTTGTGGGGAATAATTAGGCTTGTTGATTTCGAATAGTATTTCGAAGAAACGGACTGCATAAAACAGATAAAGAAAGCTCTAAATTGAAACTCTAATTCGGAAACTCTAAACTCGTACGTTTGAAGTACGTGCTAAAGAAATCAAGTGACGTTCAACGTTTTTTGAAATTTTTTTGGGTAATAATTAGGATTGATAATTTAGAATACAATTTTGAATAAACGGAGTGCATAAAATTGATTAAGAGTGCTTCAAATCGAAACCCTTTTTCGGAAACCCTAAACTCGGACGTTTGAACTACGTGCTAAAAAAATCGAGTGAGTTCGACGTTTTTAGAAACTTTTGTGGGGAATAAATAGGCTTGTTGATTTCGAATAGTATTTCGAAGAAATGGACTGCATAAAAAAGATAAAGAAAGCTCTAAATCGAAACTCTAATTCGGAAACTCTAAACTCGTACGTTTGAAGTACGTGCTAAAAAAATCAAGTGAGGTTCAACGTTTTTTGAAAATTTTTTGGGTAATAATTAGGATTGATGATTTAGAATATAATTTGGAAGAAACGGAGTCCATAAAATTGATAAAGAGTGCTTCAAATCGAAACCCCATTTCGGAAACCCTAAACTCGGACATTTGAAGTACGTGCTAAAAAAATCAAGTGAGGTTGAACGTTTTTTGAAAATTTTTTGGGTAATAATTAGGCTTGTTGATTTAGAATATAATTTGGAACAAACGGACTGCATAAAATTGATAAGGGTGCTTCAAATCGAAAACCTGTTTCGGAAACCCTAAACTCGGACGTTTGAAGTACGTGCTAAAAAAATAGAGTGACGTTCGACGTTTTAAGAAACTTTTGTGGGGAATGATTAGGATTGATCATTTAGAATAGAATTTCGAAGAAATGGAGAGCATAAAATAGATAAAGAGTGCTTCAAATTGAAACCCTTTCTCGGAAACCCTAAACTCGGACGTTTGAAGTACGTGCTAAAAAAACCAAGTGACGTTGGACGTTTTAAGACATTTTTGTGGGGAATGATTAGGCTTGATCATTTAGAATAGAATTTCGAAGAAACGGAGAGCATAAATAGATAAAGAGTGCTTCAAATCGAAACCCTTTTTCAGAAACCCTAAACTTGGACATTTGAACTACGTGCTAAAAAAACCGAGTGAAGTTCGACGTTTTTCGAAACTTTTGTGGGTAATAATTAGGCTTGTTGATTTCGAATAGTATTTCGAAGAAACGGACTGCATAAAACAGATAAAGAAAGCTCTAAATCGAAACTCTAATTCGGAAACTCTAAACTCGTACGTTTGAAGTACGTGCTAAAAAAATCCAGTGACGTTCAACGTTTTTTGAAAATTTTTTGGGTAATAATTAGGATTGATGATTTAGAATATAATTTTGAATAAACGGAGTGAATAAAATTGATTAAGAGTGCTTCAAATCGAAACCCTGTTTCGGAATCCCTAAACTCGGACGTTTGTACTACGTGCTAAAAAAACAGAGTGACGTTCGACGTTTTAAGAAACTTTTGTGGGGAATGATTAGGCTTGATCATTTAGAATAGAATTTCGTAGAAACGGAGAGCATAAAACAGATAAAGAGTGCTTCAAATCGAAACCCTTTTCAGGAAACCCAAAACTCGGACGTTTGAACTACGTGCTAAAAAAACTGAGTGACGTTCATCGTTTTTAGAAACTTTTGTGGCTTATGATTAGGCTTGATTATATAGAATAGAATTTTGAAGAAACGGAGAGCATAAAACAGATAAAGAGTGCTTCAAACCTAAACCCTTTTTCGGAAACCCTAAACTCGGACGTTTGAACTAAGTGCTAAAAACACTTAATGATGTTCGAAGTTTTTAGAAACTTTTGTGGGGAATAATTAGGCTTTTTGATTTCGAATAGTATTTCGAAGAAACAGACTACATAAAACAGATAAAGAGTGCTTAAAATCGAAACCCTTTTTCGGAAACCCTAAATTCGGACGTTTGAACTACGTGCTAAAAACACCGAGTGACGTTCGATGTTTTTAGAATCTTTTGTGGGGAATAATTAGGCTTGTTCATTTCGAATAGTATTTCGAAGAAACGGACTGCATAAAACAGATAAAGAAAGCTCTAAATCGAAACTCTTGTTCGAAAACTCTAAACTCGTACGTTTGAAGTACGTGCTAAAAAAATCAAGTGAGGTTCAACGTTTTTTGAAAATTTTTTGGGTAATAATTAGGATTGATGATTTAGAATATAATTTGGAAGAAACGGAGTCCATAAAATTGATAAAGAGTGCTTCAAATCGAAACCCCATTTCGGAAACCCTAAACTCGGACATTTGAAGTACGTGCTAAAAAAATCAAGTGAGGTTGAACGTTTTTTGAAAATTTTTTGGGTAATAATTAGGCTTGTTGATTTAGAATATAATTTGGAACAAACGGACTGCATAAAAATTGATAAGGGTGCTTCAAATCGAAAACCTGTTTCGGAAACCCTAAACTCGGACGTTTGAAGTACGTGCTAAAAAAATAGAGTGACGTTCGACGTTTTAAGAAACTTTTGTGGGGAATGATTAGGCTTGATCATTTAGAATAGAATTTCGTAGAAACGGAGAGCATAAAACAGATAAAGAGTGCTTCAAATCGAAACCCTTTTCAGGAAACCCAAAACTCGGACGTTTGAACTACGTGCTAAAAAAACTGAGTGACGTTCATCGTTTTTAGAAACTTTTGTGGCTTATGATTAGGCTTGATTATATAGAATAGAATTTTGAAGAAACGGAGAGCATAAAACAGATAAAGAGTGCTTCAAACCTAAACCCTTTTTCGGAAACCCTAAACTCGGACGTTTGAACTAAGTGCTAAAAAAACACTTAATGATGTTCGAAGTTTTTAGAAACTTTTGTGGGGAATAATTAGGCTTTTTGATTTCGAATAGTATTTCGAAGAAACAGACTACATAAAACAGATAAAGAGTGCTTAAAATCGAAACCCTTTTTCGGAAACCCTAAATTCGGACGTTTGAACTACGTGCTAAAAACACCGAGTGACGTTCGATGTTTTTAGAATCTTTTGTGGGGAATAATTAGGCTTGTTCATTTCGAATAGTATTTCGAAGAAACGGACTGCATAAAACAGATAAAGAAAGCTCTAAATCGAAACTCTTGTTCGAAAACTCTAAACTCGTACGTTTGAAGTACGTGCTAAAAAAATCGAGTGAAATTCAACGTTTTTTGAAAATTTTTTGGGTAATAATTAGGATTGATGATTTAGAATATAATTTGGAACAAACGGAGTTCATAAAATTGATAAAGAGTGCTTCATATCGAAACCCCGTTTCGGAAACACTAAACTCGGACGTTTGAAGTACGTGCTAAAAAAACCGAGTGACATTCGATGTTTTAAGAAACTTTTGTGGGGAATGATTAGGCTTGATCATTTAGAATAGAATTTCAAAGAAACGGAGAGCATAAAACAGATAAAGAGTGCTTCAAATCGAAACACTTTTTTGGAAACCCTTAACTCGGACGTTTGAAGTACGTGCTAAAAAAACCGAGTGACGTTCGACGTTTTAAAAAACTTTTGTGGGGAATGATTAGGCTTGATCATTTAGAATAGAATTTCGAAGAATCGGATCGAAACCCTTTTTCGGAAACCCTAAACTCGGACGTTTGAAGTACGTGCTAAAAAAACCGAGTGACGTTCGACGTTTTAAGAAACTTTTGTGGGGAATGATTAGGCTTGATCATTTAGAATAGAATTTCGAAGAAACGGAGAGCATAAAACAGATAAAGAGTGCTTCAAATCGAAACCCTTTTTCAGAAACCCTAAACTCGGACGTTTGAACTACGTGCTGAAAAAACCGAGTGACGTTCGACGTTTTTAGAAACTTTTGTAGGTAATAATTAGGCTTGTTGATTTCGAATAGTATTTCGAAGAAACGGATTGCTTAAAATAGATAAAGGAAAGCTCTAAATCGAAACTCTAATTCGGAAACTCTAAACTCGTACCTTTGAAGTACGTGCTTAAAAAATCAAGTGAGGTTCAACGTTTTTTGAAAATTTTTTTGGTAATATTTAGGATTGATGATTTAGAATATAATTTGGAACAAACGGAGTGCATAAACTTGATAAAGAGTGCTTCAAATCAAAACCCTGTTTCGAAAACCCTAAACTCAGACGTTTGTAGTATGTGCTAAAAAAACCGAGTGACGTTCGAAGTTTTAAGAAACTTTTGTGGGGAATGATTAGGTTTGATCATTTAGAATAGAATTTCGTAGAAACGGAGAGCATAAAACAGATAAAGAGTGCTTAAAATCGAAACTCTTTTCCAGAAACCCTAAACTCGGACGTTTGAAGCACGTGCTAAAAATACCGAGTGACGTTCGTCGTTTTTAGAAACTTTTGTGGGGAATGTTTAGGCTTGATGATTTAGAATAGTATTTCGAAGAAACGGACTGCATAAAAAAGATAAAGTGTGCTTCAAATTGAAACTCTTATTCGAAAACTCTAAACTCGTACGTTTGAAGTACGTGCTAAAAAAATCAAGTGACGTTCAATGTTTTTAGAAACTTTTTTGGGCAATAATTAGGATTGATGATTTAGAATATAATTTCAAACAACCGGAGTGCATAAAATTGATAAAGAGTTCGTCAAACCGAAACCCTAATTTAGAAACACTAAACTTGGACATTGGAAGTACGTGCTAGAGAAATCGAGTGACAATCGACGTTTTACAAAACTTTTGAACGGAATGATTAGGCTTGAAGATTTAGAATAGAATTTTTAGGAAATGGAGACAAAAAAACATATAAAGAGTGTTTGAAATTGAAACCGTATTTCGAAAACCCTAAACTCAAACGTTTGAAGTACGTGCTAAAAAAATCGAGTTACATTCGTAGTTTTTAGAAACTTTTGTTGGTAATGATTAGGCTTGATTATTTAGAATAGAATTTCGAAGAAACGGAGATCATAAAATAGATAAAGAGTGCTTCAAATCGAAACCCTGTTTCGGAAACCCTAAACTCAGACGTTTGAAGTACGTGCTAAAAAAACCGAGTGACGTTCGTCGTTTTTAGAAACTTTTGTGGGGAATGATTAGGCTTGATTATTTAGAATAGTATTTCGAAGAAACGGAGTGCACAAAAAAGATAAAGTGTGCTTCAAATCGAAACTCTAATTCAGAAAAACTAAACTCGTACTTTGGAAGTACGTGCTAAAAAAATCAAGTGACGTTTGATGTTTTTAGAAACTTCTTTGGGTAATTATTAGGATTGATTATTTAGAATTAGAATTTCATACAAACGGAGTGCATAAAATTGATAAAGAGTTCTTCAAACCGAAACCCTAATTCAGAAACCCTAAACTTGGACGTTGGAAGTACGTGCTAAAAAATCGAGTGACGGTCGACGTTTTACAAAACTTTTAAATGGAATGATTAGACTTGAAGATTTAGATTAGAATTTTGAATAAATGGAGACAATAAAGCTTCTAAAGAGTGTTTGAAATTGAAACCCTATTTCGAGAACCCTAAACTCAGACATTTTTTAGTACGGGCTAAAAAAATCGAGGGACGTTCGACGTTTTTAGAAACTTTTGTATGGAATTATTAGGGTTGAAGATTTAGAATAGAATTTCGAAGAAATAGAGACAATAAGACATATAAAGAGTGTTTGAAATTGAAACCCTATTGCGAAAACCTTAAACTCAGACGTTTGAAGTATGTGCTAAAAAAATCGAACGACGTTCGTAGTTTTTAGAAACTTTTGTTGGGAATGATTCGGCTTGATGACTTAGAATAGTATTTCAAAGAAACGGAGTGCATAAAACAGATAAAGAGTGCTTCATATCGTAACCCTAATTAGGAAACCCTAAACTCGTTCGTTTGAAGTACGTGCTAAAAAAACCCACTTTCGTTCGATGCCTTTCGAAACATTTGTGGGTAATGATTAGGCTTGCTGATTTAGAATAGAATTTGGAACAAACGGAGTGCATAAAATTGGTAAAGAGTTCTTCAAACCGAAACCTTAATTTAGAAACCCTAAACTTGGACGCTGGAAGTACGTGCTAAAAAATCGAGTGACGGTCGACGTTTTACAAAACTTTTGAACGGAATGATTAGGCTTAAAGATTTAGAATAGAATTTCGAAGAAATGGAGACAATA
Organism: Cucurbita argyrosperma subsp. sororia; assembly: GCA_018691285.1. Classification (NCBI taxonomy): domain Eukaryota; kingdom Viridiplantae; phylum Streptophyta; class Magnoliopsida; order Cucurbitales; family Cucurbitaceae; genus Cucurbita; species Cucurbita argyrosperma. The sequence goes on from CM031895.1 coordinate 6,994,412, forward strand.
AAACATATAAAGAGTGTTTGAAATTGAAACCCTATTTCGAAAACCCTAAACTCAGACGGTTGAAATACGTGCTAAAAAAATCGAGTGACGTTCGTAGTTTTTAGAAACTTTTGTTGGGAATGATTAGGCTTGATTATTTAGAATAGTATTTCGAAGAAACGGAGAGCATAAAACGGATAAAGAGTGCTTCAAGTCGAAACCCTGTTTCGAAAACCCTAAACTTGGACGTTTGAAGTACGTGCTAAAAAAACCGAGTGACATTCGACGTTTTTAGAAACTTTTGTGGGGAATGTTTTGGCTTGTTGACTTGGAATAGTATTTCGAAGAAACGGAGTGCATAAAAAAGATAAAGAGTGCTTCATATCGTAACCCTAGTTAGGAAACCCTAAACTCGTTCGTTTGAAGTACGTGCTAAAACAACCCACTTTCGTTCGATGCCTTTCGAAACATTTGTGGGTAATGATTAGGCTTGATGATTTAGAATAGAATTTGGAACAAATGGAGTGCATAATAATGATAAGGAGTTCTTCAAACCGAAACCCTAATTCAGAAACCCTAAACTTGGACGCTGGAAGTACGTGCTAAAAAATCGAGTGACGGTCGACGTTTTACAAAACTTTTGAACGGAATGATTAGGCTTGAAGATTTAGAATAGAATTTCGAAGAAATGGAGACCATAAAACATATAAAGAGTGTTTGAAATTGAAACCCTATTTCGAAAACCCTAAACTCAGACGGTTGAAATACGTGCTAAAAAAATCGAGTGACGTTCGTAGTTTTTAGAAACTTTTGTTGGGAATGATTAGGCTTGATTATTTAGAATAGTATTTCGAAGAAACGGAGAGCATAAAACAGATAAAGAGTGCTTCAAATCGAAACCCTGTTTCGAAAACCGTAAACTCGGACGTTTGAAGTACGTGCTAAAAAAACTTAGTGACGTTCGACGTTTTTAGAAACTTTTATGGGGAATGTTTCGGCTTGTTGACTTAGAATAGTATTTCGAAGAAACGGAGTGCATAAAACAGATAAAGAGTGCTTCATATCGTAACCCTAATTGGGAAACCCTAAACTCGTTTGTTTGAAGTAAGTGCTAAAAAAACCCACTTTCGTTCGATGCCTTTCGAAACATTTGTGGGTAATGATTAGGCTTGATGATTTAGAATAGAATTTGGAACAAACAGAGTGCATAAAATTGATAAAGAGTTCTTCAAACCAAAACCCTAAACTTGGACGGTTGAAGTACGTGCTAAAAAAATCGAGTGACGGTCGACGTTTTAAAAAACTTTTAAACGAAATGATTAGGCTTGAAGATTATGAATAGAATATCGAACAAACGGAGACAATAAAACATATAAAGAGTGTTTGAAATTGAAACCCTATTTCGAAAACCCTAAACTTAAACGTTTGAAGTACGTGTTAAAAAAACCGAGTGACGTTCATCGTTTTTAGAAACTTATGTGTGGAATGATTAGGCTTGATTATTTAGAATAGATTTTCGAAGAAATGGAGATCATAAAACAGATAAAGAGTGCTTCAAATCGAAACCCTGTTTCGAAAACCCTAAACTCGGACGTTTGAAGTACGTGCTAAAAAAATCGAGTGACGTTCGTAGTTTTTAGAAACTTTTGTTGGGAATGATTAGGCTTGATTATTTAAAATAGAATTTCGAAGAAACGGAGAGCATAAAACAGATAAAGAGTGCTTCAAATCGAAACCCTAATTTGGAAACCCTAAACTCGTTCGCTTGAAGTACGTGCTAAAAAAACCCACTTTCGATCGATGCCTTTCGAAACTTTTGAGGATAATGATTAGGCTTTATGATTGAGAATAGAATTTCTAACAAACGGAGTTTATAATAATGATAAGGAGTTCTTCAAACCGAAACCCTAATTCAGAAACCCTCAATTTGTTCGTTGGTAGTACGTTCTAATAAAATCGAGTGACGGTCGACATTTTACAAAAATTTTGAACACAATGATTAGGCTAGAAGATTTAGAATAGAATTTCGAATAAACGGAGACAATAAAACATATAAAGAGTGTTTGAGATTGAAACCCTATTTCGAAAACCTTAAACTTAGACGTTTGAAGTTTGTGCTAAAAAAATCGAGTGACGTTCGATGTTTTAAGAAACTTTTGTGGGGAATGATTAGGCTTGATTATTTAGAATAGAATTTCGAAGAAATGGAGATGATAAAACAGATAAAGAGTGCTTCAAATCGAAACCCTGTTTCGGAAACCATAAACTCATTCGTTTGAAGTAGGTGCTAAAACCACTGAGTGACGTTCGACGTTTTTAGAAACTTTTGTGGGGAATGTTTAGTCTTGATGATTTAGAATAGTATTTTGAAGAAACGAAGTGCATAAAACACATAGAGTGCTTCAAATCGTAACCCTAATTAGGAAACCCTAAACTCGTTCATTTTAAGTACGTGCTAAAAAAACCCACTTTCGATAAATGCCTATCGAAACTGTTATGGGTAATGATTTGGCTTTATGATTTAAAATAGAATTTGGAACAAACGGAGTGCATAAAATTGATAAAGAGTTCTTCAAACTGAAACCCTAATTCCAAAACCCTAAACTTGGACGTTGGAAGTATGTGCTAATAAAATCGAGTGACGGTCGACGTTTTACAAAACTTTTGAACGGAATGATTAGGCTTGAAGATTTAGAATAGAATTTCGAATAAATGGAGACAATAAAACATATAAAGAGTGTTTGAAATTGAAACCCTAAACGATTTTATTAGAACGTACTTCCAACAAACAAATTTAGCACGTACTTTACAAAACTTTTACAAAAAAATCGAGTGACGGTCGACATTTTACAAAACTTTTGAACGTTATGATTAGGCTTGAAGATTTAGAATAGAATTTTGAAGAAAAGGAGACAATAAAACATATAAAGAGTGTTTGAAATTGAAACCCTATTTCGAAAACCCTAAACTCAGATGTTTGAAGTACGTACTAAAAAAATCGAGTGACGTTCGTGGTTTTTATAAACTTTTGTGGGGATTGATTAGGCTTGATTATTTAGAATAGTATTTCGAAGAAACGGAGTGCATAAAACAGATAAAGAGTGCTTCAAATCAAAACTCTAAACTCGTACGTTTGAAGTACGTGCTAAAAAAATCAAGTGAAGTTCGACGTTTTTAGAAACTTGTTTGGGTAATAATTAGGGTTGATTATTTAGAATAGAATTTCATACAAACGGAGTGCATAAAGTTGATAATGAGTTCTTCAAACTGAAACCCTAATTCAGAAACCCTAAACTTGGACGTTGGAAGTACGTGCTAAAAAAATCGAGTAACGTTCGAAATTTTAAAAAAATTTTGAACGGAATGATTAGGCTTGAAGATTTAGAATAGAATTTCGAAGAAATGGAGACAATAAAACATATAAAGAGTGTTTGAAATTGAAACCCTATTTCGAGAACCCTAAACTCAGACGTTTGAAGTACGTGCTAAAAAAATCGAGTGACGTTCGTAGTTTTTAGAAACTTTTGTTGGGAATTATTAGGCTTGATTATTTAGAATAGAATTTCGAAGAAACGGAGAGCATAAAATAGATAAAGAGTGCTTCAAATCGAAACCGTTTTTCGAAAACCCTAAACTAGGACGTTTGAAGTATGTGCTAAAAAAACCGAGTGACGTTCGACGTTTTTAGAAACTTTTGTGGGGAATGTTTAGGATTGATGATTTAGAATAGTATTTCGAAGTAAAGGAGTGCATAAAACAGATAATGAGTGCTTCAAATCGTAACCTTAATTAGGAAACCCAAAACTCGTTCAATTGAAGTACATGCTAAAAAAACACACTTTCGATCGATGCCTTTCGAAACTTTTGAGGATAATGATTAGGCTTTATGATTTAGAATAGAATTTCGAACAAACGGAGTGCATAATAATGATAAGGAGTTCTTCAAACCGAAACCCTAATTCCGAAACCCTAAATTTGTTCGTTGGAAGTACATTCTAATAAAATCGAGTGACGGTCGACGTTTTACAAAACTTTTGAACAGAATGATTAGGCTTGAAGATTTAGAATAGAAATTCGAATAAACGGAGACAATAAAACATATAAAGAGTGTTTGAAATTGAAACCCTATTTCGAAAACCCTAAACTCAGACGTTTGAAGTACGTGCTAAAAAATCGAGTGACGTTCGTAGTTTTTAGAAACTTTTGTTGGGAATGATTAGGCTTGATTATTTAAAATAGAATTTCGAAGAAACGGAGAGCATAAAAAAGATAAAGAGTGCTTCAAATAGAAACCCTAGTTTGGAAACCCTAAACTCGTTCGCTTGAAGTACGTGCTAAAAAAACCCACTTTCAATCGATGCCTTTCGAAACTTTTGAGGATAATGATTAGGCTTTATGATTTACAATAGAATTTCGAACAAACGGAGTGCATAATAATGATAAGGAGTTCTTCAAACCGAAACCCTAATTCCGAAACCCTAAATTTGTTCGTTGGAAGTACGTTCTAATAAAATCGAGTGACGGTCGACGTTTTACAAAACTTTTGAACAGAATGATTAGGCTTGAAGATTTAGAATAGAATTTCGAATAAACGGAGACAATAAAACATATAAAGAGTGTTTGAAATTGAAACCCTATTTCGAAAACCCTAAACTCTGACGTTTGAAGTACGTGCTAAAAAAACCGAGTGACGTTCGACGCTTTTAGAAACTTTTGTGGGGAATGATTAGGCTTGATGATTTAGAATAGTATTTCGAAGAAACGGAGTGCATAAAAAAGATAAAGAGTACTTCAAATCGTAACCCTAATTTGGAAACCCTACACTCGTTCGTTTGAAGTACGTGCTAAAAAACCCACTTTCGATCGATGCCTTTCGAAACTTTTATGGGTAATGATTTGGCTTTGTGATTTAGAATAGAATTTTGAACAAACAAAGTGCATAAAATTGATAAAGAGTTCTTCAAACCGAAACCCTAAACTTGGATGTTGGGAGTACGTGATAATAAAATCGAGTGACGTCAACGTTTTACCAAACTTCTGAACAAATGATTAGGCTTGAAGATTTAGAATAGAATTTCGAATAAACGAAGACAATAAAACGTATAAAGAGTGTTTGAAATTGAAACCCTATTTCGAAAACCCTAAACTCAAACGTTTGAAGTACGTGCTAAATAAACCGAGCAACGTTCGACATTTTTAGAAACTTTTGTGGGGAATGATTAGGCTTGATTATTTAGAATAGAATTTCGAAGAAACGGAGATCATAAAACAGATAAAGAGTGCTTAAAAACGAAACCCTATTTCGGAAACCCTATACTTGGACGTTTGAAGTACGTTCTAAAAAAACTGAGTGACGTTCGACGTTTGTAGAAACTTTTATGGGGAATGTTTATGCTTGATGATTTAGAATAGTATTTCAAAGAAAAGGAGTGCATAAAAAAGATAAAGAGTGCTTCAATTCGTAACCATAATTAGGAAACCCTAAACTCGTTCATTTGAAGTACGTGTAAAAAAACCCACTTTCGATCGATGCCTTTCAAAACTTTTGTTGGTAATGATTAGGCTTTATGTATTAGAATAGAATTTGTTACAAATGGAGTGCATAAAATTGATAAAAAGTTCTTCAAACCAAAACCCTAATTCAGAAACCCTAAACTTGGACGTTGGAAGTACGTGCTAATAAAATCGAGTGACGGTCAACGTTTTACAAAACTTTTGAACGAAATGATTAGGCTTGAAGATTTAAAATAGAATTTTGAATAAACGGAGACAATAAAACATATAAAGAGTGTTTGAAATTGAAACCCTATTTCAAAAACCTTAAACTCAGACGATTGAAGTACGTGCTAAAAAACCGAGTGATGTTCGACGTTTTTAGAAACTTTTGTGGGGAATGATTAGGCTTGATTATTGAGAATTAAATTTCGATGAAACGGAGATCATAAAACAGATAAAGAGTGCTTCAAATAGAAACCCTGTTTCGGAAACCCTAAACTCGGACATTTTAAGTACGTGCTAAAACCACCGAGTGACGTTCGACGTTTTTAGAAACTTGTGTGGGGAATGTTTAGGCTTGATGATTTAGAATAGTATTTCGAAGAAACGGAGTGCATAAAACACATAAAGAGTGCTTCAAATCGTAACCCTAATTAGGAAACCCTAAACTTATACGTTTGAAGTACGTGCTAAAAAAACCCACTTTCGTTCGATACCTTTCGAAAATTTTGTGGGTAATTATTAGGCTTGATGATTTAGAATATAATTTCGAACAAACGGAGTGCCTAAAATTGATAAAGAGTTCTTCAAACCGAAACCCTAATTCAGAAACCCTAAACATGGACGTTGGAAGTACGTGCTAAAAAAACCGAGTGACGGTCGACGTTTTACAAAACTTTTGAACGGATTATTAGGCTTGAAGATTTAGAATAGAATTTCGAATAAACGGAGACAATAAAACATATAAAGAGTGCTTGAAATTGAAACCCTATTTCGCAAACCCTAAACTCAGACGTTTGAAGTACGTACTAAAAAAACCGAGTGACGTTCGTCATTTTTAGAAATTTCTTTTGGGAATGATTAGGCTTGATTATTTAGAATAGTATTTCGAAGAAACGGAGTGCATAAAACAGATAAAGAGTGCTTCAAATCAAAACCCTGTTTCAAAAACCCTAAACTCAGACGTTTGAAGTACGTGCTAAAACAACGGAGTAACGTTCGACGCTTTTAGAAACATTATTGGGGAATGTTTATGTTTGATGATTTAGAATAGTATTTCGAAGAAACGGAGTGCATAAAACAATTAAAGAGTGCTTCAAATCTAAACTCTAATTCGGAAACTCGAAACTCGTACGTTTGAAGTACGTGCTAAAACAATCAAGTGACGTTCGACGTTTTTAGAAAAATTTTTGGGTAATAATTAGGCTTTATGATTTAGAATAGAATTTCGAACAAACGGAGTGCATAAAATTGATAAAGAGTTCTTCAAACCGAATTCCTAAACTTGGACGTTGGAAGTACGTGCTAATAAAATCGAGTGACGGTCGACGTTTTACAAAACTTTTCAACGAAGTGATTAGGCTTGAAGATTTAGAATAGAATTTCGAATAAACGGAGACAATAAAACAGATAAAGAGTGCTTCAAATCGAAACCCTGTTTCGAAAACCTTAAACTCGGACGTTTGAAGTATGTGCTAAAAAAACCGAGTGACATTCAACGTTTTTATTAACTTTTGTGGGGAATGTTTAGGATTGATGATTTAGAATAGTATTTCAAAGTAAAGGAGTGCATAAAACAGATAATGAGTGCTTCAAATCGTAACCCTAATTAGGAAACCCAAAACTCGTTCAATTGAAGTACATGCTAAAAAAACCCACTTTCGATCAATGCCTTTCGAAACTTTTGAGGATAATGATTAGGGTTTATGATTTAGAATAGAATTTCGAACAAACGGAGTGCATAATAATGATAAGGAGTTCTTCAAACCGAAACCCTAATTTCGAAACCCTAAATTTGTTCGTTGGAAGTACGTTCTAATAAAATCGAGTGACGGTCGATGTTTTACAAAACTTTTGAACAGAATGATTAGGCTTGAAGATTTAGAATAGAATTTCGAATAAACAGAGACAATAAAACATATAAAGAGTGTTTGAAATTGAAACCCTATTTCGAAAACCCTAAACTCAAACATTTGAAGTACGTGCTAAAAAAATCGAGTGACGTTCGTAGTTTTTAGAAACTTTTGTTGGGAATGATTAGGCTTGATTATTCAAAATAGAATTTTGAAGAAACGGAGAGCATAAAACAGATAAAGAGTGCTTGAAATCGAAACCCTAATTTGGAAACCCTAAACTCGTTCGTTTGAAGTACGTGCTAAAAAAACCCACTTTCGATCGATGCCTTTCGAAACTTTTGTTGGTAATGATTAGGCTTTATGTATTAGAATAGAATTTGGAACAAACGGAGTGCATAAAATTGATAAAGAGTTCTTCAAACCGAAACCCTAATTCAGAAACTCTAAACTTGGACGTTGGAAGTCGGTGCTAATAAAATCGAGTGACGGTCGACGTTTTACAAAACTTTTCAATGGAATGATTAGGCTTGAAGATTTAGAATAGAATTTCGAATAAACGGAGACAATAAAACATATAAAGAGTGTTTGGAATTGAAACCCTATTTCGAGAACCCTAAACTTAGATGATTGAAGTACGTGCTAAAAAACCGAGTGACGTTCGACGTTTTTAGAAACTTTTATGGGGAATGATTAGGCCTGATTATTTAGAATAGAATTTCGAAGAAACGGAGATCATAAAACAGATAAAGAGTGCTTCAAATCGAAATCCTGTTTCGGAAACTGTAAACTCGGACGTTTGAAGTACGTGCTAAAACCACCGAGTGACGTTCGATGTTTTTAGAAACTTTTGTGGGGAATGTTTAGGGTTGATGATTTAGAATAGTATTTCGAAGAAACAGAGTGCATAAAACAAATAAAGATTGCTTCAAATCGTAACCCTAATTAGGAAACCCTAAACTCGTTCGTTTGAAGTACGTGCTAAAAAAACCCACTTTCGTTCAATGCCTTTCGAAACTTTTGTGGGTAATTATTAGGCTTGATGATTTAGATTATAATTTCCAACAAACGAAGTCCAAAAAATTGATAAAGAGTTCTTCAAACTGAAACCCTAATTCCGAAACCCTAAACTTTGACGTTGGAAGTACGGGCTAAAAAAATCGAGTGACGGTCATCGTTTTACAAAACTTTTGAACGGAATGATTAGGCTTGAAGATTTTGAATAGAATTTCGAATAAACAGAGAAAATAAAACATATAAAGAGTGTTAGGAATTGAAACCCTAGTTTGAAAACCCTAAACTCAGTGTTTGGAATTGAAACCCTAGTTTGAAAAACCTAAACTCAGGCGTTTGAAGTAGTGTTAAAAAAACCGAGTGACTTTCGACGTTTTTAAAAACTTTTGTGGGGAATGATTAGGCTTGATTATTTAGAATAGAATTTCGAAGAAACGGAGATCATAAAATAGATAAAGAGTGCTTCAAATCGAAACCCTGTTTTGGAAACCCTGAACTAGGACGTCTGAAGTACGTGCTAAAAAAAATGAATCACGGTCGACGTTTTTTGAAAATTTTGTGGGGAATGAATAAGCTTGATGATTTAGAATAGTATTTCGATGAAACGGAGTGTGCAAAACAAATAAAGAGTGCTTCAAATCGATACCTCAATTCGGAAAACCTAAACTAAGACATTTGAAGTACGTGCTAAAAACACCGAGTGACGTTCGACGTTTTTAAAATTTTTTGTGTGGAATGAATAGGCTTGATGATTTAGAATAGAATGTCGAAGAAATGGAGAGCATAAAACAAATAAAGTGTAATTCAAATCGAAACCATATTTTGGAAACCCTAAACTCGGACGTTTGAAGTACGTGCTAAAAAAACCCACTTTTGTTCGACGTTTTTCGAAACATTTGTGAGGAATGATTAGGCTTGATGATTTAGAATGGTATTTCGAAGAAATAGAGTGTATAATACAGATAAAGAGTGCTCCATAATACAGATAATGAGTCACGGCCGATGTTTTTCAAAACTCTTGTGGGGAATAATTAGGCTTGATGATTTAGAATAGTATTTCAAAGAAACGGAGAGCATAAAACAGATAAAGAGTTTTTCAAATTGAAACCCTAATTTGGAACCCTTAACTCGGACGTTTGAAGGACGTGCTAAATAAACCAACTTTCGTTCGACTTTTTACGAAAATTTTGTGGGGAATGATTAGGCTTGATGATTTAGAATAGAATTTCGTAGAAACGGAGACAATGAAACATATAGAGTGTTCCAAATCGAAACCCTATTCTGTAAACACTAAACAAAAACATTTGAAGTAGGTGCTAAAAAAACCCGAGTGATGTTTGACGTTTTTTAAAACTTTTGTGGGGAATGATTAGGCTTGATGATATAGAATAGAATTTCGAAGAAACGGACAACATAAAATAGATAAAGAGTGCTTCTAATCGAAACCATAATTCGGAAACCCTAAACTCGGACGTTTGAAGTACGTGCTAAAAACACCGAGTCACGGTCGACGTTTTAATAAACTTTTGTTTGGAATTATTTGGGTTGATTATTTAGAATAGTATTTTGAAGAAACGGAGTGCATAAAACAGATAAAGAGTGCTTCAAATCGAAACCCTATTTCGAAAACCCTTATTGGAACGTTTGAAGTACGTGCTAAAAAACTGAGTCACAGCCGACGTTTTTCGAAACTTTTTTGGGGAATGATTAAGGTTGATGATTTAGAATAGTATTTAAAAAAAACAGAGTGCATAAAACAGATAAAGAGTTCTTCAAATCGATACCCTAATTCGGAAAACCTAAACTGGGACGTTTAAAGTACGTGCAAAATATACCAAGTGACGTTCGACGTTTTTCAAAAGTTTTGTGGGGAATGATTAGGCTTGATGATTTTAAATAGTCTTTCGAAGAATCGAAGTGCATAAAACAGATTATGAGTACTTCAAATCGAAACCCTAATTCGAAAACCCTAAGCTCGGACGTTTGAAGTAGGTGCTAAAAAAACCTAGTGACGTTCGACGTTTTTAGAAAATTTTGTGGGGAATGATTAGGCTTGATGATTTAGAATAGAATTTCGTAGAAACGGAGACAATGAAACATATAGAGTTTTTCAAATCGAAACCCTATTTCCAAAACACTAAACAAGAACGTTTGAAGTACGTGCTAAAAAAACCTAGTGATGTTTGACGTTTTTAGAAACTTTTGTGGGGAATGATTAGGCTTGATGATATAGAATAGAATTTCAAAGAAACGGGGAGAATAAACCGTAATTCGGAAACCCTACACTCGAACGTTTGAAGTACTTGCTAAAAAAACCGAGTGACGTTCGACGTTTTAAAAACTTTTGTGGGGAATGATTAGGCTTGATGATTTAGAATAGAATTTAGTAGAAACAGAGACAATAAAATTGATAAAGAGTGTTTCAAATCGAAACCTTATTTCGGAAACCCTACACTCGAATGTTTGAAGTACGGGCTAAAAAAATGAGTGACGTTCGACGTTTTTAGAAACTTTTGAGGGGAATGATTAGGCTTGATGATTTGAATAAAATTACGAAGAAATGAAGTGCATAAAATAGATAAAGAGTGCTTCTAATCGAAACTCTATTTTTGAAACCTTAACTAGGACTTTCGAAGAATGTGATAAAGAAACTGAGTCACTGCCGACATTTTTTGAAACTTTTGTGGGGAAGAATTAGGGTTGATGATTTAGAATAGTATTTCGAAAAAACGAAGTGCATCAAAAAGTTAAAGAGTGGTTCAAATCGAAACCCTAATTCGAAAACCCTAAACTCGGATGTTTGAAGTACGCGCTAAAAAAACCGAGTGACGTTTGTCCTTTTTAGAAATTTTTTTGGGGAATGATTAGGCTTGATCATTTAAAAAAGTATTTCAAAAAAACGAAGTGCATAAAACAAATAAAGAGATCTTCAAATCAAAACCCTATTTTTGAAACCTTAACTAAGACTTTCGAAGTACGTGATAAAGGAACCAAGTCACGCCCGACTTTTTTCGAAACTTTTGTGGGGAATGATTAGGGTTGATGATTTTAGAAGTCTTTCGGAGAAACAAAGTGCATAAAATAGATAAATAGTGCTTCAAATCAAAACCCTAAACTCGGTCGTTTGAAGTACGTGCTAAAAAAATTGAGTGATGTTCGACGTTTTTAGAAATTTTTGAGGGGAATGATTAAGCTTGATGATTTAGAATAGTATTGCAAAAAAACGGTGTGCATAAAACAGATAAACAACTCTTCAAATCGAAACCCTTATTCGAAAACCCTATACATGGACGTTTGAAGTATGTGCTAAAAAAACCTAGTGACGTTCGACGTTTTTAGAAAAATTTGTGGGGAATCAATAGGCTTGATGATTTAGAATAGAATTTCGTAGAAATGGAGACAATGAAACATATAGAGTTTTTCAAATCGAAACTCTATTTCGAAAACACTAAACAAGAACGTTTGAAGTACGTGCTAAAAAAACCGAGTGATGTTCGATGTTTTTAGAAACTTTTGTGGGGAATGATTAGGCTTGATGATATAGAATAGAATTTCAAAGAAACGGGGAGAATAAAACAGATAAAGAGTGCTTCATATCGAAACCGTAATTCGGAAACTCTACACTCGAACGTTTGAAGTACTTGCTAAAAACACCGAGTGAAGTTCGACGTTTTAAAAACTTTTGTGGGTTATGATTAGGCTTGAGGATTTATTATAGAATTTCGATGAAACGGAGACAATAAAACAGATAAAGAGTGTTTCAAATCGGAACACTATTTCGAAAACCCTAAACTCTGACATTTGAAGTACGTGCGAAAAAAACCGAGTTACGTTTGACGTTTTTAGAAACTTTTGTGGGAATGATTAGGCTTGATGATTTAGATTAGAATTTTGAAGAAACGTTGAGCATAAAATAGATATTGCGTGCTTCAAAGTGTAATCCTATTTCTGAATCCCTAAACTCGGACGTTTGAAGTACGTGCTAAAAAAACCGAGTCATGGTCGACGTTTTTCTAAGCTTTGTTTGGGAATGATTAGGCATGATGATTTAGAATAGTATTTCAAAGAAACGAAATGAATAAAGCAGATAAAGAGTGCTTCATATCGAAACCCTAATTCGTAAACCCTAAACTCGGCGTTTGAAGTGCGTGCTAAAAAAATGAGTGAAGTTCGACGTTTTTAGAAACTTTTGTGGGGAATGATTTGGCTTGATGATTTAGAATAGAATTTCGAAGAAACGAAGTGCATAAAATAGATAAAGAGTGCTTCAAATCGAAACCCTATTTTCGAAACTTTAACTAGGAATTTCGAAGAATGTTATAAAGAAACCGAGTCACGGCCGATGTTTTTCGAAACTTTTGTGTGGAAGGATTAGGGTTGATGATTTAGAATAGTATTTCGAAGAAACGAAGTGCATAAAACAGATAAAGAGTGCTTCATATCGAAATCGTAATTCGAAAACCCTAAACTCGGACGTTTGAAGTACGTGCTAAAAAAACCGAGTGACGTTCATCCTTTTTAGAAATTTTTTTGGTGAATGATTAGGCTTGATGATTTAGAATAGTATTTCAAAAAAAACAGAGTGCATAAAACAGAAAAAGAGTGCTTCAAATTGAAACCCTATTTTTGAAACCTTAACTAGGACTTTCGAAGTACGTGATAAAGAAACCGAGTCACAGCCGACGTTTTTCAAAACTTTTGTGGGGAATGATTAGGGTTGATGATTTAGAATAGTCTTTCGAAGAAACGATGTGCACAAAACAGATAAAGAGTGCTTCAAATCAAAACCCTAAACTCGAACAAACGTGCTAAAAAAACCAAGTGACGTTTGACGTTTTTAGAAAATTTTGAGGGGAATGATTAGGCTTGATGATTTAGAATAGTATTTCAAAAAAACGGAGTGTATAAAACAGATAAAGAGCGCTTCATATCGAATCCCTAATTCGGAAACCCTAAACTCAGACGTTTGAAGTATGTGCTATAAAAACTTAGTGACTTTCAACGTTTTTAGAAAATTTTGTAGGGAATGATTTAGAATAGTATTTCGAAGAAACGAAGTGCATAAAGTAGATACAAAGTTTTCCAAATCGAAACCCTATTTCAGAAACCCTAAACTGGGACGTTTGAAGTACGTGCTAAAAAATCGAGTCACGGCCGACCTTTTTTGGAACTTTTGTGGGGAATGATTAGGGTTGATCATTTAGAATAGTATTTCAAAGAAACGAAGAGCATAAAACAGATAAAGAGTGCTTCAAATCGAAACCCTAAACTCGGATGCTTGAAGTACGTGCTAAAAAAACCGAGTGACGTTCGACATTTTTAGAAACTTTTGTGGGGAATGATTAGGCTTGATCATTTAGAATAGAATTTTGAAGAAACGGATTCAATGAAACATATAAAGAGTGTCTCAAATCGAAACCCTATTTCAAAAACATTAAACTCGAACGTTTGAAGTACGTGCTAAAAAAACCGAGTGATGTTTGACGTTTTTAGAAACATTTGTGGGGAATGATTAGGCTTGTTGATTTAGAATAGAATTTCGAAGAAACGGAGAGAATAAAACAGATAAAGAGTGCTTCAAATCAAAACCGTAAACTCGTACGTTTGAAGTACGTGCTAAAAAAATCGAGTCACGGTCAATGTTTTTCTAAAATTTTGTTGGGAATTATTTGGCTTGATTATTTAGAATAGTATTTCGAAGAAACGGAGTGCATAAAAAAGATAAAGAGTGCTTAAAATCGAAACCATATTTCGGAAACCCTAAACTGGAACATTTGAAGTATGTGCTAAAAAACTGGATCACAACCGACGTTTTTCGAAACTTTTTTGGGGAATGATTAGGGTTGATGATTTATAATAGTATTTCAAAAAAACGGAGTGCATAAAATAGATAAAGAGTTCTTCAAATTGGTACCCTAATTCGGAAAATCTAAACTGGGACGTTTAAAGTACGTGCAAAAAATACCAAGTGACGTTCGACGTTTTTCAAAACTTTTGTGGGGAATGATTAGGCTTGATGATTTAGAATAGAATTTCGAAGAAACGGGGAGTATAAAAAAAATAAAGAGTGCTTCATATCGAAACCCTAATTCGGAAACCCTACACTCGAACGTTTGAAGTACTTGCTAAAAAAATCGAATGACATTCGATGTTTTAAAAACTTTTGTAGATAATGATTAGACTTAATGATTTAGAATAGAATTTCGATGAAACGGAGACAATAAAATAGATAAAGAGTGTTTCAAATCGGAACACTATTTCGAAAACCCTAAACTTGGACGTTTGAACTACGTGCGAAAAAACTGAGTTACGTTTGACGTTTTTAGAAACTTTTGTGGGGAATGATTAGGCTTGATGATTTAGAATAGAATTTTGAAGAAACGTTGAGCATAAAATAGATAAAGCATGCTTCAAAGCAAAATCCTATTTCGGAATCCCTAAACTCGAACGTTTGAAGTACGTGCTAAAAAAACCGAGTCAGGGTCGACGTTTTTCTAAACTTTGTTTGGGAATGATTAGGCATGATGATTTAGAATAGTATTTCAAAGAAACGGAGTGTATAAAACAGATAAAGAGTGCTTCATATCGAAACCCTAATTCGTAAACCCTAAACTTGGACGTTTGAAGTATGTTCTAAAAAAATGAGTGACGTTCGACATTTTTAGAACTTTTTGAGGGGAATGATTAAGCTTGATGATTTAGAATAGAATTTCAAAGAAACGGAGTGCATAAAATAGATAAAGAGTGCTTCATATCGAAACCCTAATTCGTAAACCCTAAACTCGGACGTTTTAAGTACGTGCTAAAAAAATCGAGTGACATTCGACATTTTTAGAAACTTTTGTGGGGAATGATTAGGCTTGAGGATTTAGAATAGAATTTCGAAGAAACGGAGACCATAAAATATATAAGAGTGTTTCAAATCGAAACCCTATTTCGGAAACCCTAAACTCGGACGTTTGAAGTGATGGTGTTAGTATAACACATGCGGAAGAAATTTGGATCTTAGGCACTTTTAGAACATCAATTATAGTAAATAACTAGCATGTTCATGAGTATTAAAACTCAAGGTCTTTAAGTACTAACATTTTGTAGTTCAAATTCCTTTGTCCTCACGAACCGGTTCCGAACCACCACTAGTGTCTTCTCCACTATCCTCCGGCCTTAGAACGGGATTGTGGAATCTGGTGAGTGACTAAACTTGGGAGGGATTTTGTATATATGAAGAGAGTGTTTGTGAGAGGTTTTTCTCAAGGTTTTTCACCAAGGAAGACCTTCCATGTACCATGATCACTCTATTTATAGAGTTATGTTTGCATGTTCATGCAAATTTGAGATCACCAAATTTTGACACTCAAAATTCCACTAAAATGTTTTGGGATTATGTGGCAAGCATGCAAGTTTGAGTTCGCCAAATTTTGACACTCAAAATTCCACTAAAATTTGTGGGGTTTATTTTGCAAGCATGCAAGTTTGGTTAAACCAAATTTTGACACCTCAAAAATCCACTAACATGGATTTTTCCATTAGATGAAGTCAACATTTTGACTTTCTTCATTTTAATTCAACAATTAATTTGAATAATTAATTTCAAATTAAAGTAATATTAAATGATTAATTAAACTATTTAATTAATATTTAATATTAATTCAAATGCATATCCCAATCAATTGCGACACATATTTGATTAAGATATTTAAATCTTATTTAAATATCTTAGATTCTCTCTTTTTGTTTAATTCGTAAATAAAACAAAAATGCGGTTAAATATATCGTATATATGTAGCGCATATTCCCTAATTTGAATTCGAACACTTTGAACTCACTCGTCACACTGTTATATGGTTTAATCCGATATGAGCTAGCAGAGGGACCTAATGGACCTATAGATCATGGGCTCCAACGATCCAAGATTAACTGGTTAAACTCATTAACCTTGTTAACCAACATTCGTTAACTACTAGGACACTCCACTATAGCCTAATTTGGAAACCCCAATTTGAATTTCGAAGAAACGGAGAGCATAAAACAGATAAAGAGTGCTTCAAATTGAAACCCTAATTCGGAAACCCTAAACTCGGACGTTTGAAGTACGTGCTAAAAGAACCGAGTGACATTCGACGTTTTTAGAAAATTTTGTATGGAATGATTAGGCTTGATGATTTAGATTGGAATTTCGAAGAAACAGAGAGCATAAAACATATAAAGAGTGCTTCAAATCGAAACACTATTTCTAAAACACTAATCTGGGACGTTTTAAGTAAGTGCTAAAAAAACCGAGTCATGGCCGACATTTTTCTAAACTTTTGTGGGGAATGATTAGGCTTGATGATTTATAATAGTATTGTGAAGAAACAGAGTGCATAAAACAGATGAAGAGTTCTTTAAACTGATATCATAATTTGGAATACCTAAACTGGGACGTTTGAAGTACGTGCAAAAACTACCAAGTGACGTTCGACGTTTTTCAAAACTTTTGTGGGGAATGATTAAGTTTGATTATTTATAATAGAATTTCGAAGAAACGAAGTGCATAAAACAGATAAAGAGTGCTTCAAATCGAAACCCTATTTCGGAAGCCCTAAACTAGGACGTTTGAAGGACGTACTAAAAAATCGAGTCACAACTGACGTTTTTTTGAAACTTTTGTGGGGAATGATTTGGGTTAATGAATTAGAATAGTATTTTGAAGAAACGGAGTGCATAAAACCAATAAAAAAAACCGAGTGAGGTTCGACGCTTTTAGAAACTTTTGTATGGAATGATTAGGCTTGATGATTTAGATTAGAATTTCAAAGAAACGAAGAGCATAAAACATATAAAGAGTGCTTCAAATCGAAACCCTATTTCGAAAACCCTAATCTAGGACGTTTGAACTACGTGCTAAAAAAACCGAGTCATGGCCGACATTTTTTGAAACTTTTGTGGGGAATGATTAGGCTTGATTATTTAGAATAGTATTTCAAAGAAACGAAGTGCATAAAATAGATAAAGAGTGCTTCAAATCAAAACCCTGTTTCGATAACCCTAAACTGCGACGTGTGAAGTACGTGCTAAAAAACCATGTCACGGCCAACGTTTTTCGAAAATTTTGTGGGTAATGATTAGGGTTGATGATTTAGAATAGTATTTTGAAGAAACGGAGTGCATAAAACAGATAAAGAGTTCTTTAAATTGATATCCTAATTTGGAATACCTAAATTGGGACGTTTCAAGTACGTGCAAAAAATACCAAGTGACGTTCGACGTTTTTAACAACTTTTGTGGGGAATGATTTAGCTTGATGATTTAGAATAGAATTTCGAAGAAACGGGGAGCATAAAAAAAATAAAGAGTGCTTCATATTAAAACCCTAATTCGGATGTTAGGATCGCACAACAACGTACACGCTCGATCTAGATGAACACAAAGAATGGGATAGAGAAAATTGCTAGGAGAACTCTGGCTAAAAGGATTTGTTTTATTTATGACTTCAAGTATGTACAACAAGAGAGAGTACAGAGAATAGAAAGTACATTTTCCAAGCTCTACCGGACGAGATATATATATGGTTTAGTTTACTATATATAGTTTTACCATATTTAGCTATCTACTATATATAGCTATTTACCATATATAGCTTTACCGGATATAGCTTTACTATATATAGCTTTACCAAATATAGCTTTGCCGGATATAACCGTTGATCAAGCTATAAATAAGGAGAAGGCTCCATAATCTAACAATTCTCCCACTTGGAGACTGATCCAGTCAACCAAGAATTTCATTCTCAAACGATCACAGCACCATACCAATTAAGGCTTTACATAACCTTAATTTTCAAATATCAACACATTTTGTCAACATGTCTGCTGGATTCTTTGCGCCCTCTATCTTCTCCAAACACATATCGCCTTCTTCCATTAACCTGCGAGTGAAGTGGTATCGTCTTCTAATGTATTTTGTCCTTGAATGATAGACTGGGTTTTTCACCAACTGTATGGCACTCTGACTATCTGTATAAAGGATCTTCTTGCACTGCTTCCTACCTAATTCTTCTAGATAGTATGTCATCCATATCATCTCCTTTCCAGCTTCAGCTATTGCCACGTACTCTGCTTCAGTAGATGAAAGAGCAACGCATTTCTGAAGCTTGGACATCCAACTCACTGCTGTTCCATCTATAGTGTAGATATATCCAGATGTGCTCTTGCTGGAGTCTATATCTCCACTCAGATCAGCATCCGCAAAACCTTGCAGAACTAATTTGCCATTGAGATAACAAAGTGAAGTATTGGATGTACCTCTCAAATATCTCAAAAGCCACTTCACACCTTCTCAATGTTCCTTCCCTGGATTTGCCATGTACTTGCTAACAACTCCCACTGCATGTGTTATGTCAGGTCTAGTGCTGAAGTGTGCGGAACTGATGCCATGTGCTCACGTTCCTCAACTGTCTTGGGAGATTGCCAAGGGGGTAGTCCTGGGTTTAGCGTTATTCATCTTAAATTTGGACAACACCTTCTCAATGTACTGCTCTTGGGATAGATTTAATGTGCCAACAGATCTATCGCGAGAAATCCTCATCCAAGGATCTGCTTCGCTGCACCTAAATCTTTCATCTCAAATACTGAAGACAAGCTTTCCTTCAGGTGGTTTATCTCCCTAATACTTGATCCAGCAATTAGTATATCATCCACATACAGGAGTAGAACCACATAAGAATCAGTGTATTTCTTGAGGTAGCAACACTGATCCTTTTCACTCCTGTGGAAATCACTCTTTCTCATGAAGGAGTCAAACTTCTTGTACCATTGTCTCGGTGCTTGTTTCAGTCCATACAAGCTCTTATTTGAGCTTACACACCATGTGCTCCTTGCCTGGAGCTACAAACCCTTCTGGTTGTTGCATATAGATCTCTTCATCTAGATCTCCATCTAAAAACGCTGTTTTTACATCCATTTGCTCAAGGTGCAAATTCTCCGATGCAACAATACTCAGCAGAATTCGGATAGTAGTTAATTTCACCACTTGAGAAAAGATCTCGGCATAATCAATGCCTTTTCTTTGTGAATATCCTTTAACTACTAACCGAGCCTTGAACCTCCTTCTGCCATCTGGTTCAACTTTGATTCTGAACACCCATTTGTTCAACAGAGCTCTCTTTCCTGTAGGCAACTCAGTCAGCACCCACGTATTATTCTTTTCAAGTGAGTTCATCTCATCATCCATGGCTTGCTCCCACTTGGTTGAATCTTCCACTTGTAGAGCCTCATCAAAGGACTCTGGTTCTCCTTCGTCAGTCAGCAACAGATAATGTAATGAGGCTGAATATCTATCTGGTGCTTTGGTAGTTCTGGATGATCTTCTCAACGCCTGCTCAGGTGCAACTTGCTCCATGTCTGGTTCTTCAGCAATAGGATCAAGAGTTTCTTGAGCTTCAGTTGTAACATCACTGCGTGAATATTCCTGCCACTCAAGTTCAACTCCCACTTGCTTTGTAGTCTCAGGGTTTATCTTCTGTCTGTCCTTGTACATGACATTTTCATCAAAGGTCACATCGCAATGTCTTGGGATTTTTATATTTTTCTCATCCCAAAACCTATACCCGAACATGTCAGAGCCATAGCCTATGAAGTAGCATTTCACAGCTTTAGCATCAAGCTTATCTCTCTTCTCTGGATCAACATGAACATACGCTGTACAACCAAAAGTTCTCAAGTGAGAGTACTTGAGTTCTTTTCCTGTCCATACTTCTTCGGGCAATTTGAACTTCAAGGGTACTGACGGCTCTCTATTAATCAAATATGCTGCTGTGTTCACAGCATCAGTCCAAAATGTCTTTGGTAGTCCAGAATGAATCCTCATGCTTCTTGCTCGCTCATTCAATGTTCTATTCATCCTTTCTGCAATGCCATTTTGTCTTGCCTTACCGGGAATTGTTCTTATTAATCTAATTCCCTCAGCTGCACAAAATGTTATAAACTCTGATTTGTTGTACTCTCCTCCATTGTCAGACCTCAAGCATTTGATCTTCAAGCCGGTCTGATTTTCAACTTCAGCTTTCCACTTCTTGAAGGTGGTGAACACATCTGACTTGTGTTTCAGAAAGTAAACCCATACCTTCCTGCTGAAGTCATCGATGAAGGTGACGTAGTACCTTGATCCACCAAGTGATGAAACTAAAGATGGTCCCCAGACGTCTGTATGGACCATTTCCAACTTCACTTTCTTCGGTTCTCTGGCAGCCTTTGTGAAACTAACTCGTTTCTGTTTTCCCATAACACAGCTCTCACAAAGGCCCATATCAACAGATTTTAAGCCTTCTAAATCTCCTTTCACAGTCAACATCTTCATTCCTTTGACGCTCATATGTCCAAGTCTATTGTGTCATAGACTTGAATTGGATGCACTCTCAGCAGCAGAAGTCATGTTTATACACTCTGTAGTAGTGTATAAGGTTCGGGATTTTGTGCCACGTGCAACAACCATGGCGCCCTTCACAATCCTCCACGAACTCTTTCCAAACTCTGTTGCATAGCCTGTGCTATCCAACTGACCAATAGATATCAGGTTCTTCTTGAGACCAGAAATGTATCTGACATCTTGTAATGTCCACTGATTTCCTGCTGGAGTTCGTATGGAGACATCTCCCTTTCTTTCAATCTCCAAGGTTTTGTTGTCGGCAAGATACACCTTCCCGAAATTTCCTGGTTTGAAATTTCGAAATAGTTCCTTACTTGGAGACGAATGGAACGATGCACCTGAATCAAAAATCCAGGATTCAGCTGGGTTGTCCACACTAAGGATTAAAACGTCCTCAGCATCTTCTGTTGTATATATAGAATCATCATCATCTTCAGATTTATGATTCTGCTTCTTCTTCAATTTTGTACAATCTGTCCGAAAGTGTCCTTTTCCCCCACAGCTCCAACACGTTACGTTGTGTTTGTTTGGAGATTTTCCCCGGTTCTTTGATTTTGATCGCCTATGTTTGTTTGAGCTTTTTGATTTACTTCTTCCCCTTCGATCAACACTGAGAGCATTGCCTGATGAATCTCCAGTTTCTCGTTTACAAATACTTTCGCTGAGAACTACATCTCGAATTTCACCAAACTTCAGTTTATCAAATCCTCGGGAATTGCTGATTGCGGCAACAACTGTAACCCATGACTCGGGTAAGGATGACATCAACATCAACGCCTTAATTTCATCTTCGAAATTAATTTCCACCGAACTCGGTTGACTAATGATCATATTGAATTCATTTATATGATTAGCAACAGGTCCACCTTCAGACATTTGTAGATTAAACAATCTCCGCATCAAATACACCTTGTTCATAGCCGATGGTTTTTCATACATATTTGACAGCGCCTTCAATAGATCTGACGTTGTCTTCTCCTTGATAATGTTGAACGCCACGTTTCTGGATAGCGTCAACCAGATCAGCCCCAAGGCTTGTCGATCCTTGAGCTTCCACTGCTCTGTGGTCATGGTATCTGGCTTCACCCCCAACAGAGGTTCGTGAAGATCTTTCTGGTACAGATAATCTTCAATCTACATCTTCCAGAAACCGAAATCAGATCCATCAAACTTCTCAATTCCAATCTTTGAACTTTCTATCTTCACAGATCGTGGTGAATTTTGCCTAGCTCTGATACCAGTTGTTAGGATCGCACAACAACACACACGCTCGATCTAGATGAACACAAAGAATGGGATAGAGAAAATTTCAAGGAGAACTCTGGCTAAAAGGATTTTTTTTTATTGATGACTTCAGGTATGTACAACAAGAGAGAGTACAGAGAATAGAATGTACATTTTCAAAGCTCTACCGGACGAGATATATATATGGTTTAGTTTACTATATATAGCTTTACCAGATTTAGCCATCTACTATATATAGCTATTTACCATATATAGCTTTACCGGATATAGCTTTACCATATAGAGCTTTACTATATATAGCTTTACTATATATAGCTTTACAAAATATAGCTTAACCAGATATAACCGTTGACCAAGCTATAAATAAGGAGCAGACTCCATAACCTAACATTGGAAACCCTAAACTAGGATGTTTTAAGTACGTGCTAAAAAAACCGAGTGACATTCGACATTTTTCAAAACTTTTGTGGGGAGTGACTAGGCTTGATGATTTAGAATATAATTTTGAAGAAACGAAGAGCATAAAACAGATAAAGAGTGCTTCAAATCAAAACCCTATTTCGGAAACCCTAAACTCGGATGTTTGAAGTACGTGCTAAAAAAACCGATTCACGGTCGACATTTTTCTAAACATCTGTTGGGAATGATTAGGCTTGATTATTTAGAATAGTATTTCAAAGAAACGGAGTGCATAAAACAGATAAAGATTGCTTCAAATCGAAACCCTAATTCGGTAACCCTAAACTGGGACGTGTGAAGTACGTGCTAAAAAATCAAGTCACGGCCAACGTTTTTCAAAAATTTTATGGGGAATGATTAAGGTTGATGATTTAGAACAGTATTTCGAAGAAACGAAGTGCATAAAACACATAAAGAGTTCTTTAAATCGATATCCTAATTTAATACCTAAACTGGGACGTTTGAAGTACGTGGAAAAAATATCAAGTGACGTTCGACCCTTTTCAAAATTTTTGTGGGGAATGATTAGGCTTGATGATTTAGAATAGAATTTCGAAGAAACGGGGAGCATAAAACAGATAAAGAGTGCTTCATATCGAAACCCTAGTTCGAAAACCCTAAACTCAGACGTTTTATGTACGTTCTAAAAAAATCGAGTGACATTCGACGTTTTTTAGAAAGTTTTGTGGGGAATGAGTAGGCTTGATGATTTAGAGTAGAATTCCGAAGAAACGGGGAGCATAAAACAGATAAAGATTGCTTCATATTAAAACACTAATTCGTAAACTGGGACGTTTGAAGTACGTGTTAAAAAAACTGAGTGACGTTCGATATTTTTAGAAACTTTTGTAGGGAATAATTAGGCTTGATGATTCAGAATAGAATTTCGAAGAAACGGAGAGCATAAAACAGATAAAGAGTGCTTCAAATCGAAACCCTATTTTGGAAACCCTAAACTCGAACGTTTGAAATACGTGCTAAAAAAATCGAGTCACAGCCGACGTTTTTCAAAATTTTTTTGGGGAATGATTAGGCTTGATTATTTAGAATAGCATTTCGAAGAAACGAAGGGCCTAAAGCAGATAAAAAGTGCTACAAATCGAAACCCTAAGCTGGGACGTTTGAATACATGCTAAAAAATTGAGTCACGACTAACGTTATTTCGAAACTTTTGTGGGGAATGATTAGGCTTGATGATTTAGAATAGAATGTCGAAGAAACGAAATGCATTAAACAGATAAAGAATGCTTCAAATTGAAACCGTACACGACCCAGTCTACCCTCTGTAACTAAAATAGTACCAAAGATCTAGAGCTCGATCTGCGTGCTCAAAATCCAACCCGACCTATTCACTAACCAACGAAATGGTGGAGTTAATATAACACATGCAGAAGCAATTTGGATCTTAGGCACTCTTAGAACATCAATTATAGTAAATAACTAGCATGTTCATGAGTATTAAAACTCAAGGTCTTTAAGTGCTAACCTTTTATAGTTCAAATTCCTTTTTCCTCACGAACCAATTTTGAACCACCACTATTCTCGGGCCTTAAAAGGCTTGATCATTTAGAATAGAATTTTGAAGAAACGGAGTGCATAAAACAGATAAAGAGTGCTTCAAATCGAAACCCTAAACTCGGACGTCTGAAGTACGTGTTAAAAAAATCGAGTGATGTTCGACGTTTTTAGAAAATTTTATGGCGAATGATTAGGCTTGATGATTTAGAATAGAATTTCAAAGAAACGGGGAGCATGAAATAGTTAAAGAGTGCTTCATATCAAAACCCTAATGCGGAAACCCTAACCTTGGAAGTTTTAAGTATGGGCTAAAAGAACCGAGTGACATTTGACGTTTTTAGAAAACCTTGTAGGAAATGATAAGGCTTGATGATTTAGAATAGAATTTCAAAGAAACGGGGAGCATCAAACAGATAAAGAGTGCTTCATATCGAAACCCTAATTCGGAAACCCTAAACTCAGACATCTGAAGTACATACTATAAAAACTTGGTGACGTTCAATGTTTTTAGAAACTTTTGTTGGGAATGATTAGACTTGATGGTTTAAAATAGAATTTTGAAGAAACGGAGAGCATAAAACAGATAAAGAGTGCTTCAAATCGAAACCCTAATTCGAAAACCCTAAATTCAGAAGTTTGAAGTACGTGCTAAAAAAATCGAGTGACGTTCGACGTTTTTAGAAAGGTTTTTGGGGAATGATTAGGCTTGATGATTTATAATATAATTTTGAAGAAACAGAGTGCATAAATCAGATAAAGAGTGCTTCAAATCGAAACCCTCAGTTGGAAACCTTAACTAGGACTTTCGAAGTACGTGATAAAGAAACCGAGTCACGGCCGACGTTTTCCAAAAATTTTGTGGGGAATGATTAGGGTTGATGATTTAGAATAGTATTTCAAAGAACCGAAGTGCATAAAACAGATAAAGAGTGCTTCATATTGAAACCCTAATTCGAAAACCCTAAACTCGGTTGTTTGAAGTACGTGCTAAAAAAACTGAGTGACGTTCGACGTTTTTAGAAAATTTTGTGGGGAATGATTAGGCTTGGTGATTTAGAATAGAATTTCAAAGAAATAGAGACAATGAAACACATAAAGAGTGTTTCAAATTGAAACTCTATTTCGTAAACACTAAACTCGAACGTTTGAAGTACGTGCTAAAAAAACCGAGTGATGTTAGACGTTTTTAGAAACTTTTGTGGGGAATGATTAGGCTTGATTATTTAGAATATTATTTCAAAGAAACGGAGAGCATAAAAAAGACAAAGAGTGCTTCAAATCGAAACCCTATTTTGGCAACCCTAAACAAGGACGTTTGATGTATGTGCTAAAAAAACCGAGTCACGACCGACGTTTTTCGAAACTTTTGTGCTGAATGATTATGCTTGACGATTTAGAATAGTATTTCGAAGAAAAAAAGTACTACAAATCAAAACCCTATTTTGGAGACCCTTAACTAGAACATTCGAAGTACATGATAACAAAACCGAGTCATGGCCAACGTTTTTAAAACGGTTATGGGAATGTAGTGCATAAAACAGATAAAGAGTATTTCAAATGGATACCCTTAGTCGAAAAACCTAAACTGGGACGTTTGAGGTACGTGCAAAAAATACCGAGTGACGTTCGACGTTTTTCAAAACTTTTGTGGTTAATGATTAGGCTTGATGATTTAGAATAGTATTTCGAAGAAACGGAGTGCATAAAGTAGATACAGAGTTTTTCAAAATTTGAAACCCTATTTCGGAAATCATAAACTGGGACGTTTGAAGTACGTGCTAAAAAATCGAGTCACGGCCGACGTTTTTCAAAACTTTTGTGGGGAATAATTTGGGTTGATTATTTAGAATATTATTTCTAGGAAACGGAGAGCATAAAACAGATAAAGAGTGCTTTAAATCGAAACCCTATTTCGGAAACCCTAAACTTGGACGTTTGAAGTACGCGCTAAAAAAACCGAGTGACGTTCGACATTCTTAGAAACTTTTGTGGGGAATGATTAGGCTTGATGATTTAGAATAGAATTTCGAAGAAACGGAGAGCATAAAACAGACAAAGAGCGCTTCAAATCAAAACCCTATTTCGGCAACCCTAAACAGGGACGTTTGATGTACGTGCTAAAAAAACTGAGTCACGGCCGACGTTTTTCGAAACTTTTGTGCGGAATGATTATGCTTGACGATTTAGAATAGTATTTCGAAGAAACAGAGTGCTTCAAATCAAAACCCTAACTTGGAAACCCACAATTGGGATGTTTGAAGTACATGATAAAAAAAACTGAGTCACGGCCGTCGTTTTTTAAAACGTTTGTGGGGAATGTCTAGGCTTGATTATCTAGAATAGTATTTCCAAAAAAATGGATTGCATAAAACAGATAAAGAGTATTTCAAATCGATACCCTTAGTCGAAAAACATAAACTAAGACGTTTGAGGTACGTGCAAAAAATATCGAGTGACGTTCGACGTTTTTCAAAACTTTTTTGAGAAATGATTAGGCTTGATGATTTAGAATAGTATTTCGAAGAAACGGAGTGCATAAAGTAGATACTGAGTTTTTCAAATCGAAACCCTATTTCGGAAACAATAAACTAGGACGTTTGAAGTACGTGCTCAAAAACCGAGTCATGGCCAACGTTTTTCGAAACTTTTGTGGGGAATGATTAGGTTTGATAATTTAGAATAGTATTTCGAAAAAACGAAGTGCATAAAATAGATAAAGAGTGCATCAAATCGAAACCCTAATTCGAAAACCCTAAACTCGGACGTTTGAAGTACATGCTAAAAAAATCGAGTGACGTTCAACATTTTTAGAAAATTTTATGGGGAATGATTAGGTTGATGATTTAGAATAGAATTTCGAAGAAACGAAGACAATGAAACATATAAAGAGTGTTTCAAATCGAAACCCTATTTCGAAAACACTAAATTCGAACGTTTGAAGTACGTGCTAAAAAAACCGAGTGATGTTAGACCTTTTTAGAAACTTTTGTGAGGGATGATTAGGCTTGATGATTTAGAATAGAATTTCGAAGAAACGGAGAGAATAAAATAGATAAAGAGTGCTTCAAATCGAAACTCTATTTCAGCAACCCTAAATAGGAACGTTTGATGTACATGCTAAAAAAACCGAGTCACGGCCGACATTTTTCGAAACTTTCGTGCGGAATGATTATGCTTTACGATTTATAATAGTATTTCGAAGAAAAAGAGTGCTTCAAATCAAAACCCTATTTTGGAGACCCATAACTGGGACGTTCAAAGTACATGATAACAAAACCGAGTCACGGCTGACGTTTTTTAAAACGTTTGTGGGGAATATCTAGGCTTGATTATTTAGACTAGTATTTCCAAAAAATGGAGTGCATAAAACAGATAAAGAGTATTTCAAATAGATACCCTTAGTCGAAAAACCTAAACTTAGACGTTTGAGGTACATGCAAAAAATACCGAGTGACGTTCGACGTTTTTCAAAACTTTTGTGAGGAATGATTAGGCTTGAGGATTTAGAATAGTATTTCGACGAAACGGAGTGCATAAAGTAGATACAGAGTTTTTCAAATCGAAACCCTATTTTGGAAACAATAAACTAGGACTTTCAAAGTACGTGATAGAGAAACCGAGTCACGGCCGACGTTTTTCGAAACATCAGTTGGGAATGATTAGGGTTGATCATTTAGAATACTATTTCGAAGAACCGAAGTGCATAAAACAGATAAAGAGTGCTTCGAATTGAAACCCTAATTCGAAAACCCTAAACTCGGACGTTTGAAGTACGTGCTAAAAAAATTTAGTGATCTTCGACGTTTTTAAAAAATTTTGTTGGCAATGATCAGGCTTTGTGATTTAGAATAGAATTTCAAAAAAACGAACACAATGAAACACAAAAAGAGTGTTTCAAATCGAAACCCTATTTCGTAAACACTAAACTCGAACGTTTGAAGTACGTGCTAAAAAAATCGAGTGATGTTAGACGTTTTTAGAAACTTTTGTGGGGAATGATTAGGCTTGATGATTTATTATAGAATTTTGAAGAAACGGAGAGCATAAAAAAGACAAAGAGTGCTTCAAATCGAAACCCTATTTCGGCAACCCTAAATAGGAACGTTTGATGTACGTGCTAAAAAAACTGAGTCACGGTCGACGTTTTTCGAAACTTTTGTGCGGAATGATTATGCTTGACGATTTAGAATAGTATTTCAAAGAAACAGAGTGCTTCAAATCAAAACCCTATTTTGGAAACCCACAATTGGGACGTTCGAAGTACATGATAAAAAAACTGAGTCACGGTCGACGTTTTTTAAAACGTTTGTGGGGTATGATTAGGCTTTATTATTTAGAATAGTATTTCCAAAAAATGGAGTGCATAAAACAGATAAAGAGTATTTCAAATCGATACTCTTAGTCAAAAAACCTAAACTAGGACGTTTGAGGTACGTGCAAAAAATATCGAGTGACGTTCGACGTTTTTCAAAACTTTTGTGAGGAATGATTAGGCTTGATGATTTAGAATAGTATTTCGAAGAAACGGAGTGCATAAAGTAGATATAGAGTTTTTCAAATCGAAACCCTATTTCGGAAACCATAAACTGGGACGTTTGAAGTACGTGCTAAAAACCGAGTCACAGCCGACGTTTTTCAAAACTTTTGTGGAGAATGATTCAGGTGGATGATTTAGAATATTATTTCGAAGAAACGGAGAGCATAAAACAGATAAAGAGTGCTTTAAATCGAAACCCTAATTCGAAAACCCTAAACTTGGACGTTTGAGGTACGCGCTAAAAAACCCGAGTGATGTTCGACATTCTTAGAAACTTTTATGGGAAATGATTAGGCCTGATGATTTAGAATAGAATTTCGAGGAAACGGAGAGCATAAAACAGACAAAGACTACTTCAAATCGAAACCCTATCTCGGCAACCCTAAATAGGAACGTTTGATGTACGTGCTAAAAAAACCGAGTCACGGCCGACGTTTTTCGAAACTTTTGTGCGGAATGATTATGCTTGACGATTTAGAATAGTATTTCGAAGAAATAGAGTGCTTCAAATCAAAACCCTTTTTTGGAAACCCACAATTGGGACGTTCGAAGTACATGATAAAAAAATCGAGTGACGGCCGACGATTTTTAAAACGTTTATGGGGTATGTCTAGGCTTTATTATTTAGAATAGTATTTCCAAAAAATGGAGTGCATAAAACAGATAAAGTGTATTTCAAATCGATACCCTTAGTCGAAAAACCTAAACTAGGACGTTTGAGGTACGTGCAAAAAATATCGAGTGACGTTTGACGTTTTTCAAAACTTTTGTGAGGAATGATTAGGCTTGATGATTTAGAATAGTATTTCGAAGAAACGGAGTGCATGAAGTAGATACAAAGTTTTTCAAATCGAAACCCTATTTCGGAAACCATAAACTGGGACGTTTGAAGTACGTGCTAAAAAACCGAGTAACGGTCGACGTTTCTCGAAACTTTTGTGGGGAATGATTAGAGTGGATGATTTAGAATATTATTTCGAAGAAACGGAGAGCATAGAACAGATAAAGAGTGCTTTAAATCGAAACCCTAATTCGAAAACCCTAAACTTGGACGTTTGAAGTACGCGCTAAAAAACCCGAGTGACGTTCGACATTCTTAGAAACTTTTGTGGGAAATGATTAGGCTTGATGATTTAGAATAGAATTTCGAAGAAACGGAGAGCATAAAACAGACAAAGAGTGCTTCAAATCAAAACTCTA
Source organism: Cucurbita argyrosperma subsp. sororia (assembly GCA_018691285.1). Lineage (NCBI taxonomy): Eukaryota > Viridiplantae > Streptophyta > Magnoliopsida > Cucurbitales > Cucurbitaceae > Cucurbita > Cucurbita argyrosperma. The sequence goes on from CM031895.1 coordinate 7,024,337, forward strand.
TTTCGGCAACCCTAAACAGGGACGTTTGATGTATGTGCTAAAAAAACCGAGTCACGGTCGACGTTTTTCGAAACTTTTGTGCGGAATGATTATTCTTGACGATTTAGAATAGTATTTCGAAGAAACAGAGTGCTTCAAATCAAAGCCCTATTTTGGAAACCCACAATTGCGACGTTCGAAGTACATGATAAAAAAATCGAGTCACGGCCGAGGTTTTTTAAAATGTTTGTGGGGAATGTCTAGGCTTGATTATTTAGAATAGTATTTCTAAAAAATGGAGTGCATAAAACAGATAAAGAGTATTTCAAATCGATACCCTTAGTCGAAAAACCTAAACTAGGACGTTTGAGGTACGTGCCAAAAATATCGAGTGACGTTCGACGTTTTTCAGAACTTTTGTGAGGAAGGATTAGGCTTGATGAGTTAGAATAGTATTTCGAAGAAACGGAGTGCATAAAGTAGATACAAAGTTTTTCAAATCGAAACCCTATTTCGGAAACCATAAACTGGGATGTTTGAAGTACGTATTAAAAAACCGAGTCACGACCGACGTTTTTCAAAACTTTTGTGGGGAATGATTAAGGTTGATGATTTAGAATATTATTTCGAAGAAACTGAGAGCATAAAATAGATAACGAGTGCTTTAAATCGAAACCCTAATTCGTTAACCCTAAACTTGGACGTTTGAAGTAAGTGCTAAAAAAATCGAGTGACGTTCGACATTCTTAGAAACTTTTGTGGGGAATGATTAGGGTTGATTATTTAGAATAGAATTTCAAACAAATGGAGACAATGAAACATATAAAGAGTGTTTCGAATCGAAAACCTATTTCGAAAACACTAAACAAGAACGTTTGAAGTACGTGCTAAAAAAACCGAGTGATGTTCGACATTTTTAGAAAATTTTGTGGGAAATGATTAGGCTTGATTATTTAGAATAGAATTTCAAAGAAACGGGGAGCATAAAACAGATAAAGAGTGCTTCATATCGAAACCCTAATTCGGAAACCCTAACCACAGATGTTCGAAGTACGTGCTAAAAAAACCGAGTGATGTTCCACGTTTCTAGAAAACTTTGTGGGAAATGATTAGGCTTGATGATTTAGAATAGAATTTCAAAGAAACGGGGAGCATAAAACAGATAAAGAGTGCTTCATATCGAAACTCTAATTTGGAAACCCTAAACTCAGACGTTTGAAGTACGTGCTAAAAAAACGAGTGACGTTCGACGTTTTTTGAAACTTTTGTGGGGAATGATTAGGCTTGATGATTTAGAATAGTATTTCGAAGAAACGGAGTGCATAAAATAGATAAAGAGTGCTTCAAATCGAAACCCTATTTCGGAATCCCTAAACTGGAACATTTGAAGTACGTGCTAAAAAATTGAGTGACAACTGACGTTTTTTGAAACTTTACTGGGGAATGATTGGGGTTGATGATTTAGAGTAGTATTTCAAAAAAACGGACTGCATAAAACAGATAAAGAGTTCTTCAAATCCATACCCTAATTCGGAAAACCTAAACTAGGACGTTTAAAGTACGTGCAAAAAATACCAAGTGACGTTCTACGTTTTTCAAAACTTTTGTGGGGAATGATTAGGCTTGATGATTTAGAATAGAATTTCAAAGAAACGGGGAGCATAAAACAGAAAAAGAGTGTTTGATATCGAAACCCTAATTCGGAAACCCTACACTCGGACGTTTGAAGTACGTGCAAAAAAGACCGAGTGACATTCGATGTTTTAAAAACTTTTGTGGGGAATTTTTAGGCACGATGATTTAGAATTGAATTTCGAAGAAACGGAGACAATAAAATAGATAAAGAGTGTTTCAAATCGTAACATTATTTTGAAAACCCTAAACTCAGACGTTTGAAGCACGTGCGAAAAAATCGAGTTACGTTTGACGTTTTTAGAAACTTTTGTGGGGAATGAGATTAGGCTTGATGATTTAGAATAGAATTTTGAAGAAACGTTAAGCATAAAACAGATAAAGCGTTCTTCAAAGCGAAATCCTATTTCGGAATCCATAAACTCGAACGTTTGAAGTACGTGCTACAAAAACTGAGTCACAGTCAACATTTTTCTAAACATTGTTTGGGAATGATTAGGCATGATGATTTAGAATAGTATTTCGAAGAAACGGAGTGAATAAAACAGATAAAGAGTGCTTCATATCGAAACCCTAATTTGTAAACCCTAAACTCGGACATTTGAAGTACGTGCTAAAAAAAAGAGTGACGTTCGAAGTTTTTAGAAACTTTTGAAGGGAATGATTAGGCTTGATAATTTATAATATAATTTCGAAGAAACGGAGTGTATAAAATAGATAAAGAGTGCTTCAAATCGAAACCCTATTTTGGAAACCTTAACTAGGTCTTTCGAAGTACGTGATAAAGAAACCGAGTCACGGCCGAAGTTTTTTGAAACTTTTATGGGGAATGTCTAGGCTTGATGATTTAGAATAGTATTTCGAAAAGACGGAGTGCATAAAACAGATAAAGAATATTTCAAATCGATACCCTTAGACGGAAAACCTAAACTGGGACGTTTGAAGTACGTGCAAACAATACCGAATAACGTTCGACGTTTTTCAAAACATTATTGGGGAATTATTACGCTTGATGATTTATTATACAATCTCGAAGAAAAAGGGAGCATAAAATAGATATGAATGCTTGATATCGAAACCGTAATTCGAAAACCCTAAACTTAGACGTTTGAAGTACGTGCTATAAAAACCGAGTGACATTCGATGTTTTTAAACACTTATGTGGGGAATGATTAGGCTTGATGATTTAGAATAGAATTTCAAAGAAACGGAGAGCATAAAACAGATAAAGAGTGCTTCAAATCGAAACCCTATTCGGAAACCCTAAACTCGGACGTTTGAAGTACGTGCTAAAAAAACTGCGTCACGGTCAACGTTTTTCTAAAATTTTGTTGGGAATGATTAGGCTTGATTATTTAGAATAGTATTTCGAAGAAACGGAGTGCATAAAACAAATAAAGAGTGCTTCAAATCGAAACCCTATTTCGGAAACCGTAAACTAGGACATTTGAAGTACGTGCTAAAAAACCGAGTCACAGCTGACGTTTTTTTCAACTTTTGTGGGGAATGATTTGGGTTGATGAATTAGAATAGTATTTTGGAGAAACGGAGTGCATAAAACCGATAAAAAAATCGAGTGACGTTCGAAGTTTTTAGAAACTTTTGTGGGGAATGAAAAGGCTTGATGATTTAGACTAGAATTTCGAAGAAACAGAGTGAATAAAATAGATGTAGAGTGCTTCAAATCGAAATCCTAATTCGGAAACCCTAAACTCGGATGTTTGAAGTACGTGCTAAAAAAACCGCGTGACGTTCGATGTTTTTAGAAACTTTTGTATGGAATGATAAGACTTGATGATTTAGATTAGAGTTTTTAAAAAACGGAGAGCATAAAACAGATAAAGAGTGCTTCAAATCGAAACCTTATTTCGAAAACCTTAATCTAGGACGTTTTTACTACGTTCTAAAAAAATCGAGTCACGGCCGAAATTTTTCAAAACTTTTGTGGGGAATGATTAGGCTTGATTGTTTAAAATATTATTTCGAAGAAACGAAGTGCATAAAATATATAAAGAGTGCTTCAAATCGAAACCCTCTTACGGTAACCCTAAACTGTGACGTGTGAAGTACGTGCTAAAATATCATGTCACGGCTAACGTTTTTCGAAAATTTTATGGGGTATGATTAGACTTGATGACTCAGAATAGTATTCTGAAGAAACAGAGTGCATAAAACAGATAAAGAGTTCTTTAAATCGATATCCTAATTTGGAATACCTAAACTGGGACGTTTCAAATACGTGCAAAAAATACCAAGTGACGTTCGATGTTTTTTAAAACTTTGGTGGGTAATGATTAGGCTTGATGATTTAGAATAGAATTTGGAAGAAATGGGAAGCATAAAACAGATAAAGAGTGCTTCATATCGAAACCCTAATTCGGAAACCCTAAACTCGGACGTTTTAGTACGTGCTAAAAAAATCGAGTGACGTTTTACGTTTTTAGAAACTTTTGTGGGGAATGATTAGGCTTGACTATTTAGAATATAATTTCGAAGAAACGAAGACCATAGAATATATAAAGTGTTTCAAATCGAAACCCTATTTTGGAAACCCTAAACTCGGACGTTTGAAGTGATGGTGTTAATATAACACATGCCGAAGCAATTTGGATCTTAGGCACTTTTAGAACATCAATTATAGTAAATAACTAACATTTTCATAAGTATTAAAACTTAATGAGTTTGAATACTAACCTTTTGTAGTTCAAATTCCTTTTTCCTCACGAACCGGTTTCGAACCACCACTAGTGTCTTCTCCACTATCCTCCGGCCTTAGAACGGGATTGTGGAATCTGGTGAGTGACTAAACTTGGGAGGGATTTTGTATATATGAAGAGAGTGTTTGTGAGAGGTTTTTCTCAAGGTTTTTCTCAAGGTTTTTCACCAAGGAAAAACCTTCCATGTACCATGATCACTCTATTTACAGAGTTATGTTTCCATGTTCATGCAAATTTGAGATCACCAAATTTTGACACTCAAAATTCCACTCAAATGTTTGGGATTATGTGACAAGTATGCAAGTTTGAGTTCACCAAATTTTAACCGTCAAAATTCCATTAAAATTTGTGGGGTTTATTTGGCAAGCATGCAAGTTTTGTTAAACCAAATTTTGACACCTCAAAAATCCACTAACATGGATTTTTCCATTAAATGAAGTCAACATTTTGACTTTCTTCATTTTAATTCAACAATTAATTTGAATTATTAATTTCAAATTAAAGTAATATTAAATGATTAATTAAACTATTTAATTAATATTTAATATAAATTCAAATGCCAATCCCAATCAATTCCGACACATATTTGATTAAGATACTTAAATCTTTAAATATCTTAGATTCTCTCTTTTTGTTTAATTCGTAAATAAAACAAAAATGCGGTTAAATATAACGTATATTTGTAGCACATATTCCCTAATTTGAATTCGAACACTTTGAACTCACTCGTCACACTTTTCTATGGTTTAGTCTGATATGAGCTAGCAGAGGGACATAATGGACCTATAGATCATGGGCTCCAACGATCCAAGATTAACCGGTTAAACTCATTAACCTTGTTAACCAACATTCGTTAACTACTAGGACACTCCACTATAACCTAGTAGTTGCACTCCCCTCACTATATATATATTTCTGTCCATTTGATATAACCATGATTAGTAAGTCGATCCTTCACAGGTTGTTCGTAACTCGAGCTGGGTCAATTTACCGTTTTACCCCTGAAGTTACTTCTTGTTCCTTATATCTCACTGATCCTCTAATGAACAATTGGTTTGTAGTCCAACCAGTAAACCGAATCCCTCTCAGGCCAATGAGAGGGTGGGGCCCCTTGTTCAAGACCTGGAGTCAGTACTTATGGGAACTACCTCTCTTCTATCCCTAAAAGTTGGTAGGAGCGAATTCCATCTTGTACCCCACGTCCCCAACTATTCACCCAGTCTTACCCCTGAAATGGGAGGCCTATTGAGTCAGCAAACTCGAGCCACTCTCACCCATGCAAATCTAAGGATAATTTTCCGAATAAACAGGAGTTCATGGTTAGCTCAGGATTAAGATCGAGTTACCTAGGTCATCGAATGAAAACAAAATCAGTCTCAACAGTAAACGACATTATAAAGTGAGAGTGGTTTTCTTCATGGTCCGATCTTATGCAATACTCATTGCATAGGATGCCCTCACTCACATGTCTCCACATGTACAATTTAGTGATCACATTGTTAATATCATATACAAAAGTGGGTCGCATCCATAGTGTCCCCAGAATAAGGTACTCGACCTTATCCTTATACTATAGATCATTTTGACTATATACTTGAACTTGATCCACTCTTATGTCTCTACATATAGTTCAAGTAATCATACTATAGCCAGAGTGTTCTTAGTTTATTGGATTTAGATTAATGATCTTGAAGTTCACTTTATTCAATAACAATCTTTACTAAATAAACAACAATAATAACTTTATTGAAAATAGAATATGTTTTTGTTTACAAACTATGAGTTTTAGGACATAAAACCCAACATGAATAGAATTTCGAAGAAACGGAGAGCATAAAACAGATAAAGAGTGCTTCAAATCGAAACTCTAATTCGGAAACCCTAAACACGGACGTTCCAAATACATGCTAAAAAAATCGAGTGACGTTCGACGTTTTTAGAAACTTTTGTATGGAATGATTAGGCTTGATGATTTAGATTAGAATTTCGAAGAAACGGAGAGCATAAAACATATAAAGAGTGCTTTAAATCGAAACCCTATTTTGAAAACCCTAATCTGGGACGTTTTAAGTACGTGCTAAAAACACCGAGTCATGGCCGACATTTTTTGAAACTTTTGTGGGGAATGATTAGGCTTGATGATTTAGAATAGTATTTTAAAGAAACAGAGTGCATAAAAAAGATAAAGAGTTATTTAAATTGATATCCTAATTTGGAATACCTAAACTGGAACGTTTGAAGTACGTTCAAAAAATACCAAGTGACGTTTAACGTTTTTCAAAATACCTAAACTGGAAATTGTGTGCATAAAACTGATATAGAGTTCTTCAAATCGATACCCTAATTCGAAAAACCTAAACTGGGACATTTAAAGTATGTGCAAAAAATACTAAGTGACGTTCGTTGTTTTTCAAAACTTTTGTGGGGGAATGATTAGGGTTGATGATTTAGAACAGAATTTCGATGAAGCGGGGAGCATAAAACAGATATAGAGTGCTTCATATCGAAACCCTAATTCGGAAACCCAACACTCTAATGTTTGAAGTACGTGCTAAAAAAACCGAGTGACGTTAGAAGTTTTTAGAAACTTTTGTGGGAAATGATTAGGCTTGGTGATTTATACAAGAATTTCGAAGAAACGGAGTGCATAAAACATATAAAGAGTGCTTCCAATCGAAACCCTAATTCGGAAAACCTAAACTAGGACATTTAAAGTACGTGCAAAAAATACCAAGTTACGTTCGACGTTTTTCAAAACTTTTATGTGGGAATGATTAGGGTTGATGATTTAGAACAGAATTTCGAAGAAACGAGGAGCATAAAACAGGTAAAGAATGCTTCATATCGAAACCCTAATTCGAAAACTCTACAATCTCACGTTTGAAGTACGTGGTAAAAAAACCGAGTGACGTTTGAAGTTTTTAGAAACTTTTGTGGGGAATTATTAGGCTTGATGATTTAGAATAGAATTTCGAAGAAACGGAGTGCATAAAACAGATAAAGAGTGCTTCAAATCAAAACCCTAAACTCGGACGTTTGAAGTACGTGCTATAAAAATCGAGTGATGTAAGACGTTTTTAGAAACTTTTGTGGGGAATGATTAGGCTTGATGATTTAGAACAGAATTTCGAAGAAACGGGGAGCATAAAACAGGTAAAGAATGCTTCATATCGAAACCCTACACTCTAACGTTTGAAGTACGTGCTAAAAATACCGAGTGACGTTTGAAGTTTTTAGAAACTTTTGTGGGGAATTATTAGGCTTGATGATTTAGAATAGAATTTCGAAGAAACAGAGAGCATAAAATAGATAAAGAGTGCTTCAAATCGAAACCCTAAACTCGGACGTTTGAAGTACGTGCTAAAAAAACTTGGTCACGGTCGACGTTTTTCTAAACTTTTGTTGGTAATGATTAGACTTGATTATTTAGAATAGTATTTCGAAGAAACGGAGTGCATAAAACAGAAACTCTAAACTAGGACGTTTGAAGTACGTGCTAAAAAACCGAGTCACAGCTGACGTTTTTTGAAACATTTGTGGGGAATGATTTGGGTTAATGAATTAGAATAGTATTTCGAAGAAATGGAGTGCATAAAACCGATAAAAAAAACCGAGTGACTTTCGAAGTTTTTATAAACTTTTGTGGGGAATGATTAGGCTTGATGATTTAGCCCATTATTTTGAAAAAACGGAGTGCATAAAATAGATAAAGAGTGCTTCAAATCGAAACCCTAATTCGGAAACCCTAAACTCAAACGTTTGAAGTACGTGCTAAAAAAACCGAGTGACGTTCGAAGTTTTTAGAAACTTTTGTATGGAATGATTAGGCTTGATGATTTAGATTAGAATTTCGAAGAAACGGAGAGTATAAAACATATAAGGAGTGCTTCAAATCGAAACCCTATTTCGAAAACCCTAATCTAGGACGTTTAAACTACGTGCTAAAAAAACCGAGTCATGGCCGACATTTTTTGAAACTTTTGTGGGGAATGATTATGATTGATGATTTAGAATAGTATTTCGAAGAAACGAAGTGCGTAAAAAAGATTAAGAGTGCTTCAAATCGAAACCCTGTTTCGATAACCCTAAACTGCGACGTGTGAAGTACGTGCTAAAAAACCATGTCACGGCCAACGTTTTTCAAAAATTTTGAGGGGAATGATTAGGGTTGATGATTTAGAATAGTATTTCGAAGAAACGAAGTGCATAAAACAGATAAAGAGTTCTTTAAATCGATATCCCAATTCGGAATACCTAAACTAGGACGTTTGTAGTACGTGGAAAAAATACCAAGTGACGTTCAACCTTTTTCAAAATTTTTGTGGGGAATGATTAGGCTTGATGATTTAGAGTAGAATTTCGAAGAAACGGGGAGCATAAAATAGATAAAGAGTCTTCATATCGTAACCCTAATTCGAAAACACTAAACTAGGATGTTTTAATTAAGTTCTAAAAAAACCGAGTGATGTTCGACGTTTTTAGAAACTTTTGTGGGGAATGATTAGGCTTGATGATTTAGAGTAGAATTTCGAAGAAACGGGGAGCATAAAACAGATAAAGAGTGCTTCATATCGAAACACTAATTCGGAAACCCTAAACTCGGACGTTTCAAGTACGTGCTAAAAAGACCGAGTGACGTTCGACATTTTTAGAAACTTTTGTGGGGAATGATTAGGCTTGATGATTTAGAATTGAATGTCGAAGAAATGGAGTGCATAAAATAGATAAAGAATGCTTCAAATTGAAACCGTACACGACCCAGTCTACCCTCTGTAACTCAAATAGCCCAAGAATAATAAATATTTCATTGATTTTTAAAAAACTTTCATAAAATTGACAACAAAATATGAATACTTTCCCGTAGAGAAAGCAATTCATAGATTACATATGGTATAGCACCAAGTCCAACAAGGTATTAAATTCACGATTTATTTTTTAAGGTTGAACTTTCAAACTTTTTACGACGGCCTTAGAAATTTTAAGGTGAGGTAGAACAGATAAGTTCAAAAAATTCTAGAACTATAGCTTCAAATAGGAATTACGCAAGACTTCTTAGAATAGAATTTTGACGTTTTTCAAAAATTTTGTGGGGAATGAATAGGTTTGATGATTTAGAATAGAATTTCGAAGAAATGGAGAGCATAAAATAGATAAAGAGTGCTTCAAATCGAAACCCTAATTCGGAAACTCTAAACTCGGACGTTTGAAGTACATGCAAAAAAAAAAACTGAGTGACGTATGACATTTTTCGAAACTTTTGTGGGGAATGATTAGGCTTGATGATTTATTTATTATAGAATTTCGAAGAAATGGAGAGCATAAAATAGATAAAGAGTGCTTCAAATCGAAACCTTATTTCAAAAACCCTAAACTCGGATGTTTGATGTACGTGCTAAAAAAACCAAGTCATGGCCGACGTTTTTTAAAACTTTTTTGGGGAATTATTAGGCTTGATGATTTAGAATAGTATTTCGAAGAAACGGAGAGCATAAAAAGAATAAAGAGTGCTTCAAATCGAAACCCTAATTCGAAAACTCTAAACTTGGACGTTTGAAGTATGGTCTAAAAACACCGAGTCACGGACGAGATTTTTCAGAACTTTTGTGGTGAATGTTTAGGATTGATGATTTAGAATAGTATTCCGAAGAAACAAAGTGCATAAAACAGATAAAGAGTGCTACAAATCGAAACCTTTTTTTAGAAACCTTAAACTGGGATGTTTGAAGTACGTGCTAAAAATCGAGTCACGGCCAACGTTTTTTGGAACTTTTGTGGGGAATGAGTAGGGTTTATGATTTAGAATAGCATTTCGAAGAAACGGAGTGCATAAAATAGATAAATAGTGCTTCAAATCGTAACCCTAATTCGAAAACCCTAAACTCGTTCGTTTGAAGTACGTGCTAAAAACACCCACTTTCGTTCGATGCCTTTCAAAACTTTTGTGGGTAATGATTAGGCTAGATGATTTGGAATAGAATTTCAAACAAACGGTGTGCATAAAGTTGATAACGAGTTCTTTAAACCAAAACCCTAATTCGGAAACCCTAAACTTGGATGTTTGAAATACGTGCTAAAAAAATCGAGTGACGGTCGACGTTTTACAAAACTTTAGAACGGAATGATTAGGCTTCAAGATTTAGAATAGAATTTCGAAGATACGGAGACAATAAAACATATAAAGAGTGTTTGAAATTGAAACCCTTAACTCAGACGTTTGAAGTACGTGCTAAAAAAATCGAGTGACGTTCGACGTTTTTAGAAACTTTTGTGGGGAAAGATTAGGCTTGATTATTTAGAATAGAATTTCGAAGAAACGAAGAGCATAAAATAGATAAAGAGTGCTTCAAATTGAAACCTTGTTTCGAAAACCCTAAACTCGGACGTTTGAAGAATGTGCTAAAACCACCAAGACACGGCCGAGGTTTTTCAAAACTTTTGTGGGGAATGTTTAGGCCTGATGATTTAGAATAGTATTTCCAAGAAACGGAGTGCATAAAACAGATAAAGAGTGCTTCAAATCGTAACCCTAATTAGGAAACCCTAAACTCGTTCGTTTGAAGTACGTGGTAAGAAAAACCCACTTTCGATCGATGCCTTTCGAAACTTTTGTGGGTAATGATTAGGCTTTATGATTTAGAGTAGAATTTCGAACAAACGAAGTGCATAAAATTTATAAAGAGTTCTTCAAATCGAAACCCTAATTCAGAACGCCTAAACTTGGACGTTGGAAGTACGTGCTAATAAAATTGAGTGATGGTCGACGTTTTACAAAACTTTTGAACCGAATGATTAGGCTTGAAGATTTAAAATAGAATTTCGAATAAACAGAGAGAATAAAACATATAAAGAGTGTTTGGAATTAAAACCCTATTTCGAAAACCCTAAACTCAGACGTTTGAAATACGTGCTAAAAAAACCGAGTGACGTTCGTTGTTATAAGAAACTTTTGTGGGGATTCATTAGGCTTGATTATTTAGAATAGAATTTCGAAGAAACGGAGATCATAAAACAGATAAATAGTGCTTCAAATCGAAACCCTGTTTCGGAAACCCTAAACTCGGACGTTTGAAGTACGTGCTAAAACAACCGAGTGACGTTCGACGATTTTAGAAACTTTTGTGGGGAATATTTAGGCTTGATGATTTAGAATAGTATTTCGAAGAAACGGAGTGCATAATACAGATAAAGAGTTCTTCAAATCGTAACCCTAATTAGGAAATCCTAAACTCATTCGTTTGAAGTACGTGGTAAGAAAAACCCACTTTCGATCGATGCCTTTCGAAACTTTTGTGGGTAATGATTAGGCTTTATGATTAAGAATAGAATTTGGAACAAACGGAGTGCATAAAATTGATAAAGAGTTCTTCAAACCAAAACCCTAATTCAGAAACCCTAAACTTGGACGTTGGAAGTATGTGCTAAAGAAATCGAGTGACGGTCAACGTTTTATGAAACTTTTCAACGGAATGATTATGCTTGGAGATTTAGAATAGAATTTCGAAAAAACGGAGACCATAAAACATATAAAGAGTGTTTGAAATTGAAACCCTCTTTCGAAAACCCTAAACTCAGACGTTTGAAGTACGTGATAAAAAAACCGAATGACGTTTGACGTTTTTAGAAACTTTTGTGAGGAAAGTTTAGGCTTGATGATTTAGAATAGTAATTCGAAGAAACAGAGTGCATAAAATAGATAAAGAGTGCTTCAAATCGTAACCCTAATTAGGAAACACTAAACTCGTTCGTTTGAAGTACGTGCTAAAAAAACCCACTTTCAATCAATGCCTTTCGAAACTTTTGTGAGTAATGATTAGGCTTTATGATTTAGGATAGAATTGGAACAAACGGAGTGCATAAAAATTGATAAAGAGTTCTTCAAGCCGAAACCAAAATTCAAAACCCTTAAACTTGGACGTTGGTAGTCCGTGCTAACAAAATCGAGTGACGGTCGACGTTTTACAAAAATTTTGAACGGAATGATTAGGCTTGAAGATTTAGAATAGAATTTCGAAGAAACGGAGACAATAAAACATATAAAGAGTGTTTGAAATTGAAACCCTATTTAGAAACCCTAAACTCAGACGTTTGAAGTACGTGCTAAAAAAACCGAGTGACGTTTATCGTTTTTAGAAACTTTTGTGGGGAATGTTTAGGCTTGATTATTTAGAATAGTATTTCGAAGAAACGGAGTGCATAAAAAAGATAAAGAGTGCTTCAAATCGTAACCCTAATTAGGAAACCCTAAACTCGTTCGTTTGAAGTACGTGGTAAGAAAAACCCACTTTTGATCGATGCCTTTCGAAACTTTTGTGGGTAATGATTAGGCTTTATGATTTAGAATAGAATTTTGAACAAATGGAGTGCATAAAATTGAAAAAGAGTTCTTCAAACCGAAACCCTAATTCAGAACCCCTAAACTTTGACATTGTTAGTACGTGCTAATAAAATCGAGTGATGGTCGACGTTTTACAAAACTTTTGAACGAAAAGATTAGGCTTGAAGATTTAGAATAGAATTTCGAATAAACGGAGACAATAAAACATATAAAGAGTGTTTGAAATTAAAACCCTATTTCTGAAACCCTAAACTTAGACGTTTGAAATACGTGTTAAAAAAATCGAGTGACGTTCGTCGTTATCAGAAACTTTTTGGAGAATAATTAGGCTTGATTATTAAGAATAGAATTTCGAAGAAACGGAGATCATAAAACAGATAAAGAGTGCTTCAAATCGAAACCCTGTTTCGGAAACCCTAAACTCGGACGTTTGAAGTACGTGCTAAAACCACCGAGTGACGTTCGATGATTTTAGAAACTTTTGTGGAGAATGTTTAGGCTTGATGATTTAGAATAGTATTTCGAAGAAACGGAGTGTATAAAATAGATAAAGAGTGCTTCAAATCGTAACCCTAAATAAGAAACCCTAAACTCGTTCGTTTGAAGTACGTGCTAAAAAAACCCACTTTCGATCGATGCCTTTCGAAACTTTTGTGAGTAATGATTAGGCTTGATGATTTAGAATAGAATTTCGAAAAAACGGAGTGCATAAAATTGATAAACCGTTCGTCAAACCGAAACCCTAATTTCGAAGCCTTAAACTTGGACGTTTGAAGTACGTGCTAAAAAAATCGAGTGACGGTCGAAGTTTTACAAAACTTTTGAACAGAATGATTAGGCTTGAAGATTTAGAATAGAATTTCGAATAAACGAAGACAATAAAACATATAAAAAGTGTTTGAAATTAAAACCCTATTTCGAAAACCCTAAACTCAAACGTTTGAAATACGTGCTAAAAAAACCGAGTGACGTTCGTCGTTATCAGAAACTTTTGTGGAGAATAGTTAGGCTTGATTATTAAGAATAGAATTTCGAAGAAACGGAGATCATAAAACAAATAAAGAGTGCTTCAAATCGAAACCCTGTTTCGGAAACCCTAAACTCGGACGTTTGAAGTACGTGCTAAAACAACCAAGTGAAGTTCGACGATTTTAGAAACTTTTGTGGGGAATGTTTAGGCTTGATGATTTAGAATAGAATTTCGAATAAACGGAGATAATAAAACATATAAAGAGTGTTTGAAATTGAAACCCTATTTCGAAAATCCTAAACTCAGAATTTCGAATAAACGAAGACAATAAAACAGATAAAGAGTGCTTCAAATCGTAACCCTAATTAGGAAACCCTAAACTCGTTCGTTTGAAGTACGTGTTAAAAAAACCAACTTTCGTTTGATGCAATTTAAAAATTTTTGTGGGTAATGATTAGGCTTTATGATTTAGAATAGAATTTGGAACAAGCGGAGTGCATAAAATTGATAAAGAGTTCTTCAAACCAAAACCCTAAACTTTGACGTTGGAAGTACGTGCTAATAAAATCGTGTGACGGGCGACGTTTTACAAAACTTTTGAACGGAATGATTAGGCTTGAAGATTTAGAATAGAATTTCGAATAAACGGAGACAATAAAACATATAAAGAGTGTTTGAAATTGAAACCCTATTTCGAAAATCCTAAACTCAGATGTTTGAAGTACGTGCAAAAAAAACCGAGTGACGTTCGACGTTTTTAGAAACTTTTGTGGGGAATGATTAGGCTTTATTATTTAGAATAGAATTTTGAAGAAACGGAGATCATAAATTAGATAAAGAGTGCTTCAAATCGAAACCCTAAACTCGGACGTTTGAAGAACGTGCTAAAAAAATCGAGTGACGTTCGACGTTTTTAGAAACTTTAGTAGGGAATGTTTAGGCTTTGATTATTTAGAATAGTATTTCGAAGAAACGGATTGCATAAAACAGATAAAGAGTGCTTCAAATCGTAACCCTAATTAGGAAACCCTAAACTTGTTCGTTTGAAGTACGTGCTAAAAAAATCCACTTTTGTTCGATGCCTTTCGAAACTTTTGTGGGTAATGATTAGGCTTTATGATTTAGAATAGAATTTCGAACAAACGAAGTGCAAAAAATTGATAGAGTTCTTCAAACCGAAACCCTAATTCCGAAACGCTAAACTTGGACGTTGGAAGTACGTGTTAAAAAAATCAAGTGACGGTCGACGTTTTACAAAACTCTAGACCTGTTTTCGTTAGATTGAGGATTACGGTTGCCTTATCAAAATATCGTAGGATAGTGAGCGGTGATAAAAAATCTAGACCTGTGTTTACCCAAAGATGTGAATAGAGGACCCTAATAAAATAGTAGATCTCCACGACTCCAAAGAATGACCAAGTTAACTATCTAGGCTACGAGATGCGTGAATGCTACGCTATCTTTAGACCCTCCAATCCCTTTCCACTACCTTATTAGTACTATTGAGCTAAGCACATGCTAGTTAGGGTAGTTTGAGCTTCTATTTCGCTGAATGGCCAGTGGTGTCTTGAATATGGCCATTATGTTGTTAACCTTTTCCTTAAAAAGGGAGTGTGGGATAACATGAGATAGCCTAATGCTGGCTAATGCAAAAGTATCACATTCCCCAAATATATGTGACTCTCTGGCCCTAAGGAAGAAACGAACCAACCTCTTTTCCAAGATGTTCATACTAGAAATCACCGTATTGTCTGATTAGAATTTTATGAGGACGTGCCTCAACCTAGGTATTCGATCCCTCACTGCGTAAGGAAAGCAAGTTTCCATGGTCAAAGAATAGAAAGATGGTACAAATAAGCAAGAAAAGGTAGCATCTAGGCCGTTACTTCAACTTCTATTTACACTTTGGTACAAGTACCGTCGAGCCAGGTCTAGGCCAACTAGGATTGTGTGAATGATAGTTCATTTTGATAGTTCATTTTGATTATCTTGCATAGTAGATCCGTCAAAAGAGGGGACGTAGGATTATGAGGGTAATCTTAATAGTTGACAAGCATAGGAGATCACTTCCCTAACCATGGGTGACTAGATTGTCTTGTGGGTAGGGTTCGCCAACTAACCTCCCATGGATGATGAGAGAAACATAGCACTTACCATGCTATCCCAATTAAAATATGAGCATGTATCTTTGGTGCAATGCATATCTTTGTTCATTTCATACATTACATAACCATTTCTTATCATTATATAAGGTGAATGTACTCTATGCTACCATACTTTCATAATATGCCACATTCACAATATTATAATAAGTAAACATGAAATTACAAAACGTAACATTTGTCATCATAACAACACGTCATAACATAATATGCAAATATAGAAATCACAAGGGACGACACAAGCAAGGGCCACAGGGCATCCACCACTCGTGCTTCAAATAATTCATCGAACCAAAACAGTAGTGAAGAGACTTACCAAGGTAGCTAAGTTGAAGTCCCTAAATCGTACTTGGAGCTAGTTCAATTTTTCCCTTTGAAATCCAAGTAAACCTATGCGAGTTCACGACACTTAATTAGCACAGATCGAGCAAAATGAAATACGGATGGAAATCCAGAATACTGTTAACAAACTAGAAAAGAAAAATAAAAGAAAAATACAAGAAGAAAAAGAAAGAAAAAGGAGATACGGTAAAGCCAAACAAGTTAACGGAAAAGAATAGAATAGAATAGAATAGAATAGAAAAGAAAAAAAAGAGAGGAATACGGTAAGAAAATTTAAGCGAAGATGTGGGAGCAAGAATTGATTAAAAGAAAAAGGGGAAATTTAAAGAATTAAAATAAGTACGGTCAATTTTAAAAATACATAGATGAAATTTAATAGAGTAAATGGTGAACATAATTAAAATTAATAAAAATGGAAGTAGATGAAAAAGAGGAAATTTAATAGATAAAAAGTTAAGGATTTGGTGAACATTAAAAGATAAAACAGAAGAAATATCATGTCAAGAAACTCCATCAAATTCTTTCTAGTAACAATATCTTCCCTCAAACAGTAATAATAGAAAATAACATATTTAATGAAAATGGGAATATATATATATATAATCCTCCAAGATTCCGCTCATAGAGTTTCTAATGCTCACATGAAGTCTAACACATGGACCATTGTAAAATTTAGAGAATTGAAATTGAAATTGATGTCATGGTTCATATAGGTTGACTTGAATATAAAGGACAAAATCAAACAAGTGATAAGTGACATGTTTATGATATGATATATTGTGATGGTATATGTTATAGTATGATAGGTATGAAATGTTACATCTTTCCATCTAAAGTTATATGATGGATTATGTGATGTTTATCCATGTATGCGTGATACATACATGAAATATGTTATGGAGGGAAGGAGAAAGGAAATAAAATAAATGTTATCTTATGAATAAAAATCATGGGACCTCGTGCATGTATGTATGTCATGTGTATCGAGATACTTCCCCGTTATGTTATGTTAGTATGGATGCATACCTTCGATATTTATGTTCGACATGTTATCATGAAGACCTTTTCTTTTATAGGGGTCCAGTGACGTGAATTGTGTTGTGCCCGACAAAGTCCGGCCTAAGGGGCACGTATACCAATCCGTCTGATGGGTCCATGTATGCGTACGTGGGCCGTGTGTAGAAAAGTACCATGCATACAACTCTGCCAAGAATTGAAAAAAGCCTAAGGTCATGCTATGGTTTAAATAATAGGTCACAGTCATATATTGTGCGTGATTGTATTACTAATAGAATAATATAACTTTACATGATATAAGGTGTTTGCCTCACTAGTTGTGTTTGTATATCCCAACACCATTTTCGCCTTTATAAAAAAAATTTAACACCACCCTCTTGTAATTAAATATTATGTTGTATTTAATTTTGGTGTTGTTTATCTTCATTTAAATTTATATTTTATCAAATTTTCATGTTTTATTTTATTTTACTTTTCATTTTTGGTTTGCTTTTTCATATTTTTAGTTTTGGTCGGAGATCCAAATTCTTGAAAATCGGACATCAAGAAAGATTGTGAAACTACAATATAATATGTGAAACTTTTAATAAGATATATGAAAATTCAAGGATTGTGCCTACCATCCTATTTTAAAATCGATGTGAAGATGGCAGAGAAACATGAGCGTTTAATACCTATTTTAGATTCGATTATACTAAACTTTCTCTAAGATTGGTCAGTAAAAATCATTATTTTTATAGTTTTAACATAAAAATAAAATTACAATTTTGAAAACTTGTATTCATATACAAATTTAATTTTTTTTCTCTTCATAATTTAAAATTTTGAAGAACCACAATACACTTCATTATCAAATACATTTCATACAAAAAAAAAAAAAAAGAAAAAAAAAAAAAAAAAGAAAACAACAACAACAACCTTTTTGTGTTATCCCATTATTTTTTATTTGTTCCTCAAGGATAATTCCACCAAAAGGAGATAATAAAGCTTCTCTATCTTTTATAGATCCACTTGTGTATCAATTCATCAACATTAGCAAGAAAGTTTCTCAAGTAAATTCCATCATCTTTAGCCGTCCAAATACAAGTTCCTACAGTTCCATGTTTGCACCTATCACGGAGCCATAAGTGCTGCGTTTCAGGCCAAAAGCTTTCAAAAGAGACACATGCATGTGGCGTCTCCAATTTGCACCAATAGAGGGTTGTTCCCCAAAAGTTAACCATGAAGTTCCATTGGTAATCATCTCCATGATTAAGCAAACGATGATACCCCAAGTCATGGTCTTTAGACTGACAATGCACAAGCAACCCAAGTTTGCTTAGCCCGTTAACCACATGAATGTAATATCTAGAAGGTCCTGGTGGTGGTATCGCGACCCTTGGAACCTGAGCCCCAACTAAAGCCACCGTGAAAAGAAAGAAAACGACAATATTCTTTTCCTAATCAACCTTTAGCTTAACTACCAATTTGTGTTGGACATGTGAATAAATATACATACTTCTAGTACATGCAAGAAACTATGTAAATGCATGCTATGGTTGTAAAAAACTTAATCATTTAACTAATTTCGGTTATGCAACATTATTAAGGATCGACAAGCCTTGGGGCTGATCCGGTTGACGCTATCCAGAAATGTGGCGTTCACATTATTAAGGAGAAGACAATGTCAGATCTATTGAAGGCGCTGTCAAATATGTATGAAAAACCATCGGCTATGAACAAGGTGTATTTGATGCGGAGATTGTTCAATCTATAAATGTCTGAAGGTAGACGTGTTGCTGATCATATAAATGAATTCAATATGATCATAAGTCAACTAAGTTCGGTGGAAATTAATTTTGAAGATGAAATTAAAGCGTTGATTTTGATGTCATCCTTACCCGAGTCATGGGATACTGTTGTTGCCGCAATCAGCAGTTCCCGAGGATTTGATAAACTGAAGTTTGGTGAAATTCAGATGTAGTTCTCAGCGAAAGTATTCGCAAATGAGAAACTGGAGATTCATCAGGCAATGCTCTCAGTGTTGATCAAAGGGGAAGAAGTAAATCAAAAAACTCAAACAAACATGGGCGATCAAAATCAAAGAACCAGGGAAAATCTCTAAACAAACCCAACATAACGTGTTGGAGTTATGGGGGAAAAGGAAACTTTCGAACAGATTGTACAAAACTGAAGAAGAAGCATAATCATAAATCAAAAGATGACGATGATTCTATATATACAACAGAAGATACTGAGGAGCGAATTCCATCTTGCACCCCACGTCCCTAAAAGTTGGTAGGAGAGAATTCCATCTTGCACCCCACGTCCCCAGCTATTCACCCAGTCTTACCCCCGAAATGGGAGGCCTATTGAGTCGGCAAACTCGAGCCACTCTCACCCATGCAAATCTAAGGATAATTTTCCGAATAAACAGGAGTTCATGGTTAGCTCCGGATTAAGATCGAGTTACCTAGGTCATCGAATGAAAACAAAATTAGTCTCAACAGTAAACGACATTATAAAGTGAGAGTTGTTTTCTTCATGGTCCGATCTTATGGAATACTCATTGCATAGGACGCCCCCACTCACATGTCTCCACATGTACAATTTAGTGATCACATTGTTTATATCATATACGAAAGTGGGCCGCATCCATAGTGTCCCCAGAATAAGGTACTCGACCTTATCCTTATACTATAGATCATTTTGACTCTATACTTGAACTTGATCCACTCTTATGTCTCTACACATAGTTCAAGTAATCATACTATAGCCAGAGTGTTCTTAGTTTATTGGATTTAGATTAATGATCGTGAAGTTCACTTTATTCAATAACAATCTTTAATAAATAAACAGCAATAATAACTTTATTGAAAATAGAATATGTTTTTGTTTACAAACTATGAGTTTTAGGACATAAAACCCAACATGAATAGAATTACGAATAAAATTTCGAAGAAACGGAGAGCATAAAACAGATAAAGAGTGCTTTAAATCGAAACCCTAAACTCAGATGTTTCAAGTACGTGCTAAAAAAATCGAGTGACGTTCGACGTTTTTAGAAACTTTTGTATGGAATGATTAGGCTTGATAATTTAGTTTAGAATTTCGAAGAAACAGAGAGCATAAAACATATAAAGAGTGCTTCAAATCGAAACCCTATTTCGAAAACCCTAATCTGGGACGTTTTAACTATGTGCTAAAAAAACCGAGTCATGGCCAATATTTTTCGAAAATTTTGTGGGGAATGATTAGGCTTGATGATTTAGAATCGTATTTTGAAGAAATAGAGTGCATAATACAGATAAAGAGTTCTTTAAATTGATATCCTACTTTGGAATAACTAAACTGGGACGTTTGAAGTACATGCAAAAAATACCAAGTGAAGTTCAACGTTTTTAAAAACTTCTGTGGGGAATGATTAAGCTATATGATTTAGAATAGAATTTTGAAGAAACGGGGAGCATAAAACAGATAAAGAGTGCTTCATATCGAAACCATAATTCGGAAACCCAAAACTCGGACATTTTAAGTATGTGCTAAAAAAACCGAGTGACGTTCAACATTTTTAGAAACTTTTGTGGGGAGTGACTAGGCTTGATAATTTAAAATAGAATTTGGAAGAAACGGAGAGCATAAAACTGATAAAGATTGCTTCAAATCGAAACCCTAGTTTGGAAACCCTAAACTCGGATGTTTGAAGTACGTGCTAAACAAACCGAGTCACGGTCGACATTTTTCTAAACTTTTGTTGGGAATGATTAGGCTTGATTATTTAAAATAGTATTTCAAAGAAACGGAGTGCATAAAACAGATAAAGAGTGCTTCAAATCGAAACCCAATTTCGGAAACCCTAAACTGGGACGTTTGAAGTACGTGCTAAAAAATCGAGTCACAGTCGACGTTGTTTGAAATTTTTGTGGGGAATGATTAGGGTTGATGAATTAGAATAGTATTTTGAAGAAAATGTGTACATAAAATCGATAAAGAGTTCATCAAATCGATACCTTAATTCGGAAAACCTAAACTAGGACATTTAAAGTACGTGCAAAAAATACCAAGTGACGTTCGACGTTTTTCAAAACTTTTGTGGGGGAATGATTAGGGTTGATGATTTAGAACAGAATTTTGATGAAACGGGTTGCATAAAACAGATATAGAGTGCTTCATATCGATATGACTTGGTTATGATATGATACATTGTATGCTAGATTATTGTGCTTAAGTACGAAATAATGTGAACGTGAATGTATGTTATTTATGCTGCTTAGTTGATGTGATATGAATGCATGTGACGATGTGTGGCCCTTGTACGATTATGGCTTGTTGTATGAGTATTGGAATGTAACTGAATGAATTGTATGACATGAAATACGGTAAATTGCATGATACATAACCCCGCTAGGAATATGTATGATATGTAACGAAATGAGAATGAGAATGACATGTAAGCATGAGAACATGACACGGGGTTATGTTCATTAAATGATGACTGTAGGACTAGTGGGACCTCATGCATATTGTGTGATCATGCATTTGGGGGATACCCCTATCCCATCACGAGGGTACGGATGCGTACATCCAAATGGCAGGACAACGATCGTTATGCCCTGCATAGCGCTGCCTTGACGGTTTTAGTTTTAATGGGTCCCTGTGGGCCCCCAGAGCATGCCCACCGGCTAGGGACAGTGGCCCAGCGGTGTGCGAACTAGCTGGTGAGCCCATACTCGCACGTATGGGCTGCGTGTAGAGTATATGGTACACGTCCACGATTACCTGTTAGGATTACACCGTAGGGAAAACGAAACGAAATCAAAGATAGGTCCCATCATTTCATTGCATGTGATTGTTGCATTTAACCCCAATAGTGGGGTCACTTACTGAGTATTTCATTAATACTCAAGCCATGTGCTACTACATTTTTCAAGTTAAGGCAAGGCATTCCTGTACGGCTGACGACGGCATCGCAACTCGAGATCATGACACATGCATAGGATAGTGGTATTTATTTTCATAGACTTACAATAGAATAGGATGTTTTAAACTTAAACGCTTATTTATTTTATTTCAGGTCTTTTGTTGTGTCGTTTTAAAGATGTTTCGAAACACGTAAGTCCATGGCTGTGTTTTAAGATAAAGGTTATGTTTTATGGAATTTAAATGAAGTCTTCTGCATTCAAGGTTTATGGTATGTATATAGTAGCGACCTTAAATTAAGTAGAAAATTTCGGGTCGTAACAATAGTATTTCGAAGAAACTGAGTGCATAAAACAGATAAAGAGTGCTTCAAATCGAAACCTTATTTCGGAAACCCTAAACTAGAACATTTCAAGTACGTGCTAAAAAACTGAGTCACAGCCGACGTTTTTCGAAACTTTTGTGGGGAATGATTAGGGTTGATGATTTAGAATAGTATTTTAAAAAAACGGAGTGCATAAAACAGATAAAGAGTTCTTCAAATCGATACCCTAATTCGGAAAACCTAAATTGGGACGTTTAAAGTACGTGCAAAAAATACCAAGTGACGTTCGACGTTTTTCAAAACTTTTGTGGGGAATGATTAGGCTTGATGATTTAGAATAGAATTTCGAAGAAACGGGGAGCATAAAACAGATAAAGAGTGCTTCATATCGAAACCCTAATTCGGAAACCCTACACTTGGACGTTTGAAGTACGTGCAAAAAAAACCGAGTGACGTTCGACGTTTTAAAAACTTTTGTGGGGAATGATTAGGCTTGATGATTTAGAATAGAATTTCAAAGAAACGGAGACAATAAAATAGATAAAGAGTGTTTCAAATCAAAACACTATTTCTAAAACCCTAAACTCAGACGTTTGAAGTACGTGCTAAAAAACCCGAGTGACGTTCGACGTTTTTACAAAATTTTGTGGGGAATGATTAGGCTTGATGATTTAGAATAGAATTTTGAAGAAATGGAGACAATGAAACATATAAAGAGTGTTTCAAATCGAAACCCTATTTCGAAAACACTAAACTCGAACGTTTGAAGTACGTGCTAAAAAAACCGAGTGATGTTAGACGTTTTTAGAAATTTTTGTGGGGAATGATTAGGCTTGATGATTTAGAATAGAATTTCGAAGAAACGGAGAGTACTTCAAATAAAATAAAGATAAAGAGTGCTAAAAGAAGCGACTGACGTTTGACGTTTTTAGAAAACTTTGTGGGGAATGATTAGGCTTGATTATTTAGAATAGTATTTCGAAGAAACGAAGTGCATAAAATAGATAAAGAGTGCTTCAAATCGAAACCCTGTTTCGATAACCCTAAACTGCGACGTGTGAAGTACGTGCTAAAAAACCATGTCACGGCCGACGTTTTTCGAAAAATTTGTGGGGAATGATTAGGGTTGATGAATTAGAATAGTATTTTGAAGAAACAGAGTGCATAAAACAGATAAAGAGTTCTTTAAATTGATATCCTAATTTGGAATACCTAAAATGGGACGTTTCAAGTACGTGAAAAAAAATACCAAGTGACGTTTGACGTTTTTAACAACTTTTGTGGGGAATGATTAAGCTTGATGATTTAGAATATAATTTCGAAGAAACGGGAGCATAAAAAAATAAAGAGTGCTTCATATCGAAACCCTAATTCGGAAACCCTAAACTAGGACGTTTTAAGTACGTGCTAAAAAAACCGAGTGACGTTCAACGTTTTTAGAAACTTTTGTGGGGAGTGACTAAAATTGACGATTTAGAATAGAATTTCGAAGAAACGGAGAGCATAAAACTGATAAAGAGTGCTTCAAATAGAAACCCTATTTTGGAAACCCTAAACTCGGACGTTTGAAGTACGTGCTAAAAAAACCGAGTCACGGTCGACATTTTTCCAAACTTTTGTTGGGAATGATTAGGCTTAATTATTTAGAATAGTATTTCAAAGAAACGGAGTGCATAAAACAGATAAAGAGTGCTTCAAATCGAAACCCTATTTTGGAAACCCTAAACTCGAACTTTTGAAGTACGTGCTAAAAAAACCGAGTCACGGTCGACATTTTTCTAAAATTTTGTTGGGAATGATTAGGCTAGATTATTTTGAATAGTATTTCAAACAAACGGAGTGCATAAAACAGATAAAGAGTACTTCAAATCGAAACCCAATTTCGGAAACCCTAAACTGGGACGTTTGAAGTACGTGCTAAAAAACTGAGTCACAGTTGACGTTTTTTGAAACTTTTGTGGTGAATGATTAGGGTTGATGAATTAGAATAGTATTTCGAAGAAATTGTGTGCATAAAATCGATAAAGAGTTCTTTAAATCGATACACTAATTCGGAGAACCTAAACTGGGATATTTAAAGTACGTGCAAAAAATACCAAGTGACGTTCGACCTTTTTCAAAACTTTTGTGAGGGAGTGATTAGGGTTGATGATTTAGAACAGAATTTCGATGAAACGGGGAGCATAAAACAGATAAAGAGTGCTTCATATCAAAACCCTACACTCTGACATTTGAAGTACGTGCTAAAAAAACCGATTGACGTTTGATGTTTTTAGAAACTTTTGTGGGGAATGATTAGGGTTGATGATTTAGATTAGAATTTCAAAGAAACGGAGTGCATAATACAGATAAAGAGTGCTTCAAATCGAAACCCTATTCGAAAACCCTAAACTCGGACGTTTGATGTACGTGCTAAAAAAACTTGGTAACGGTCGACGTTTTTTGAAACTTTTGTGGGGAATGATTTGGGTTGATGAATTAGAATAGTATTCCGAAGAAACAGGGAGCATAAAACAGATAAAGAGTGCTTCATATCGAAACCCTAATTCGAAAACCCTAAACTCGGACGTTTTAAGTACGTTATAAAAAAACCGAGTGACGTTCGGCATTTTTAGAAACTTTTATGGGGAATGATTAGGCTTGATGATTCAGAATAGAATTTCGAAGAAACGGAGAGTATAAAACAGATAAAGAGTGCTTCAAATTGAAACCCTATTTTGGAAACCCTAAACTCGAACGTTTGAAAAACGTGCTAAGAAAACTGAGTCACGGCCGACGTTTTTCAAAAATATTTTGGGGAATGATTAGGCTTGATTATTTAGAATAGTATTTCGAAGAAACGAAGTGCATAAAACAGATAAAAAATGCTTCAAATCGAAACCCTATTTCGGAAACCCTAAGCTGTGACGTTGGAAGTACATGCTAAAAAACTGAGTCACGACTTTTTTTTTTTTCAAAACTTTTTTGTGAATGATTAGGCTTGATGATTTAGAATAGAATGTCGAAGAAACGGAGTGCATAAAACAGATAAAGAATGCTTCAAATTGAAATCGTACACGACCCAGTCTACCCTCTGTAACTCAAATAGTACCAAAGATCTGGAGCTCGATCCGCGTGCTCAAACTCCTACCCGACCTGTTCACTAACAAACGAAATGATGGAGTTAATATAACACATGCGGAAGCAATTTGGATCTTAGTCCCTCTTAGAACATCAATTATAGTAAATAACTAGCATGTTCATGAGTATTAAAAAAACTCAAGGTCTTTAAGTACTAACCTTTTGTAGTTCAAATTCCTTTTTCCTCACGAACCAATTTTGAACCACCACTAGTGTCTTTCCTACTATTCTCGGGCCTTAGAACGGGATTGTGGAATCCGGTGAGTGACTAAACTTGATAGGAATTTAATATATGAAAAGAGAGAGTTTTGAGAGAATTTCTCGAAGTTTTTCAAGTTTTCTTTCCATGTACCTTGATCACTCTATTTATAGAGTCATAATTGCATGTTCGTGAAAATTTAAGATTACCAAATTTTGACACTCAAAATTTCACTCAAATTTGTGAAATTATGTGGCAAGCATGCAAGTTTGAATTAACCAAATTTTGACACTCATTATTTTTTTTAGTTTTAATATAAAAACGATATTACAATTTTGAAAACTTGTATTCATATACAAATTTAATTTTTGTTTCTTCCTAATTTAAAATTTTGAAGAACAACAATACACTTCATTATCAAATACATTTCATACAAAAAAAAAAAAAAAAAAAAAAAAAAAAAAGAAAGAAAACAACAACAACAACCTTTTTGTGTTATCCCATTATTTTTTATTTGTTCCTCAAGGATAATTCCACCAAAAGGAGATAATAAAGCTTCTCTATCTTTTATAGATCCACTTGTGAATCAATTCATCAACATTAGCAAGAAAGTTTCTCAAGTAAATTCCATCATCTTTAGCCGTCCAAATACAAGTTCCTACAGTTCCATGTTTGCACCTATCACGGAGCCATAAGTGCTGCGTTTCAGGCCAAAAGCTTTCAAAAGAGACATATGCATGTGGCGTCTCCAATTTGCACCAATAGAGGGTTGTTCCCCAAAAGTTAACCTTGAAGTTCCATTGGTAATCATCTCCATGATTAAGCAAACGATGATACCCCAAGTCATCGTCTTTAGACTGACAATGCACAAGCAACCCAAGTTTGCTTAGCCCGTTAACCACATGAATGTAATATCTAGAAGGTCCTGGTGGTGGTAACGCGACCCTTGGAACCTGAGCCCCAACTAAAGCCACCGTGAAAAGAAAGAAAACGACAATATTCTTTATCATTTCCTAATCAACCTTTAGCTTAACTACCAATTTGTGTTGGACATGTGAATAAATATACATACTTATAGTACATGCAAGAAACTATGTAAATGCATGCTATGGTTGTAAAAAACTTAATCATTTAACTAATTTCGGTTATGCAACACAATTTAAGGTTAATTTTGGGATAATTTTAGAGATTTATTATTTTCCATAACAAAATTCCTTGAATAGATAATAGTTATTAGCCCAAGAATAATAAATATTTCATTGATTTTTAATACACTTTCATAAAATGGACAACAAAATATGAATACTTTCCGGTAGAAAATATAAAATAGAGAAAGCAATTCATAGATTACATATGGTATAGCACCAAGTCCAACAAGGTATTAAATTCCCGATTTATTTTTTAAGGTTGAACTTTCAAACTTTTTACGAGGGCCTTAGAAATTTTTTTAAGGTGAGGTAGAATAGATAAGTTCAAAAAATTCTAGAACTATAGTTTCAAATAGGAATTGCGCAAGACTTCTTTGGCAAGAATTACTCAATGCCCGTTGGGAGAACCATTGGGGTTTTGATTTTATCATGTCACACCCTATCTCTAGGAAAAATTTTGCCAATCAATGTGTATAAAATAAGAGGAAAATCAAAATGTGTATTAACATATGCCAAATTCATCTAACGAGGGAAGGGGGAACGAGATACATGATTCCCTAGGTCCATAATTCCTCTATTACTTCTAAACTCTAGAGTACCCTCTCGTCACGATTAAGCAACCTACTTGTAGTCTCTCATCACATCCTTAAACTAGCAGGGAACCAATTGTTTACTTTTGTCCCTAGAGTTTCCACACTCTTGATACAAAGACCTGGGCAGAAAACTTAGCCTTCGCAATGGTACAAGGTGGGGAAGAACATGGTGAGTGTTGGTCTGCTTACATCCATGGGAGTGTTAACTAGTGACTCCGTCCCATAGGCCATGAAGTAACCTATGGTGAGGGGGTGCTACCCCTCGGTACATGCCACCAAAACAAGTTACTCACATGATCAACGGCCTCTCATAGGACGGATCCTACGTGCAGGGTAACTACTACGTAGCCTCGTGATTAATGTCCTAAAACACGACGTGTCCACAATGCAGTGTAGTCGATCTACCACTGAGTAACAAGCCTTGGACATTGGATTGTCAGGTGTATGGCTAGTGCCGTAAATCCTATGGGGAGTGTCTTGGAGAATAAATCAATAATAGAATAAATACCTAGAAAGTATCAAGAACAAGAGAAAGATCTAGGTCTAGAACATGGATCAAGACCCTAGTTCTAAGTACAAGAACCAAGAACCAAGAACCATGGTACTCAAGCCCTTAAAGGATGACCAAGGTTTTTGAATCCAAGGACCAAGGTCCTTAGAATAAATCACGATAAGAACTCCAAGTCAAGAACAAGTGGGCCTATGTACTTATAATAAGAAACAAGAACAAGACAGGAAAGAGTGTGGTATCCTAGCATATCAACGACATGATTGAGAGCCTACAAGCAGGCTACATACTAAGTCTTTTGTTTTAAAATGTTTTGAGTTCGTTTCTTATTTTGTGTTTTAAATATTGTCGTGTTGTAAATTACTTATGTGCGCACACTATTTTGTTATAATATTGTCTCACCCTCTCATCGCGCTTCATGATTCCGTAGGTCTCAGACTTCTAAAGGTGTTCAATCCTAAGTCTCGACCCACCAATCTACGTGCTTACCCTAGACTCAACTCGATTCTGTTGCTTATTCTCAAAAGGGAAGGATCACACAATCATTCATCAGGAGTCATACATGCTCAATGGGGCGATAATATCCATTCAGCACCCAGAGTGCTGATAAATAAACATCTCATCCACTGTCATAGCATGATTACTTACACTAGTAGTAAAGTATATCAAGAAAGTATATTGGGTAAGACAAGAAATTTCAACAACTAGCAAGTCTGTTTTCACTCTTAGTAAGTTTCCTAGGTAGTTGTTAATCAATAATAGCTACCTAGGATTGATTTTACTAGCATGCATTCATAAGCAAGCGAATTGAACAAGTACTGCTTCATAGATTTTCATGTTGTTACTTACAGATTTCTCGGGTGCCTTCTCGAGCAGGATTACAGGACAAAAAGAAAGTCCATACACGTGCTCACGTGCTTTTCTAGCACCAAAGAAGTTTTCTACGTGCACATACCATGCGATATTCAAGCACAAAAGATGTTCTCTACGCGCGTTTACCACATGTCTGGCGGAGGTACAGTCGCGGGACGCATGTCGTTGGTTAGTGGACAGGTCGGGTAGGATTTTGAGCACACGGATCGAACTCTAGTTCTTTGGTACTGTTTGAGTTACAGAGGGTAGACTGGGTCGTGTGTAGTTTAGCGAGTAAAATGGTGTCTCACAACACGTCCTCGTTGACTTGTTGACCTGTCATTCCTACCACGTTATGATACATTTCAACTTTTTGCTAGTACGCTTCTCTCTCGTCACCAGCAGCTGTGTATCCATGGTTGATTCTTCCAACGTTCAATTTTTCTAGATTTCGCTGAGCGACGCATTTCAATCTATTTTTTTGGATTGATTTTTATCTTCCAATTGTTAACTAGAAATGACTTGGTTTCTTCACGAAAAATAAAGATATCGAATCAAATGCCATTTTTTAATATTTTTAGAAAGATAGAGACCATAATAATTGAGTTCAAATTTTGGAAACCGAGTGCTTCAAATCGAAACTTTATTTCGGAAACCCTAAACTAGGACGTTTAAAGTACGTCCTAAAAAATCCGAGTCACAGTCGATGTTTTTTGAAACTTTTGTGGGGAATGACTAGGATTGATGATTTTGAATAGTATTTCGAAGAAAAGGAGTGCATAAACAAGATAAAGAGTGTTTCAAATCGAAACCCTAAACTGGGACGTTTGAAGTACGTGCTAAAAAAATCGAGTCACGGCCGATGTTTTTTGAAACTTTTGTGGGGAATGATTAGGCTTGATGATTTCAAATATAATTTTCGAAGAAAGGGAGTGCATAAAACAGATAAAGAGTGCTTCAAATCGAAACCCTATTTCGGAAACCCTAAAAAACGACGTTTGAAGTACGTGCAAAAAATACCGAGTGACGTTTGACGTTTTTCAAAAATTTTGTGGGGAATGATTAGGCTTGATGATTTAGAATAGAATTTCGAAGAAACGGGGAGCATAAAATAGATAAAGACTGCTTCATATCAAAACCCAAATTCGGAACCCTAAACTGGGATGTTTGAAGTACATGCTAAAAAAACCAAGTCACGGCTGATGTTTTTCTAAACTTTTTTGGGAAATGATTAGGCTTGATGATTTAGAATAGTATTTCGTAGAAACGGAGTGCACAAAACCGATAAAGAGATCTTCAAATCAAAATCCTATTTCGGAAACCCTAAACCGGGACGTTTGACGTACGTGCTAAAAAATCGAGTCACGTCCATTTTTCGTAACTTTTGTGGGGAATGATTAGGCTTGATGATTTAGAATAGTATTTCGAAGAAACGGAGTGCATAAAACAGATAAAGAGTTCTTCAAATCGATACCCTAATTCGGAATACCTAAACTAGGACGTTTGAAGTACGTGCAAAAAAATACTGAGTGACGTTCGACGTTCGACGTTTTTCAAAAATTTTGTGGGGAATGATTAGGCTTGATGATTTAGAATAGTATTTCGAAGAAACGAGGAGCATAAAAAAGATAAAGAGTGCTTCATACCGAAACCCAATTCGGAAACCCTAAACTCGGACGTTTGAAGTACGTGCTAAAAAACCGAGTGACGTTCGACGTTTTTAGAAACTTTTGTGGGGAATGATTAGGCTTGATGATTTAGAATAGAATTTCGAAGAAATGGAGAGCATAAAACAGATAAAGAGTGCTTCAAATCCAAACCCTATTTCAGAAACCCAAATAGGACGTTTGAAGTACGTGCTAAAAAAACTGAGTCACGGCTGACATTTTTCGAAACTTTTGTGGGGAATCATTAGGCTTGATATTTTAGAATAAAATTTTGAAGAAACAGAGTGCATAAAATAGATAAAGTGTTCTTCAAATTGAAACCTTATTTCGGAAACCCTAAACTGGGACGTTTGAAGTACGTGCAAAAAAAACCGAGTCACGACCGACATTTTTAGAAACTTTTGTGGGGAATGATTATGCTTGACGATTTAGAATAGAATTTCGAAGAAACAGAGTGCTTCAAATCAAAAACCTATTTTGGAAACCCTTAACTGGGACGTTCGAAGTACATGATAAAAAAACCGAGTCACGGCCGACGTTTTTTAAAACGTTTGTGGGGAATGTCTAGGCTTGATTATTTAGAATAGTTTTGGTTTGTCATGTAACACATGCGGAAGCAATTTGGATCTTAGGCACTTTTAGAACCTCAATTATTGTAAATAACTAGCATGTTCATAAGTATTAAAACTTAATGAGTTTAAATACTAACCTCTTGTAGTTCAAACTCCTTTTGCCTCACGAACCGGTTTCGAACCACCACTAGTGTCTTCTCCACTATCCTCCGGCCTTAGAACGGGATTGTGGAATCCGGTGAGTGACTAAACTTGGGAGGGATTTTGTATATGTGAAGAGAGTGTTTGTGAGAGGTTTTTCTCAAGGTTTTTCACCAAGATAAAGAAGACCTTCCCTGTATCATGATCACTCTATTTAAAGAGTCATGTTTGCATGTTCATGCAAATTTGAGATCACCAAATTTTGACACTTAAAATTCCACTCAAATGTTTGGGATTATTGTTGAGTTATGGAGTCTGCTCCCTGTATTTATAGCTTGGTCAACGGCTATATCCGGTAAAGCTATATTTGGTAAAGCCATATATGGTAAAGCTATATCCGGTAAAGCTATATATGGTAAATAGCTATATATAGTAGATGGTTAAATCTGGTAAGCTATATTTAGTAGACTGAACCATATATATATCTCGTCCAGTAAAGCTTTGAAGATGTACTTTCTATTCTCTGTACTCTCTCTTGTTGTACATACCTAAAATCATCAAATAAAAAATCCTTTTAGCCAGAGTTCTCCTTGCAAGTTTCTCTATCCTTTTCTTTGTGTTCATCTAGATCGAGTGTGTGCGTTGTTATGCGATCCTAACAACTGGTATCAGAGCAAGGAAAAATTCACCACGATCTGTGAAGATGGAAAGTTCAAAGATTGGAATTGAGAAGTTCGATGGATCCGATTTCGGTTTCTGGAAGATGCAGATTGAAGATTATCTGTACCAGAAAGATCTTCACGAACCTCTGTTGGGGGTGAAGCCGGATACCATGACCACGGAACAGTGGAAGCTCAAGGATCGACAAGCCTTAGGGATTATCCGGTTGACGCTATCCAGAAACGTGGCGTTTAACATCATCAAGGAGAAGACAACGTCAGATCTGATGAAGGCGCTGTCAAATATGTATGAAAAACCGTCGGCTATGAACAAGGTGTATTTGATGCGTAGATTATTCAATCTACAGATGTCTAAAGGTGGACGTGTTGCGGATCATATAAATGAATTCAATATGATCATAAGTCAACTGGGTTTGGTGGAAATTAATTTCGAAGATGAAATTAAAGCGTTGATTTTGATGTCATCCTTACCCGAGTCATGGGATACTGTTGTTGCCGTAATCAGCAGTTCCCGAGGATCTGATAAACTGAAGTTTGATGAAATTTGAGATGTAGTTCTCAGCGAAAGTATTCGCAAACGGGAAACTGGAGATTCATCAGACAATGCTCTCAGTGTTGATCAAAGGGGAAGAAGCAAAAATCTTTATAGCATTCGCATATCAAATCAAGAAGATAATGGAGTGGCTGATATTGGAAAATAATTAGAAGACTTGCCTTTGGTAGTTGAATTACCAATTAAGGAAATTATTAATGCTTTATTTGCTTCCTTTTATATTTAATAGCATTTATTAATAGTTTGTATGAATTGCCTTATATTCTTCAATTTGTATTTAATAGCATTTATTAGTGATTGGTGGCTGAACCATATTATGTTAGGGTTACCTTTTAGACCTATTTAAAGGCATGTAATACTCATGTTTGAGAGATTTTAGTTGAATACAGAAAAAACCTTTGTGTTTTCTTGATACCCTTTTGGTGTTATTCTTTTTCAAATCTTGCTTTAGGTTTGATGTTTAAACCGATTCATTGAATTAGTTTTGATCAAGCTAATTCTGGAGTGAATTGTCTTGGCAAGGATCGTCAACATTCTGTTTAAAGCCATAAGATTTGATCGCAGTATCAAACTTTATATTCCAGGATCGAGATGCTTGCTTCAACCCATAAATGGATCTTTTAAGCTTGCAAACCCTTTGCTCGTGATCCTGTTCAATGAACCCCTCTGGTTGAGCCATATAGATACTCTCTTCAAGATTGCCGTTTAGAAAAGCTGTCTTAACATCCATTTGCCAAATTTCATAATCATAAAATGTGGCAATAGACAAGAGTATTCTAATTGATTTAAGCATAGCAACAGGAGAGAAGGTTTCTTCATAGTCCACCCCCTCTCTTTGGGTATAACCCTTTGCTACTAGTCGTGCTTTAAAGGTCTGTACCTTACCGGTTTGGTCTCGTTTCCTCTTATAGATCCATTTGCAACCAATAGGTTTTACCCCATCTGGTTGATCTACAAGTTCCCAGACTGAATTGAAGTACATTGACTCCATTTCAAGATTCATGGCTTTAATCCACTGATCTCTATCTTCATCATTCATTGCCTGTTTATAGGTCAATGGATCCTCAACGCCATCATCAGGTATGATGACTTGAGTTTCTGCCAAACCCAAGTAACGATCGGGTTGAGTTATAACCCTCCCACTACATCGAGGCATTCTCAACTCTTGAGAAGGATGTGATTGACAAGAAGTGTCAGCTCCATCAACAACTCTGGTTGAAGGACCAGCTTGATCAAAAACTCTTGTTGTTTTATCAGTAGCTTCTTTAGAAATCTCACTTAATACTAGTTTGCTACGAGGTTGATGATTTCTTACGTGGTCTTCCTCTAAGAATGTAGCATTCGTTGATACAAACACTCTATTTTCTTGAGGATCATAAAACAAACCACCTTTCGTCTCTTTGGGGTATCCTACGAATAGACATAATTTTGAACGACGTTCTAATTTCTTGGGATTTTGCAACAACACATGTGCTGGACATCCCCAAATTCTGAAGTGACGTAAACTACCTTTACGCCCTTTCCATAACTCATAAGGTGTTTCTGAAACACTCTTAGTAGGAACCATGTTCAAAATGTATGTAGCAGTCTCCACTGCATATCCCCAAAACGGATCGGGTAATTGAGCGAAACTCATCATAGACCGAACCATGTCTAATAGAGTTCTATTTCTCCTTTCTGATACACCATTTTGTTGAGGCATACCAGGGGCTGAGAGTTGAGACCTTATTCCATGTTCTATCATATAGTCCTGAAATCTTAAGTCCATGTACTCTCCTCCTCGATCTGATCGAAGTGTTTTAATAGTTTTACCTAATAGATTCTCAACCTCAGTCTTATACTCTCTGAATTTTTCAAGAGCTTCGGACTTGTGATGCATACCCTCCTCGTGCTTTGACATTCATTGGACCACAGAGATCTGTATGCACGAGTTCTAAGGTTTCTTTGGCTCTATAACCTTTTTCGAAAAATGATCGTTTAGTCATTTTACCCTCAAGACAAGACTCACATGGAGGTAAAGAATTATCTTCTAACTTATTTAGAAGTCCTCTTTTAACCGATCTCTCGATCCTATTGAGATTAATGTGGCCTAGTCTTAAGTGCCGAAGATAGGTATTAGGAGAAATCTTTTGTCGTTTATTTTGAGTTTCAGCTGTTTTAAACATCTCAGTATTTAAAATAGCTTTTGTTTTGCTCGGTTTTAACATATATAAGTTGTTTTCTAGTTTTGCAGAACAAATATGAATACCTCTTTTGCAAATGAACACTTCATTGATTTCAAAAGATACTTTATACAACTGTTCTAATAAACAAGAGATGGATATTAGATTTCTTTTCATTTTAGGAACAAAAAGTACATTATCTAATATAATGAATCTATCTCCAAAAAACAACTTTAAATTTCCTACTGATCTTGCTGAGACAACCCTCTCCTGTTCCAACCCTGAGTGTTATCTCATCGTTCGCAAGCATTCTCTAGGAGCTAGTTTCCTGGTAAAAAGAACAAATATGATTAGTCGCCCCTGAATCTAGTATCCAAGTTGAGTTGTCATACTCTACTAAACATATTTCTACAACGAGTAAATCATATTTACCTTGTTGTGTCTTTTCGGCTTTCTTCTCTGCAAGGTATTTTGGGCAGTTTCTCTTCCAGTGCCCGTTTTCGTTGCAATGGAAACATTTTCCTTTATCTGCTTTTTGAACTTTGTTCTTGCGGTTAGTAGGAATCTTATTTTTCCCTTTTCCCTTCTTCTTCATCAAAACACTTTTAGAAGTTGAAGGTCCAGACTTATTTTTGGAGGACGATCCTCGTAGTAATTTCTTGGAGATAGCAACATTTGCTTCTCCTGTTTGTCCCTTGTTTGTTAAGAGGGACTGATAAGTCTGTAGCTCATTGAGAAGAGCAGTCAAGTTATATTCTATTTTGTTCATTACCACATTGGTGCGGAACTGGAAGAATCTCTTCGGAAGAGACATCATGATAAAACTGACTTGACTCTTCTCATCAATGACAGCTTCATTTTCTTCTGCCACATTGAAATGGACCATCATGTCCAGGACATGTTCTCTAACTGAGGTCCCTTCTTTCATACGGCAGTTGTAAATGTATTTTATGGCTTCATGTCTAAGGGAGAAGGACGGTTGTCCAAACATCCCTTTTAGAGATTCCATAATCTCTTTAGCAGTACCCATAACATCGTGATTCTTAGCAAAAACATCAGATATGCTGGCTAGAATGTACACTCGGGCTTTGTCATTTGCCTTTATCCATCTGTCATATGCATCCCGAACTGTTCGGTTTGCATTTGAGTTGGGGTTTGGAGGACACTCCTCAGTTAAAACAAACTTTAAATCATCAATGACCAGTATTGTGTTTAGGTTTGATTTCCAAGTTGTGTAGTTGTCGCCGTTTAATTTCTCAGAAGCGAGTAATTGTACTATTGAGTTTGTCATGCTGTGATATAAAGAAAATTCTATTAGTGATTTGACTTAATCCTGTTTAATCCAATCAGTTTTAGCAAATGTAATAATGTACCCAAATCATTATTAATTTGCAACGATACTTTAGTGAGTTAGAGCAACTGCTACCGAGGGGCAGTCAATCACTCATTCACTAAACCAAGACATTCTTGACTTAAACACTAATTTCAGAATAACTCTTGTTCCTATAGTGTTTTAGTTATCGCTATTTTGGTCAAGAATATACTAACTCTTAGTAATTCTTCGCAAGTGTGACACACCAATTTCAGACCTCAGAGATCGGTCCCAACAACGCTATCGAATGAAAAAGCCAAAGTTGGGAATGGACCTAAGAAATCCTATCCATTTCTGGAGTTTGCGTTGTTACGACTCCCATGTTACGACCCTCTGAATGAGTAGTTGCTCTAGGGCAACATGCAGGCGGAACATGGGAATCTCACGGTGCAACCTAGTGGTGGAGACCATAGGATGTGTTGACTTCCTTCTCCCACTTACTATAAATACTTTCTCAATTCACCTTGTTATTGACTCATGCAAATACCTTCAGAATGGAGGACGCTCCCAGGGCGACACGAGGCCGAGCATGAATCTCACTGTGTGAATTTTACAGAGAGCGTGAAGAGAAACGATGTATCTTATACACCTTTTTCCTCCCACTAAGTATTTTAGATGGTTGGGTATACTCATTACTTAAGTATATTCCGGCTAATTAAATATAACTTAAGTCTAGGTGATTTTTCTAAATCTTACATCACTTAAGCATGCTCATAAAACTGGGCTAACTAAGCTCAAGTACTGGTCCGATCTCCAGGTAGTAGGTGTTCCGTAAACCGTCAACTTAAGTACCTTCAGCCTTAGACAAGATCGTGCCAGGTGAGCTTTCTCGTAACAGCAATTTTATAAGACATCGACCTATTTTAACTGTTAAAATTGATCGTGCTCGGTTCTTAAACCTTAGTGAGCATGCACTTATCTTTATTATAGATTTTAACGTCTACCTCATTTTATGACGTTGAAAATAACCTATAACATGCATCTAACATGCTTTATATAACAATTTATATAATCATCCATTCCCTGCAATAATATAACAATTTATATCTATCACTCATGGAACCCTAAGACATGCATACTATACATTATAACACTTATAACATACTTGGAATGCATGAAACATGCTTAGCCTATGGTGGGATTTTAAATCTATATGACATACTTTATGCATATGCATTTTCTATTTAATTAAAACATACATTCATAATGCATAATTAATTAAACACACTAAAGTGGGTTGGTTTTGGCATTTTAAAGCAAGCAATTAACTAAATTATTACATTAATAATTAAAAATAACTTGAGCCGCTCCCGAGGATCACGAACTCGGCGAACCAACCCTTAAAAACGTTGAATCGGTCCCCAACGATAGAAAAACACCCGAACCGCCTTTTCCATCTTCTTCGGTTCAGCTTGCTATCTCTTCCATTTTCGATCAATTACAACCTAAAATGAACTCTAATGACTCCATAAAAATTACAGACCTTTCTTCATTCATTAAAGCCCATACACCTTAGGCTTATTACAATAATTGTATCAAATGGAAGCATAAAAAAATGCCAAAACCAAAACCATCCACTTTAGCAACCACAAATTTCATTCATGAAATGGTACCCACCATGATCAAATTAATGTAAATAAAGTGCCTAAAACTTGCTCTGATACCAATTGTTATAACCTTCCCACTGAATAAGGTACTGAACCTTATCCTTATACTATAGATCATTTTGACTATATACTTGAACTTGATCCACTCTTATGTCTCTACATATAGTTCAAGTAATCAAACTATAGCCAGAGTGTTCTTAGTTTATTGGATTTAGATTAATGATCGTAAAGTTCACTTTATTCAATAACAATTTTTACTGAATAAACATAAATAATAACTTTATGGAGAATAGAATATATCTTTGTTTACAAACTATGAGTTTTAGGACATAAAACCCAACAAATAGTATTTCCAAAAAATGGAGTGCATAAAACAGATAAAGAGTATTTCAAATCCATACCCTTAGTTGAAAAACCTAAACTAGGACGTTTGAGGTACGTGCAAAAAATACCGAGTGATGTTCGACGTTTTTAGAAACTTTTTGTTGGGCGTTAATATAACACATGCGGAAGCAATTTGGATCTTAGGCACTTTTAGAACATCAACTATAGTAAATAACTAGAATGTTCATAAGTATTAAAACTTAATGAGTTTAAATACTAACCTTTCGTAGTTCAAACTTCTTTTTCCTCACGAACCGGTTTCGAACCACCACTAGTGTCTTCTCCACTATCCTCCGGCCTTTGAACAGGATTGTGGAATCCGGTGAGTGACTAAACTTGGGAGGGATTTTGTATATGTGAAGAGAGTGTTTGTGAGAGGTTTTTCTCAAGGTTTTTCACAAAGAAGAAGAAGACCTTCCATGTACCATGATCACTCTATTTAAAGAGTCATCTTTGCATGTTCATGCAAATTTGAGATAACCAAATTTTGACACTTAAAATTCCACTCAAATGTTTGGGATTATGTGGCAAGCATGCATGTTTGAGTTAACCAAATTTTGACACTCAAAATTCCACTCAAACTTGTGGGGTTTCTTTGGCAAGCATGCAAGTTTGGTTAAACCAAATTTTGACACCTCAAAATTCCACTATGCATGGATTTTTCCATTAAATGAAGTCAACATTTTGACTTTCTTCATTTTAATTCAACAATTAATTTGAATAATGAATTTCAAATTAAAGTAACATTAAATGGTTAATTGAACTATTTAATTAATATCTAATATTAATTCAGATGCCAATCCCGATCAATTCCGACACATAATTGATTAAGATATTTAAATCTTATTTAAATATCTCAGATTCTCTCTTTTTGTTTATTTTGTAAATAAAACAAAAATGCGTTTAAATATATCGTATATATGTAGTGCATATTCCCTAATTTGAATTCGAACACTTCGAACTCACTCGTCACATTGTTCTATGGTTTAGTCCGATATGAGCTAGCAGAGGGACCTAATGGACCTATAGATCATGGGCTCCAACGATCCAAGATTAACCGGTTAAACTCATTAACCTTGTTAACCACATTTGTTAACTACTAGGACACTCCACTATAGCCTAGTAGTTGCACTCCCCTCACTATAGATATATTTCTGTCCATTTGATATAACCATGATTAGTAAGTCGATCCTTCACAGGTTGTTCGTAACTAGAGCTAGGTTAATTTACCGTTTTACCCCTAAAGTTACTTCTTGTTCCTTATGTCTCACTGATCCTCTAATGAACAATTGGTTTGTGGTCCAACCAGTAAACCGAATCCCTCTCAGGCCAATGAGAGGGTGGGGCCCCTTGTTGAAGACCTGGAGTCAGTGCTTAAGGGAACTACCTCTCTTCTATCCCCTAAAAGTGGGTAGAAGCGAATTCCATCTTGCACCCCACGTCCTCAGCCATTCACCCAGTCTTACGTTTGAAATGGGAGGTCTATTGAGTCGGCGAATTAGAGCCACTCTCACCTATGCAAATCTAAGGATAATTCCAAATAAACAGGAGTTCATGGTTAGCTCAGGATTAAAACAGAGTTACCTAGGTTATTCATCTGTCATACGCATCACGGCTGACGTTTTTT
This sequence comes from Cucurbita argyrosperma subsp. sororia, assembly GCA_018691285.1. Lineage (NCBI taxonomy): Eukaryota > Viridiplantae > Streptophyta > Magnoliopsida > Cucurbitales > Cucurbitaceae > Cucurbita > Cucurbita argyrosperma. Next base: position 7,063,900 of record CM031895.1, read on the forward strand.
AAAACGTTTGTGGGGAATGTCTAGGCTTGATTATTTAGAATAGTATTTCCAAAAAATGGAGTGCATAAAACAGAGAAAGAGTATTTCAAATCGATACCCTTAGTCGAAAAACCTAAACTAGGACGTTTGAGGTACGTGCAAAAAATACCGAGCGACGTTTGACGTTTTTCAAAACTTTTGTGGGGAATGATTAGGCTTGATGATTTAGAATAGTATTTCGAAGAAACGGAGTGCATAAAGTAGATACAGAGTTTTTCAAATCAAAACCCTATTTCGGAAACCGTAAACTCGGACGTTTGAAGTACGTGCTAAAAAATCGAGTCACGGCCGCGTTTTTCGAAAAATTTTGTGGGGCAATGATTAGGGTTAATGATTTATAATAGTATTTCGAAGACACGGAGAGCATAAAACAGATAAAGAGTGCTTCAAATCGAAACCCTAATTCGAAAACCTTAAACTCGGACGTTTGGAGTACTTGCTAAAAAATTCGAGTGACGTTCGACATTTTTAGAAAATTTTGTTGGGAATGATTAGGCTTGATGATTTAGAATAGAATTTCGAAGAAACGGAGACAATGAAACATATAAAGAGTGTTTCAAATCGAAACCATATTTCGAAAACACTAAACAAGAACGTTTGAAGTACATGCTAAAAAAACCGAGTGATGTTCGACGCTTTTAGAAACTTTTGTGGGGAATGATTAGGCTTGATTATTTAGAATAAAATTTCAAACAAACGGGGAGCATAAAACAGATAAAGAGTGCTTCATATCGAAACCCTAATTCAGAAACTATAACCTCAGACGTTTGAAGTACGTGCTAAAAGAAGCGAGTGACGTTTGACGTTTTTAGAAAACTTTGTGGGAAATGATTAGGCTTGATGATTTAGAATAGAATTTCAAAGAAACGGGGAGCATAAAACAGATAAAGAGTGCTTCATATCGAAACCCTAATTCGGAAACCCTAAACTCAGACGTTTGAAGTACGTGCTATAAAAACTTAGTGACGTTCAACGTTTTTAGAAACTTTTGTTGGGAATGATTAGGCTTGATGATTTAGAATAGAATTTCGAAGAAACGGAGATCATAAAACAGATAAAGAGTGCTTCAAATCGAACCCTAAACTCGGACGTTTGAAGAACGTGCTAAAAAAACCGAGTGACGTTCGACGTTTTTAGAAACTTTAGTGGGGAATGTTTAGGCTTGATTATTTAGAATAGTATTTCGAAGAAACGGATTGCATAAAACAGATAAAGAGTGCTTCAAATCGTAACCCTAATTAGGAAACCCTAAACTCGTTCGTTTGAAGTACGTGCTAAAAAAACCCACTTTCGTTCGATGCCTTTCGAAACTTTTGTGGGTAATGATTAGGCTTTATGATTTAGAATAGAATTTCGAACAAACGAAGTGTAAAAAATTGATAGAGTTCTTCAAACCGAAACCCTAATTTCGAAACGCTAAACTTGGACGTTGGAAGTACGTGCTAAAAAAATCGAGTGACGGTCGACGTTTTACAAAACTCTAGACCTGTTTTCGTTAGATTGAGGATTAGGGTTGCCTTATCAAAATATCGTAGGATAGTGAGCGGTGATAAAAAATCTAGACCTGTGTTTACCCAAAGATGTGAATAGAGGACCTTAATAAAATAGTAGATCTCCACGACTCCAAAGAATGACCAAGTTAACTATCTAGGCTACGAGATGCGTGAATGCTACGCTATCTTTAGACCCTCCAATCCCTTTCCACTACCTTATTAGTACTATTGAGCTAAGCACATGCTAGTTAGGGTAGTTTGAGCTTCTATTTCGCTGAATGGCCAGTGGTCTCTTGAATATGGCCATTATGTTGTTAACCTTTTCCTTAAAAAGGGAGTGTGGGATAACATGAGATAGCCTAATGCTGGCTAATGCAGAAGTATCACATTCCCCAAATATATGTGACTCTCTGGCCCTAAGGAAGAAACGAACCAACCTCTTTTCCAAGATGTTCATACTAGAAATCACCGTATTGTCTGATTAGAATTTTATGAGGACGTGCCTCAACCTAGGTATTCGATCCCTCACTGCGTAAGCAAAGCAAGTTTCCATGGTCAAAGAATAGAAAGATGGTACAAATAAGCAAGAAAAGTAGCATCTAGGCCGTTACTTCAACTTCCTTTTACACTTTGGTACAAGTACCGTCGAGCCAGGCCTAGGCCAACTAGGATTGTGTGAATGATAGTTCATTTTGATTATCTTGCATAGTAGATCCGCTCAAAAGAGAGGACGTAGGATTATGAGGGTAATCTTAATAGTTGACAAGCATAGGAGATCACTTCCCTAACCTTGGGTGACTAGATTGTCTTGTGGGTAGGGTTCGCCAACTAACCTCCCATGGATGATGAGAGAAACCTAGCACTTACCATGCTATCCCAATTAAAATCTGAGCATGTATCTTTGGTGCAATGCATATCTTTGTTCATTTCATACATTACATAACCATTTCTTATCATTACATAAGGTGAATGTACTCTATGCTACCATACTTTCATAATATGCCACATTCACAATAGCATAATAAGTAAACATGAAATTACAAAACGTAACATTTGTCATCATAACAACACGTCATAACATAATATGCAAATATAGAAATCACAAGGGACGACACAAGCAAGGGCCACAGGGCATCCGCCACTCGTGCTTCAAACAATTCATCGAACCAAAACAGTAGTGAAGAGACTTACCAAGGTAGCTAAGTTGAAGTCCCTAAATCGTACTTGGAGCTAGTTCAATTTTTCCCTTTGAAATCCAAGTAAACCTATGCGAGTTCACGACACTTAATTAGCACAGATCGAGCAAAATGAAATACGGATGGAAATCCAGAATACTGTTAACAAAATAGAAAAGGAAAATAAAAGAAAAATACAAGAAGAAAAAGAAAGAAAAAGGAGATACGGTAAAGCCAAACAAGTTAACGGAAAAGAATAGAATAGAATAGAAAAGAAAAAAAAGAGAAAGAAATACCGTAAGAAAATTTAAGCGAAGATGTGGGAGCAAGAATTGATTAAAAGAAAAAGGGGAAATTTAAAGAATTAAAATAAATACGGTCAATTTTAAAAATACATAGATGAAATTTAATAGAGTAAATGGTGAACATAATTAAAATTAATAAAAATGGAAGTAGATGAAAAAGAGGAAATTTAATAGATAAAAAATTAAGGATTTGGTGAACATTAAAAGATAAAACAGAAGAAATATCATGTCAAGAAACTCCAAATTCTTTCTAGTAACAATATCTTCCCTCAAACAGTAATAATAGAAAATAACATATTTAATGAAAATGGATATATATATATATATATATATATAACCCTCCAAGACTCCGCTCATAGAGTTTCTAATGCTCACATGAAGTCTAACACATGGACCATTGTAAAATTTAGAGAATTGAAATTGAAATTGAAATTGATGTCATGGTTCATATAGGTTGACTTGAATATAAAGGACAAAATCAAACTTTCTCAATGATAAATTGGTGACACCAGCCTAAGCTAATCAAGTAAGTGGCCTTACTATCGGCATGGTTATATTTGATGTTGACACGTGCCCTGTGGTTCTGCACGTGTCATATATATTGATATGTGTGAATTGTTTATTGACAGATATGCTTATGATATGGTATTCATATGTTATAATATGTGAATTGTATGTTAATACTTATGGTACGATGTGTTCAATGATATGTTTGAGATAGGATGCGAAAAGGATCATTGAACGTAATGTAATGATAGGAGTAAGATATATTGATGAAACGTTAAGGTTAGGTCACGTATAGAAGTGTTATGGATATGAGAGATTGATAAAAACGATAGGGTCATAATCGATTGATAAAAGTATATGGTTAGGTTATGAGTAAAAAGGGATAGGATTATGATAGATTGATAGAACGATAGCGTTAGGATACGTTCCTGTAACGATATGGCTAAGGTACGTTCATGAAACGATATCACTGTGATAGGTATAAGAATGTTAAGGCTGTAATACATTAGGGAACGTTATGACCATGAAGTGTTTACGATACGATATGATTATGATACGACTATATATATATATATATATATATACACACACACACATTGTGATATGATACGAAAATGATATGAAATATGTTATGGTACCAAACAAGTGATAAGTGACATGTTTATGATATGATATATTGTGATTGTATATGTTATGGTATGATAGGTATGAAATGTTACATCTTTCCATCTAAAGTTATATGATGGATTATGTGATGTTTATCCATGTATGCGTGATACATACATGAAATATGTTATGGAGGGAAGGAGAAAGGAAATAAAATAAATGTTATCTTATGAATAAAAATCATGGGACCTCGTGCATGTATGTATGTCATGTGTATCGAGATACTTCCCCGTTATGTTATGTTAGTACGGATGCATACCTTAGATATTTATGTTCGACATGTTATCATGAAGACCTTTTCTTTTATAGGGGTCCAGTGACGTGTATTGTGTTGTGCCCGACAAAGTCCGGCCTAAGGGGCACGTATACCAATCCGTCTGATGGGTCCATGTATGCATACGTGGGCCGTGTGTAGAAAAGTACCATGCATACAACTCTGCCAAGAATTGAAAAAAGCCTAAGGTCATGCTATGGTTTAAACGATAGGTCACAGTCATATATTGTGCGTGATTGTATTACTAACAGAATAATATAACTTTACCCGATATAAGGTGTTTGCCTCACTAGTTGTGTTTGTATATCCCAACACCATTTTCGCCTTTATAAAAAAATTTAACACCACCCTCTTGTAATTAAATATTATGTTGTATTTAATTTTGGTGTTGTTTATCTTCATTTAAATTTATATTTTATCAAATTTTCATGTTTTATTTTATTTTACTTTTCATTTTTGGTTTGCTTTTTCATATTTTTAGTTTTGGTCGGAGATCCAAATTCTTGAAAATTGGACATCAAGAAAGATTGTGGAACTACAATATAATATGTGAAACTTTTAATAAGATATATGGAAATTCAAGGATTGTGCCTACCATCCTATTTTAAAATCGATGTGAAGATGGCAGAGAAACATGAGCGTTTAATACCTATTTTAGATTCGATTATACTAAACTTTCTCTAAGATTGGTCAGTAAAAATCATTATTTTTTTAGTTTTAATATAAAAACGAGATTACAATTTTGAAAACTTGTATTCATATACAAATTTAATTTTTGTTTCTTCCTAATTTAAAATTTTGAAGAACAACAATACACTTCATTATCAAATACATTTCATACAAAAAAAGAAAAAAAAGAAAAAAAAAAGAAAGAAAACAACAACAACAACCTTTTTGTGTTATCCCATTATTTTTTATTTGTTCCTCAAGGATAATTCCACCAAAAGGAGATAATAAAGCTTCTCTATCTTTTATAGATCCACTTGTGAATCAATTCATCAACATTAGCAAGAAAGTTTCTCAAGTAAATTCCATCATCTTTAGCCGTCCAAATACAAGTTCCTACAGTTCCATGTTTGCACCTATCACGGAGCCATAAGTGCTGCGTTTCAGGCCAAAAGCTTTCAAAAGAGACATATGCATGTGGCGTCTCCAATTTGCACCAATAGAGGGTTGTTCCCCAAAAGTTAACCTTGAAGTTCCATTGGTAATCATCTCCATGATTAAGCAAACGATGATACCCCAAGTCATCGTCTTTAGACTGACAATGCACAAGCAACCCAAGTTTGCTTAGCCCGTTAACCACATGAATGTAATATCTAGAAGGTCCTGGTGGTGGTAACGCGACCCTTGGAACCTGAGCCCCAACTAAAGCCACCGTGAAAAGAAAGAAAACGACAATATTCTTTATCATTTCCTAATCAACCTTTAGCTTAACTACCAATTTGTGTTGGACATGTGAATAAATATACATACTTATAGTACATGCAAGAAACTATGTAAATGCATGCTATGGTTGTAAAAAACTTAATCATTTAACTAATTTCGGTTATGCAACACAATTTAAGGTTAATTTTGGGATAATTTTAGAGATTTATTATTTTCCATAACAAAATTCCTTGAATAGATAATAGTTATTAGCCCAAGAATAATAAATATTTCATTGATTTTTAATACACTTTCATAAAATGGACAACAAAATATGAATACTTTCCGGTAGAAAATATAAAATAGAGAAAGCAATTCATAGATTACATATGGTATAGCCCCAAGTCCAACAAGGTATTAAATTCCCGATTTATTTTTTAAGGTTGAACTTTCAAACTTTTTACGAGGGCCTTAGAAATTTTAAGGTGAGGTAGAATAGATAAGTTCAAAAAATTCTAGAACTATAGTTTCAAATAGGAATTGCGCAAGACTTCTTTGGCAAGAATTACTCAATGCCCGTTGGGAGAACCATTGGGGTTTTGATTTTATCATGTCACACCCTATCTCTAGGAAAAATTTTGCCAATCAATGTGTATAAAATAAGAGGAAAATCAAAATGTGTATTAACATATGCCAAATTCATCTAACGAGGGAAGGGGGAACGAGATACATGATTCCCTAGGTCCATAATTCCTCTATTACTTCTAAACTCTAGAGTACCCTCTCGTCACGATTAAGCAACCTACTTGTAGTCTCTCATCACATCCTTAAACTAGCAGGGAACCAATTGTTTACTTTTGTCCCTAGAGTTTCCACACTCTTGATACAAAGACCTGGGCAGAAAACTTAGCCTTCGCAATGGTACAAGGTGGGGAAGAACATGGTGAGTGTTGGTCTGCTTACATCCATGGGAGTGTTAACTAGTGACTCCGTCCCATAGGCCATGAAGTAACCTATGGTGAGGGGGTGCTACCCCTCGGTACATGCCACCAAAACAAGTTACTCACATGATCAACGGCCTCTCATAGGACGGATCCTACGTGCAGGGTAACTACTACCTAGCCTCGTGATTAATGTCCTAAAACACGACGTGTCCACAATGCAGTGTAGTCGATCTACCACTGAGTAACAAGCCTTGGACACTGGATTGTCAGGTGTATGGCTAGTGCCGTAAATCCTATGGGGAGTGTCTTGGAGAATAAATCAATAATAGAATAAATACCTAGAAAGTATCAAGAACAAGAGAAAGATCTAGGTCTAGAACATGGATCAAGACCCTAGTTCTAAGTACAAGAACCAAGAACCAAGAACCATGGTACTCAGGCCCTTAAAGGATGACCAAGGTTTTTTGAATCCAAGGACCAAGGTCCTTAGAATAAATCACGATAAGAACTCCAAGTCAAGAACAAGTGGGCCTATGTACTTATAATAAGAAACAAGAACAAGACAGGAAAGAGTGTGGTATCCTAGCATATCAACGACACGATTGAGAGCCTACAAGCAGGCTACATACTAAGTCTTTTGTTTTAAAATGTTTTGAGTTCGTTTCTTATTTTTTTGTGTTTTAAATATTGTCGTGTTGTAAATTACTTATGTGCGCACACTACTTTGTTATAATATTGTCTCACCCTCTCATCGCGCTTCATGATTCCATAGGTCTCAGACTTCTAAAGGTGTTCAATCCTAAGTCTCGACCCACCAATCTACGTGCTTACCCTAGACTCAACTCGATTCTGTTGCTTATTCTCAAAAGGGAAGGATCACACAATCATTCATCAGGAGTCATACATGCTCAATGGGGCGATAATATCCATTCAGCACCCAGAGTGCTGATAAATAAACATCTCATCCACTGTCATAGCATGATTACTTACACCAGTAGTAAAGTATATCAAGAAAGTATACTGGGTAAGACAAGAAATTTCAACAACTAGCAAGTCTGTTTTCACTCTTAGTAAGTTTCCTAGGTAGCTGTTAATCAATAATAGCTACCTAGGATTAATTTTACTAGCATGCATTCATAAGCAAGCGAATTGTACAAGTACTGCTTCATAGATTTTCATGTTGTTACTTACAGATTTGTCGGGTGCCTTCTCGAGCAGGATTACAGGACAAAAAGAAAGTCCATACACGTGCTCACGTGCTTTTCTAGCACCAAAGAAGTTTTCTACGTGCACATACCATGCGATATTCAAGCACAAAATATGTTCTCTACGCGGGTTTACCACATGTCTGGCGGAGGTACAGTCGCGGGACGCGTGTCGTTGGTTATTGGACAGGTCGGGTAGGATTTTGAGCACACGGATCGAACTCTAGTTCTTTGGTACTATTTGAGTTACAGAGGGTAGACTGGGTCGTGTGTAGTTTAGCGAGTAAAGTGGTGTCTCACAACACGTCCTCGTTGACTTGTTGACCCGTCCTTCCTACTACGTTGTGATACATTTCAACTTTTTGCTAGTACGCTTCTCTCTCGTCGCCAGCAGCTGTGTATCCACGGTCGATTCTTCCAACGTTCAATTTTTCTGGATTTCGCTGAGCGACGCATTTAAATCTATTTTTTTGATTGATTTTTATCTTCCAATCGTTAACTAGAAATGACTTGGTTTCTTCACGAAAAATAAAGATATCGAATCAAATGCCATTTTTTAATATTTTTAGGAAGATAGAGACCATAATAATTGAGTTCAAATTTTGGAAACCGAGTGCTTCAAATTGAAACCCTATTTCGGAAACCCTAAACTAGGACGTTTAAAGTACGTCCTAAAAAATCCGAGTCACTGCCGATGTTTTTTGAAACTTTTGTGGGGAATGACTAGGATTGATGATTTAGAATAGTATTTCGAAGAAAAGGAGTGCATAAACAAGATAAAGAGTGTTTCAAATCTAAACCCTAAACTGGGACGTTTGAAGTACGTGCTAAAAAAATCGAGTCATGGCCGATGTTTTTTGAAACTTTTGTGGGGAATGATTAGGCTTGATGATTTCAAATATAATTTTCAAAGAAAGGGAGTGCATAAAACAGATAAAGAGTGCTTCAAATCGAAACCCTATTTCGAAAACCCTAAAAAACGACGTTTGAAGTACGTGCAAAAAATACCGAGTGACGTTCGACGTTTTTCAAAACTTTTGTGGGGAATGATTAGGCTTGATGATTTAGAATAGAATTTCAAAGAAACGGGGAGTATAAAATAGATAAAGACCGCTTCATATCAAAACCCAAATTCGTAACCCTAAACTGGGATGTTTGAAGTACATGCTAAAAAAACCAAGTCACCGCCGATGTTTTTCTAAACTTTTTTGGGAAATTATTAGGCTTGATGATTTAGAATAGTATTTCGTAGAAACGGAGTGCACAAAACCAATAAAGAGATCTTCAAATCAAAATCCTATTTCGGAAACCCTAAACCGGGACGTTTGACGTACGTGCTAAAAAATCGAGTAACGTCCATTTTTCGATACTTTTGTGGGGAATGATTAGGCTTGATGATTTAGAATAGTATTTCGAAGAAACGGAGTGCATAAAACAGATAAAGAGTTCTTCAAATCGATACCCTAATTCGGAATACCTAAACTAGGACGTTTGAAGTACGTCCAAAAAATACTGAGTGACGTTCGACGTTTTTCAAAAATTTTGTGGGGAATGATTAGGGTTGATGATTTAGAATAGTATTTCGAATAAACGAGGAGCATAAAAAAGATAAAGAGTGCTTCATACCGAAACCCAATTCGGAAACCCTAAACTCGGACGTTTGAAGTACGTGCTAAAAAACCGAGTGACGTTCGACGTTTTTAGAAACTTTTGTGGGGAATGATTAGGCTTGATGATTTAGAATAGAATTTCGAAGAAATGGAGAGCATAAAACAGATAAAGAGTGCTTCAAATCCAAACCCTATTTCAGAAACCCAAAATAGGACGTTTGAAGTACGTGCTAAAAAAACTGAGTCACGGCTGACATTTTTCGAAACTTTTGTGGGGAATCATTAGGCTTGATATTTTAGAATAAAATTTTGAAGAAACAGAGTGCATAAAATAGATAAAGTGTTTTTCAAATTGAAACCTTATTTCGGAAACCCTAAACCGGGACGTTTGAAGTACGTGCAAAAAAAACCGAGTCACGACCGACATTTTTAGAAACTTTTGTGGGGAATGATTATGCTTGACGATTTAGAATAGAATTTCGAAGAAACAGAGTGCTTCAAATCAAAAACCTATTTTGGAAACCCTTAACTGGGACGTTCGAAGTACATGATAAAAAAACCGAGTCACGGCCGACGTTTTTTAAAACGTTTGTGGGGAATGTCTAGCCTTGATTATTTAGAATAGTATTTCCAAAAAATGGAGTGCATAAAATAGATAAAGAGTATTTCAAATCCATACCCTTAGTCGAAAAACCTAAACTAGGACGTTTGAGGTACGTGCAAAAAATACCGAGTGATGTTCGACGTTTTTAGAAACTTTTTGTTGGGCGTTAATATAACACATGCGGAAGCAATTTGGATCTTAGGCACTTTTAGAACATCAATTATAGTAAATAACTAGAATGTTCATAAGTATTAAAACTTAATGAGTTTAAATACTAACCTTTTGTAGTTCAAACTTCTTTTTCCTCACGAACCGGTTTCGAACCACCACTAGTGTCTTCTCCACTATCCTCCGGCCTTTGAACGGGATTGTGGAATCCGGTGAGTGACTAAACTTGGAAGGGATTTTGTATATGTGAAGAGAGTGTTTGTGAGAGGTTTTTCTCAAGGTTTTTCACAAAGAAGAAGACCTTCCATGTACCATGATCACTCTATTTAAATAGTCATCTTTGCATGTTCATGCAAATTTGAGATCACTAAATTTTGACACTCAAAATTCCACTCAAACTTGTGGGGTTTCTTTGGCAAGCATGCAAGTTTGGTTAAACCAAATTTTGACACCTCAAAATTCCACTATGCATGGATTTTTCCATTAAATGAAGTCAACATTTTGACTTTCTTCATTTTAATTCAACAATTAATTTGAATAATGAATTTCAAATTAAAGTAACATTAAATGGTTAATTAAACTATTTAATTAATATTTAATATTAATTCAAATGCCAATCCCGATCAATTCTGACACATAATTGATTAAGATATTTAAATCTTATTTAAATATCTCAGATTCTCTCTTTTTGTTTATTTCGTAAATAAAACAAAAATGCGTTTAAATATATCGTATATATGTAGTGCATATTCCCTAATTTGAATTCGAACACTTCGAACTCACTCGTCACGCTGTTCTATGGTTTAGTCCGATATGAGCTAGCAGAGGGACCTAATGGACCTATAGATCATGGGCTCCAACGATCCAAGATTAACCGGTTAAACTCATTTACCTTGTTAACCACATTCGTTAACTACTAGGACACTCCACTATAGCCCAGTAGTTGCACTCCCCTCACTATAGATATATTTCTGTCCATTTGATATAATCATGATTAGTAAGTCGATCCTTCACAGGTTGTTCGTAACTAGAGCTAGGTTAATTTACCGTTTTACCCCTAAAGTTACTTCTTGTTCCTTATGTCTCACTGATCCTCTAATGAACAATTGGTTTGTGGTCCAACCAGTAAACCGAATCCCTCTCAGGCCAATGAGAGGGTGGGGCCCCTTGTTCAAGACCTGGAGTCAGTGCTTAAGGGAACTACCTCTCTTCTATCCCCTAAAAGTGGGTAGAAGCGAATTCCATCTTGCACCCCACGTCCTCAGCCATTCACCCAGTCTTACGTTTGAAATGGGAGGTCTATTGAGTCGGCGAATTAGAGCCACTCTAACCTATGCAAATCTAAGGATAATTCCGAATAAACAGGAGTTCATGGTTAGCTCAGGATTAAAACAGAGTTACCTAGGTTATTCATCTGTCATACGCATCACGGCTGACGTTTTTTAAAACGTTTGTGGGGAATGTCTAGGCTTGATTATTTAGAATAGTATTTCCAAAAAATGGAGTGCATAAAACAGAGAAAGAGTATTTCAAATCGATACCCTTAGTCGAAAAACCTAAACTAGGACGTTTGAGGTACGTGCAAAAAATACCGAGCGACGTTTGACGTTTTTCAAAACTTTTGTGGGGAATGATTAGGCTTGATGATTTAGAATAGTATTTCGAAGAAACGGAGTGCATAAAGTAGATACAGAGTTTTTCAAATCAAAACCCTATTTCGGAAACCGTAAACTCGGACGTTTGAAGTACGTGCTAAAAAATCGAGTCACGGCCGACGTTTTTCGAAAAGTTTGTGGGCAATGATTAGGGTTAATGATTTATAATAGTATTTCGAAGACACGGAGAGCATAAAACAGATAAAGAGTGCTTCAAATCGAAACCCTAATTCGAAAACCTTAAACTCGGACGTTTGGAGTACTTGCTAAAAAATTCGAGTGACGTTCGACATTTTTAGAAAATTTTGTTGGGAATGATTAGGCTTGATGATTTAGAATAGAATTTCGAAGAAACGGAGACAATGAAACATATAAAGAGTGTTTCAAATCGAAACCATATTTCGAAAACACTAAACAAGAACGTTTGAAGTACATGCTAAAAAAACCGAGTGATGTTCGACGCTTTTAGAAACTTTTGTGGGGAATGATTAGGCTTGATTATTTAGAATAAAATTTCAAACAAACGGGGAGCATAAAACAGATAAAGAGTGCTTCATATCGAAACCCTAATTCAGAAACTATAACCTCAGACGTTTGAAGTACGTGCTAAAAGAACGAGTGACGTTTGACGTTTTTAGAAAACTTTGTGGGAAATGATTAGGCTTGATGATTTTGAATAGAATTTCAAAGAAACGGGGAGCATAAAACAGATAAAGAGTGCTTCATATCGAAACCCTAATTCGGAAACCCTAAACACAGACGTCTGAAGTACGTGCTATAAAAACTTAGTGACGTTCAACGTTTTTAGAAACTTTTGTTGGGAATGATTAGGCTTGATGATTTAGAATAGAATTTCGAAGAAACGGAGAGCATAAAACAGATAAAGAGTGCTTCAAATCGAAACTCTATTTCGGAAATCCTAAACTCGGACGTTTGAAGTACGTGCTAAAAAAAAAAAACCGAGTCACGGTCGACGTTTTTCTAAACTTTTTGATATGAATCCAACAACTGATCACGTGCATGTACCCGAACGAGCAATTATAAGAAGCAATACAAAGAAGATTCAAGTATCAAATCGAGAAAATAATGGAGTGGCTGACATTGGAAAGTGATTAGAAGACTTTCCTTTGGTAGTTGAACTACCGATTAAGACAATTTATGAATTGTCTTATATTCTTCAATTTATATTTAATAGCATTTATTAAAAGTTTGTATGAATTGCTTTATATTCTTCAATTTGTATTTAATAGCATTTATTAGCATTTATTAGTGGTTGGTGGCTGAACTTTATTTTGTTAGGGTTATCTTTTGGGCCTATTTAAAGGCATGTAATACTCATGTTTGAGGGATTTTGGTTGAATACAGAAAAAACCTTTGTGTTTTCTTGATAACCTTTTGGTGTTATTCTTTTTCAAACCTTGCTTTAGGTTTGATGTTTAAACCGATTCATTGAATTAGTTTTGATCAAGCTAATTCTGGTTGTGAATTGTCTTGGTATCTAGAGTGACCATCATAATTCCAAGTTCGATCTAAGAGTCATTCATCTTCTAACCAGCTCTTGGTTGGAATCAATCCGTTAAGTTAGCTTTCTCTGTGAGCGTTTTGCAAGGA